>OY747128.1:82076462-82676462 GCA_963556465.1 Berberis vulgaris | reverse complement strand
ACGCATATGCTCGGCCATCGCAACTCGCCTATAGCAGAAGTTGCAGGCGACAAATCAGACAAGCAAGGCAAGCCTTAAGCAGCTTACCTTGGGGGCAAAACACAATTCAGGCAACCCAATCCCCAGCTAAATTATTTGCAACATGCCCACTATCGGACATGACTATGCAAACAATGATCCTGAGTCATTTGCAATGTAAAGCGCTCAAGCTCTTTACTACAGACAGACCACTCGGCGTCCTATTGATTCAACCAGCCTATGTCAAGGCAAGACGACAAGGCGAAACAAAAAACATGCAATAGAGACAACAAACACAAAACAAATAAAATTGTTTTCATTAACGGTCGACAAAATGGGTACAAGAGTACAGAGTTCACTCCTTATCAGGAGAAGGTACAAAAATAGATGAGCTAAGCTTAGTCGAAGAAGAAGCAGAAGTTGTGTCCGCACGCACCACGGCATGGGTATTAATGCTTGAATTGTCCTCCTTGTTCGACGATGCAAAGGCAACGGACAAGTCTACATACGACATCTTCTTGCAACGACCAAGACCCCACTCCGGATGTTCCTCCTTCATTAGCGCGAGCAGTTCTAGCCTACCATGTACAACCCAACGGAACTCGCATCTGCCTTGTTCCTGCAGAAGCTCTTTCTCCCGTGCCTTTGAGTCAGCGAGTTCATGCTCCAATAGCTCCAATTTGCTAGTCAGCGCGTCAAGCTAAGACTACTTCGTGGCCAGACTGCTCTTCACAGTGTTGAGCTCATGCCACTCTAGTTCGAGCTAGTCTTTGGCCTTCATTGCCTCTCTAGCATTGAACTCCACATCGGATTCCAGTTGCTGCTTCTGAGCAGCCCAGTCGGTCTCCCTCGAATCATTCTCTTCAGCAAGAAACAGCAGTTCAGAACACGCCTTAGCCGCAGCTTCTTACGCAAACTCTACTTCTCGGCGGATCCGGCTCAACTCCTGCTTGAGTTCGTCTCTCTCAAACACTACCTCTGCCAGATCACGCTCAAAGGCCTCAGGATGAGCCTTTTAAGTCTCAGCGGCCACGTTGATTGATCCAGCCTGCTTCTTCAGCCGCTCAATTTCATAGAGGGCATCAGAATACAACGTCTGCATATGCGAGAAGACACGCTCCATGGTGTATACACTCTCTCACGAGCCACCTCGACTTCTTTCCCAGCAACGACCACCTGGCTCAAGTGAAACATACCCAGCATAAAGTATATTAAACCCTTATCCTTACACCCTTCCAGTGTATCCTCCTCGGGCTTCGGAGCGCAATCCATTGGCCAGTTGTGACGCCTGCTTATATGCTTTTTCGAAGCATACTCCACATCAACCTCTTGGTGCCAGACCTGAGAGCTCATCCTTACCAAGTCTGGTGCAAACAGGTTTATCCGTGCATCCAGATGAAACATTCACGAATCAAGAATCACGCTGGCACCAATGTCACGACCCGATCCACATGAAACAAAATTGTTCGCTTTAGGCCCAACCTAACTACCTCCACGGCTTTAAAACACGTTGTGTCATGTATATCCAAACTCGTACATATATAGCACATCTCCATCCCCCACCCAGGTGATGTGGGACTATAACACCGAGGTAGCTTGCCAGCCTCTAAGCCCGCCCACACTTGGTAGTCTGTCAGCCTTTTGAGCCCGCCCACACATGGAACTGCCAGCCTCCTGAGCCCGCCCACACAACGTAGCCCGTCACCCTCACAGCCCGCCCACTCAGGGTATTACAATCCACCCCCTTAGGGCCTAATGTCCTCGTTGGCACACATCCGGCTAGGTCCGGTTCTGATACTATTATGTCACGACCAGATCCACATGAAACAATATCGTCCGATCTGGGCCCAACCTAACTACCCACACGGCTTTAAAACGCGTTGTGTCAGATAGATCCAAACTCGTACATATATAGCACATCTCCATGCCTCACCTAGACGATGTGGGATTATAACACCGAGTAGCCTGCCAGCCTCAAAGCTCGCCCACACTTGGTAGTCTGCCAGCCTCCTGAGCCCACCCACACAAGGTCGTCCGTCAGCCTCAGAGTCCGCCCACTCAGGGTATTACAATCCACCCCCCTTATGCTCCAACGTCCACGTTGGCATACTTCCGGCTGGGTCCGGCTCTGATACCATTCTGTCATGACCCGATCCACATGAAACAATATTGTCCGTTCTAGACCCAACCTAACTACCAACACAGCTTTAAAACGCGTTGTGTCATATGGATCCAAACTCGTACATATATAGCACATCTCCATCCCTCATTCAGGCAATGTGGGACTATAACACCGAGGTAGCCTGCCAGCCTCTGAGCCCGCCTACACTTTGTAGTCTACCAACCTCTTAAGTCTGCCCACACATGGAGTTGCCAGTCTCAGAGCCCGCCCACACAAGGTAGCACGTCAGCCTAAAAGCCCGCCCACTCAAGGTATTACAATCCACCCCCCTTAGGACCCAACGTCCTCTTTGGCACACTTTCGGCAAGGTCCGGCTCTGATACCATTCTGTCATGACCCGATCCACATGAAACAATATTGTCCGTTCTAGACCCCACCTAACTACCTACACAGCTTTAAAACGCATTGTGTCATGTAGATCCAAACTCGTACATATATAGCACATCTCCATCCCTCATCAAGGCAATGTGAGACTATAACACCGAGGTAGCCTGCCAGCCTCTGAGCCCGCCTATACTTTGTAGTCTGCCAACCTCTTGAGCCCGCCCACACATGGAGTCACCAGCCTCAGAGCCCGCCCACACAAGGTAGCTCGTCAGCCTAAGAGCCCGCCCACTCAGGGTATTACAATCCACCCCCCTTAGGGCCCAACGTCCTCTTTGGCAAACTTTCGGCAGGGTCCGGCTCTGATACCATTTTGTCATGACGCGATCCACATGAAACAATATTGTCCGCTCTGGACCCAACCTAACTACCGACACGGCTTTAAAACGTGTTGTGTCATGTAGATTCAAACTCGTACATATATAGCACATCTCCATCCCTCACCCAGGCGATGTGGGACTATAACACCGAGGTAGCCTGTCAGCCCTTGAGCCCGCCCACACTTGGTAGTCTGCTAACCTTCTGATCCCGCCCACACATGAAACTACCAGCCTCAGATCCCGCCCACACAAGGTAGCCCGTCAGCCTAAGAGCCCGCCCATTCAGAGTATTACAATCCACCCCCCTTGGGGCCCAACGTCATCGTTGGCTTACTTTCGACTGGGTCCGGCTCTGATACCATTCTATCACGACCCGATCCACATGAAACAATATTGTTCACTCTGGACCTAACATAAATACCCGCACGATTTTAAAACGCGTTGTGTCATTTAGATCCAAACTCGTACATATATAGCACATCTCCATCCCTCACCCAGGCGATGTGAGACTATAACACCGAGGTAGCCTGCCAGTCTCTGAGCCCGCCCACACTGGGTAGTCTGCCAGTCTCCTGATCCCGCCCACACATGAAGCTGTCAGCCTCCTTAGCCCGCCCACACAAGGTAGCTTGTCAGCCTTAGAGCCCGCCCACTCAAGGTATTACAATCCACCCCCTTAGGGCCTAACGTCCTCGTTGGCACACTTTCGGCTGGGTCCGACTCTAATACCATTCTGTCATGATCCGATCCACATGAAACAATATTGTCCGCTATGGCCCCAACCTAACTACCCACACGGCTTTAAAATGCATTGTGTCATGTAGATCCAAACTCGTACATATATAGCACATCTTCATCCCTCACCCAGGTGATGTGGGACTATAACACCGAGGTAGCCTGCCAGCCTCTGAGCCCGCCTACACTTAGTAGCCTGCTAGCCTTCTGAGTCCGCCCACACATGGAGCTGCCAGCCTCAGAGCTCGCCCACACAAGGTAGCCCGTCAGTATCAGAGCCCGTCCACTAGGGGTATTACAATCCACACCCTTAGGGCCCAACGTCCTTGTTTGCACACTTTCGACTGGGTCCGGCTCTGATACCATTCTGTCACGACCCGATCAACATGAAACAATATTGTCCACTTTTGGCCCAACCTAATTACCCACACGGCTTTAAAACGCGTTGTGTCATGTAGATCCAAACTCGTACATATATAGCATATCTCCATCCCTCACCTAGGCGATGTGGGACTATAACACCGAGGTAGCCTGCTAGCCTATTGAGCCCGCCCATACATGGAGCTGTCAGCCTCAGAGCTCGCCCACACAAGGTAGCCCGTCAGCCTCAGAGCCCGCCCACTCAGGGTATTACAACCACCCTTCGCAGTTGCCACTATAACCAGGCTCTCCTCCGCGGCCTTTCCCTTGTCACGAACGACCGACCCATTCATGCAGGACGGCTTGGCAGGGTCCGGATGAAGAGGAGGAAGAGAAATATCCAAAGGATCCTCCAACACTTCTAGTTGTGGTCTGGAACGAGACGGTGAACAATGCAGACTGCAAGAAACTTGGCATGTGCCATGACCACTTTCAGACGGCGCGTCAATGGGACAATCAAATTCTAGAACCTCAGGCGAATCTTCACTAAAGCCTTCCAAAAGAATTGTATCGCGCGAATAAACACCGGCAGAAGCCGCCATTGCAACCCGCACCAAACGCTCATTCAAAGCTTCGGCCTACGCATCACTGAGGTTTGACCTGTCTTCAACCCCTGCAAACCGCAGGTAATCCTTCTCCCAGTCGGACACATCAGTCTCCGCCCTGACAGGCCGATCAGACTCGTGCACTTCTCACACTGGAGCGGGTCGTGTTGAAGGCAACCCAGTCTTGACACGGGACCTCTTCGAACTCACTAAAGAGGCAAGCGTTTCAAACGACTCCTCCATGTCAGACGAAATGGAAGCTTTGGTCCTAGCAACCTACTTCTTCCTAGAGGGGACCCCATTTTCCTACTTAACTTGAGATGCTTGGTAAACAGTGGGGGTCACGTGCTAGTTGTCTCACAACCTACTACGGATGAAGTAGGGGACGCTTATGACATCCACCACATCCTTCGTCGACAAGTCGGGGAACATCTCCATGGTGTTTTGCTCCTCTAGGGTAAGGGGAATAATGGGAAATATTTCAGCGAGGAAACACAGGCAATAATCAGTTAGCTTGCTGTCAAGCATGTCAAAGTCAAAAAAAGATGAACTTACGAAGCGGTCTGAACTCTCGTTTGATCGGACAACCCTTGCACCAGAAATAATTTGAATCCGCAGGGGCTAAAAAACAATACTTCTTCCAGAACTTAAAATCATCTGGCAGATTCACGAAATAAGTCGACGATGTCATCTTACAAACAACGTTACTCATCAGTTGAGAAGTCAACAATTGAATTACTTGCAGAGTCACACAGACACCGACCTCCTTCGCCCTAATCAGTATGAGAAGGATGATCCTATATCCATTAGGCCCCAACTGGGCCGGAGGAATCCTCAGAAGATCCAAGAATTCCCAGATCACATCCAGAACAGGAAAATGCATTCCAGTTTGAAGCATCCCTTGATCCAAGCAGATGAATCCCGCTAGTGGCGACATTGACGTCTGATCACCCTTCAGGACATACAAGGCAGGTCCTCAGGGACCCCAAACTTCATACGGATTTCAGCAAGGCCAGGCTCAGAAAGCAACATGTCTTTGAAGAACTCCAAACCCTTGGCCAAGGTTGCATCATCAAGGAGGTTTTGTTGAGTCATGAAAAAGATGAACAATCCTTCCTAATCAAATGATGGTCAGAGCGGTAGCTTCAAAAACAAGGAAGATAGAAGAGTCAGACTCTGCACTACGGATGACCTAAATAGGGATTAGGTTTTCGCATTTTTTCGCTGAACCGACGCACATATAATTAATACAGCGCGCGGCTTAAGCAGCGATTCAGACTCAATCACCGTCATGAGCGACATATCTTTTCAAAGAGATGACTTAGCGAACTGATGTGACGACCCACTAACTCGAGGGGAGTGGCTAATGATACATAAAAATGGTCATATACCTGAGCCATACATGTGTCATGATGATCTCGAGGAATTACGGGCCCCAACGTTAGTCCAACACTGATCTGGCTCAAGCGGTACTAAGCCCGTCTAATTCAGTCCGCCAGGTGGACCCGAACTCTTACAGCATGCTAAGCCCACACGTCTCACACCTGTCCTCAATACCCGTAAGCCCTACTAAGGCAAGTATCTTGAGGATCAGCTTTGGATGGGCAACTACAACAGCTCTTTGCTTCCAACTAGGAAGCAAATACCAGAGTATATTCCACACAGCGAAACTCCCTTCTACGGATTGCTCTTGGATTGGGAATTATCTCCCGCGTATCTAGGAGCATGGGACTAACAATGAACTTCCCTCCTACAGCACAAATCCTAATTAAAGAAGGATCTCCACGTAGATATCATTCCTAAACTATGCCTACGATGCCCTGGTGGAACCAGAACTCCTACATTATAAATAAGACATGAGGTTGGTACGCTATAAATTCCCTGTTTACAACATTATGCCTTCTTCGGATCCCTGTCTGACTTTAGTATCGGAGTGTCATTGGCCACCACAACGGTGGTCTATGGCTCACGTACTTTACTTGCGCAAGTCAGTAGGTCAACGAGGCTAAGTCAAGCAGGGAGCGGAAAACGACTGCATCATAAACTATGAAAAATGGAAACCACCTTCCTGAAATTCAAACTTGGGACCGACAATGAAAGCCTTTGACGCTCACATTGTTGGAGTTATGATGAAGTTAGTCTTTGTTCCCTACCACACTCTCAATCACATTCGTGATATGTAACTAAAGTTAAAAACCAATCTACTCTAGGAATCTCAATTTTTCAGGAAAGTAATCTGAAAAATAATTCCTAAAATTCCCTTCAATTTTTTCCTTTTTCTCTCTCTCCCTTTTCATCTTCTCTATGTAAATTCTATACTCCACAAAACAAACTCTACAAAGAATAAAATGAATGAAGTGCAAAATATAGAGAAATTAAAATACACTTGCATTTACGTTTTTTTCCGAGCCTTCAGTCTGCAAACTAACTGAGAATTAATAAAAAAAAAAAATATAACATGATCAAAAAATAATTGTGTTTGTTGATTTTTGTCATTTGTATTTCTATAAATTTTTGGTCATCTATGATTTTATATAGAGCTTTTTGTGTTCTTTGCAGATTTCTGTGGGTGTAGAGGCGAGTTTCCTAGAGATGATGAAGAAAGAAAGATAAATTGGAGAGAAAATAGGGGTAACAAATTTGGAGAAAATGTTAGAAATTATTTTTTAGATTAGTTTTCTAAAAAAAATTAGGATTCATAAAATTATTAGTTTAAGTCTAGTTAGATGATCAAAACAACCCAATGACCGAGATTGCAAGACACTGCGACCCTGATTTACCACAAGGTCTGCAAATTTAGATTCGTGAATATAAGAAATCTTTAGATCTCTTCAAGAGATTGTTTCCTAATATGATTCTTTATATAAATATTGTTCTTATTTTGATTCATTCATTGTGTAACAATCCTTGTAGCCTATATAAAGACGTGTTCTCTCCCATTAACACACATCAATGAGAGACCCTCATCTCTTGCTCCATTTTTCTATCTATTTTTCTAAGTTTATTATTGTTGAGCTTTTAATGTATATCACATTATCAATATTGTTCAAAGGTTTGGAATTTTCCCCTCTACTTTCTTCTACCAAGTTCAAAGAAACAAAAGGTAATCCTTTTTTTTTTTTTTTTTTTTTTTGAATATTACAGTGAATCAACCAACCATTTTGATTGATATGCACCTCTGATTAGGATGGTTCAAATTTCTACGGATATACCTTTTCAAAACACTCGAAATTCATCTATTACACATTTTACTTGGACTTATATTGGATTTATTATATTTTTTTAACGTTATATTTTGTTTATATATATATATTTATAATCACACAAATTTATTAGTATGCTGGAAATATTTAAATTTACTTGTGGATTAAATATGGTAATGTTTGTATGTTTCTTGCAAGCAAACAAATTATCCATTACTTTCTTTACACTTTTTCTTCCATAACCAATTGAGTTTATGCATATTTTTCAAAGTTTGGGACTTTTGTCAACTTTGAACATAAAATCTGAGACGTGTCGATTTTGTGCACAAATTTTGATACTGTCGATTTTGTGCAATCATTGGCCTAATGTGCATATACTTTGCATGTTTCTTCGAAGTTTGAGACTTTTACCAACTTTGAAACACAATTTTTAGGATTTTTTTGTCGATTTTGTGTGACCATTGGTTAAACGTGTACATACATTGCATGTTTCTTTGAAGCTTAGGACCTTTGTCAACTTTGAAACGTTAATTTGGGATTTCTCGTCGATTTTGTGCCACCAATGGCTTAACATGCACGTACCATTTGCATATTTCTTCAAAGTTTGAGACTTTTGTTAACTTTCAAACACAAAATTGAGACTATGTCAGTTTTGTGTTACCAAATTTTGGGAAAAGTCGTAATACAAACAGGGACTAATCTACTAAGGGGCGAGGGGGGCATTTGGCCCAACTTTCAAAATATTTTTAGTAAATAATTTTCCTTAAAAAAATAATTATATAATGTATAATACAATAATAATTGTTCATTCAACTATTTGTACATGTCTTTGTTCGTGCAGTGATTGGAAGTTTAATATTTTTAGTAAACGACCCAAGTTCGATACTCTTGGAGCTCGCCTAATTTTTTTCCCTGCAATTTTATCAGTAATTGAAAATATTAAAAAATTGTTTAGTTTAATAAAACTTATTTTCGGCCCGCTTGGAGCAAATAATTTCTTTATGGCGATTGACATTACTATTGTCATTGTGATATGTCCCTACATTTTTTGTTTTCAATGCAATTTTATATGTAGTTGCAAACATTACAAAAATGAATTGTTTATTCACAAGTTGGTATAAAACCTCCAACAAAAAATATTTGAAATTAATATTTAAAATAATAACTATAAAATGCAATGAAAATATATAGCATTGGTCAACTAACACAAAATTTGAGGCTCATATATATGAACCATTTTTTTTCTATGAAAATGTAGTAAGATCTTATTGAGTTCGCAAATTTCAAATTTTTTAAGCTTCAACTAGATACTTATCCTAATTATATCATGATTTTAGTTATATATTCTAGTTATTACGCTCATTTGTCTTTACTAAGGTTATCGATATTGTGACCTTATTTTGGCTTAAAATTATAATACACTGGATTCAACTTGTCATATGCAATGCCCTTTTGATAGTTGCATTTTCTTTATTATAGTTACTAGCTCGGGCAGGAATTTGTTTTTACTCCGCTCTTGATAACTACTATTATCAACTAATAATTTTTTTCATCCCCCCCCCCCCCCCCCCCCCCCCCCCCCTAGACTAAAATCCTTGGTCCGCCACTGAATACAAATTTACTTTTGATTTACACACAACAAAATTTTGCAATACCTAGGGTATATGCATGGGATGTAAGTAAATCTAACAATTTGATTTATTGTGAGTGTATTATTACATGTTTTGTCTTATCTTTTTGTGCTAATTTTTTTTTCTCGTAGTTATGACAAACTTGTAGAAATTAGAATTCAAACCTACTTGGGAAATTGATGCCAAATAACATCTTTTAGCCCAAGGCATGCACCTTGCTATTGAAAAAGAAAATATCACTACTGCTATGGAAAAAGCGAAAACTTTAAAAACTAACCTTAGTGTTCAATATAAAAATTAACCTTATGAGTATATGGTTGTCAATGACCCCCTTGTGTTATTGACTAGCCTTAGTGCTCAATATAAAAACTAACATATCCTGCTAGTTCCCACATCTAATTATGAGTGGAACAATATGTGTCTTCAGGAATTCAAAACCATTTCCGAATACAATTCAACACTTCATGGGATCAAATGAATTCTGACAAGTTGTGAGGAACCAGTAACTGAGCATAATAAGTTAGAAAACACATTACAAACTTTTCATGATAAGAATGTGGTTTTGCAACAATTGTATCATCAAGCAAAATACAAAAGGTATTTTGAACTCACCTGTTTTGCTTGTGGATGAAAAATAAAATGAATTACCATGAATGAAGACCTACTTGTGTTGTTCTTATACCAAAAGAAAATGTTATTAATGTTCCACATAAGAATAATATGTAGGAATCTAACATATCCTAAACCAAGACCTCATGTCAATAATCAAGGAAGAAAAACTGCAATTAATGCGTACTTGAAGTCACAATTGATGAAGAATATCCTCGCAGCAACTCTCACGAACTAGCAACACGCAGCGGAAATATCTTCCACCTCCAAGACCTTTCTCTTGTGCTTATCAAACCAGATGGAAAAAGTAGGAGATAGAGAATTAGGTTTGGAGTGAAGACCTCAACCATATACATAGAGCCATAATTATATTATTAGCCCATCATCAATAATAGAATTATATCGGGACTTAAATTGATATCTACACATAAATAACCTGCATACTCAATTTAGCAATACATGTCAAGACATAAAACATGTAATTCGAAACGTGTTTATGACCCTAATCTTGTTTCTTAATGACCACAACTTCGGGTCTAATCAAATATCACTCACCTATAGTTCGACATTCTACAAAGTATGATAATATGAACTATGTAGACCCACCTTAAGGGAATATTCTAACAATCTCCCACGTTGGCTACATAAATTATACATTGTAAAACTTTATGAGCTCAAAACTTGATTGTCGAGATTTGTGAGTGTCATCTCAAAATAATCCGTTCCATTGAAAATATTAAAATAGGATCATAGTGGCATTCACCACATTTATCGTGGTTGGACCCATCCATGATCACAAATACAAATTCAATCAACGACATAGATCAAAGTATGGATGTGTGGCATAAAAATGACATGTAATGTGATCCATGATTAGGTCCATTTTCAACTGGTCCTACCTCATGATTCAAAATTGAATCGACTTATTCTACTTAATCAGACTGTATATGCGCAACAATAATTGAAAAAATAGAAATCTTTATTTCAGAATCAATAAACTAAAGGTGGTCACCAATGACAATTAAACAGGAGCATCATAAGAACTAACCATGCCGTAAACGAGCAGCATACTCGTTGAACATCGTATGTGGTACATCCTTAATTGTCATAAGGTGATTCTGAACTCTTTCTTTAACGACAAAAAACTTAAGTTGACATAATTTAGAATGAACGATTGCCATTTTATGAATACAATCAGTGACTTTATTTTTTAATGTTTCTCAATGAAACCTATAGCGTAAAGCCTTTGAAATAAAAATTCTTTACGATAACGTTTGATCACAAGATTTTTTATCAAACAAAGAATTTTATTTTCTAGGCAAAACATTAAAATTTTAAATACTGCAATAGCTGTTGTTTAGTTAGCATTTTTCAATCCTAAGCATAGTATCCTAACACAGATAAATTTTTTTCATATATTATACTTTCTATTCCTAAGCATGAGAGATAATTTTCATGTATTCATTTCATATATAAATCATTTTTTGGACATTACAGCAAACTCAACTTATCACTCATAACAACGAGTACGTTACCTAGTGCAAAAAAACTAACCAAGTGCCAATTCAACAATATCTAGTGTGATAGACCAATAATACTATATGATCAGTGTAATTAGTCAGCATGTTTATCACCAAAAATGTTATAGCAAAAAACTTGAATAAGAAAATTTGTTGAATGGAATAAACTTATGATTCAAGTTTCAAGTAGGATTTCATCAAATATAGCACTAGAAAGTAATAAATTTGCTCCTACTAATCTAATGATAAAAACATTAATCAACCGGATTTTCCTCATAAAAACATTAACTCAACAATATCCCAAATGTCTCCTTCATAGACTTTAACTCATCTAGCATGACATTCATCCAATATGAAGAATGAACACTTTGTTTGGTTGAAGAAAAGTGAACGAATCATTTTTCATTACAATATCAAACTCATGCTCATCGAAATAAACTACATAATCATCCGAAATAATAAATCTCATCTCCCTATTAGATTTCCTTATTGGTATTTGTAATTGATGAGGTCGAGGTGCTTTTGGAATCCAGCTATATCTTCATGATTTGCATCCGCATCCTGTTAAAAAACAAATATGATCACGTTAACATGTTGAATATCCATCATATGAATATCAACACGTTCTTCTTCAAAACTAATGTTTTTGGATTGTGTGCTCCCACTATTCTCAACATCCTCAATAAACTTGACATTATCTGTCTCAATTAAAGTATTAGTAGAGGGACAATAGAACTTGAATCCCCTTGATATTTCTGAATATCCAATAAAGTAGCAATTAATAATGCTAGAGTCTAATTTTCCTTTATGAGGTCTATAAGGCCTAGCCTCAGCTGGACATCCCAAAATATGTAAGTGTCTGATGCTAGGACGTCTACCAGTCCATAATTCATATAGGGTTTTGTGGACTGCTTTATTGGTATTCTATATAAACTACAATCTGTAAGGGTCCTATTTCATCTCTCAGATACACCATTTTGACACGGTGTCCCTGGCATGGTGTATTGAGGGACAATGCCACATTATTGTAAGTACCTCTTTTCATGTATTAAGTATAGATAATCATAGCAAGTATAATCGTATGTAAAAGTGATAAAATACCATTCAACATTCCAAGAAGTCGTAGGGAATGGATCACAAATATCAATATGTATCAAATCTAAGACACCTGGGCTCCTATGAGTACCTAACTTCCTAGTATTTGTTTGTTACCCCTCTATGCATTCAATACAAATCATAAAATCTGTAAAATCAAAGGTACTAAGAACTCCAATTAACACAAGCCTTTAAATCCTCGGTCGAGAGATATGACTTAGACGCTTGTACCATAACATATACGAATTATCTTTAATTAACCTTCGCTTAATACCATAATTAATAACATGCAAAGTTTCATTAAACTGTAAGTGGGAAACATCTAAGTCTAACTTATATAGATTATCAATCAGAGATCTAGTACCAATAACTTTGGAATTTTGTATGAGACTAAAACTTCCTTTTTCAAAAAGAAAAAGTATAACCGCGTTTATCCAAACTGGAAACCGAAATTAATTTCCGCCTAAATGACGGTACATAAACAGTCTCATCCAAATCCAAATAAAAATGAGACTCTAATTTTAATCGAAAGACTCTAATTGCGTCCGTATAAGCTTTATTGTCATTTCCCATGTAAATGAACCTTCCGACATAATTTGGTTTTCGACTCATTATGCAATCTCACATGGAAACACTGATGTGAATAGTGGCACCTGTATCTATCCACCATGAATGGCGTGATACCTCAGCTAGATTAAATTTAGAACAAACTAAAAATATCACCTTTCTTTACGAGTCACTTCTGATATTTGAGAAAATCCTTTTTCACATGACACGTTTTTTTTGCAAAAGAAACATGTGGTGACCTTATCATGTTTCTGTTACACATTTGCATGTGAAGTCTCATCAGATGCAGTTCCCTTAGCTTTAACAGAAAGATTTCTTTTCCTTTTTTTGATGCCTGAATTGCCATTGGAAAATGTCGTCGTATGGGCACTTTCTGTCTTTTCTCATTTCAGATGTTCATCTTTTTGCACACACTGAGCCATGAGCTCATTAAGAATCCATTTGAGCATTATAATTTATCTTAAAGAGACCAAACTATGTAGGAAGAGAAATCAAAATGAGGTGCACAAGGAGATCATAAAAAAAACTCCAACCTTAGTGTCCTCATTTTGGAAATAAGATTAGACATTTCTATTATGTACTCCTTTATGTTTGATTTGCTAGTATATCGTTTGGTAACAAGTTTGCTAAGAAGCGTACATGTCTTCACCTTTTCTGATGCAACAAATCGGTTTGCAACCTGGCATAAAAAATCTTTAGTATTTTCCTTCTTAGGCATGGCTCCATGAAAAGTTTCAGAAACAGAGTAATTCATTATCATAAGACTAATGCATTTAGAGCACTCCCACTTTTTATAAGAAGCTTTATCTTTAGCTGAATTAGAATCAGAAGGTTTAGTGAGTTAATTAACACGAAGCGCGTAATCCAAATCCATATACCCAATAACGATTACTATATGATATTTCCATTTTTCAAAATTGGAATCATAAGTACTGAAACGTTGTTTAAATTGGCAGAAATTGAAGAAGCATTCACTAAAATAACATAAAAGAACAAACTCACATCAATATATATACTTCCCATCAACTTTAATGCATTGATATGATAACAGAGAAAAAAAAAACTAGTAATCATCATCATGCAAAATTTTGTCTAAATAAGGAGCAAACACATAGAAGAAAGGCAAAAATTAATACATATAAATTTACATCTTTAATAATGGACCCTTATGAGAAACCAAGCACACCATCACAATTCGAGTCTTTGGACAGTCATGGTAATGTGTAAGTGGTTCTCTCAAAACAACTAAGGCTAATTAATAGAAATGAAAAAAATTAAAATCGGGCTTGACCAAACAATGACCTTCCTTTGGGCCGATCATTGAATGCATAAGTAAATACCAAAATATTTTACTTAAATTATTTACATTATACCGTCAATGAACCGACCAAAATAATAACCTTCATTTGGGCCGATTGTTATTCGCATGGGTCATGACGCAACCATATGCAATCCACAAAAAAAAAAAAAAACTGAAATTCAAATTCAAATAAAATTTCATGAAAGATGCCACTTATGCGATGTAGCATAAAATTTCACCTAAATTTAAATTTTGAATTGCTAATTAAAATATACTTTAGGTGCTCCAATTTTTTTTCTTAACTTCATATAATTTTAAGCCAAATCCACGAGTGAACAATGCCAAAAAATGCAACGGGTCCAGTCCCAGATGCCAGGGGCCCAAACAGACCTTATGGGGCCAAATAACCGAAATCGATCCAAGATTTGAACCGAACCGGTCCAGTTTACTTGAACCAAATGGTTCATTGTAATTGAACTGAACCTGGTTCGCTGGATAAAACCAAATGGACCCAACAAACCCAGACCCAGAAAACCGAACCTGGTCCAAAAACCGACCCTGGCCTAGAAACTGACCTAAATCCATAACCCAGAACCCGTCATCTTCGCCCGTTTTAAAAAGAGATTTTCAACTCTTTAAAATTGAGAATTCAGAGAATAAAAAAATGGATTAAATGATCTAAAATCGACACAAAACATTGCAAGATAAATAAGGGGGTGGGTTGCAATCGACAAAAAAAACTGGATTGATCGATCTATATGCACCAATACCGTGAGGATTCAACTTCAAAACGATGAAGACAAACAACCCATGCAATCTATTTCTTTCTGATCGACTGAAGCCCAACGATCGAAAGAATAGATCGAACAGAAATCTATACCACAATTTACTAGAGAGATAGATTGGTGAAAACTCCATGTTGTGGCCATGGAGAATTGGTCTCGAATCCCAACAACCACATTGATGTTTTTTTTTTGAAAACAAACATTAAAATCAGAAAAAATATATAAAAAAAATTTCGATATTGTTTTAGCTACCACCGACCCCTAAAGAACCTTATGGGGTAGATTACGGAATGGTTAAACCACAATCTAGTCATCGGAGAATCGAATATGGCGAAATAGATGGTTAAAACCCATGTGAGGATTGATTAAATAATCAAGTAATAAGAAAACAATAAACCGTATGTTTTCTTCAATGATTCGGACAAGGAGGCTCTGATACCACTTGTAGGAATCTAACAGATCCTAAACCAAGACTTCATGTCAATAATCAATGAAGAAAAATTGTAATCAATGTGTACCTGAAGTCGCATTGATGAAGAATATTCACGCAATAACCCCCATGAACTAGCAACACACAGCAGAGAGATCTTCCACCTCCAGAATCGTTCTCTTGTGTTTCTAAAACCAGATGAGTGAAGTAGGAGATAGAATATTAGATTTGGAGTGGGAACCTCAACCCGTATATATATAGCCCTAATTTATTATTAGTCCATCATCAATAATAGAATTATATTAGGACTTAAATTAATATCTACACATAAATAACATCCACACTTAATTTAGTACTACATGTCAAGACATAAAACATGTAATTATAAACGTGTTTATTACCCTAGTCTTGTTTCTTAATGATCACAGCTAATCGGGTCTAATCAACACCACTGACCTATAGTTTGACAGTCTACAACATATAATAATATGAACTATGTATATCCATCTTATGGGAATATTCTAACATAATAAAGGCTGGTTCAAAAGGGAAAAAACCAGAGGTTTCTCTTTTCAAGCAAATCATCGTCGAACCCAAAGTAAAATTCCTAGAAAAGGGAAAAGTGAAGACAACAAGAAACAAACAAACCAGCTAGCAATTCCGAAGGGAGAAAATGCCATAGGTGTAGCAAATCAGGTTATTTTACTAAAGTCTGTCGGACTCCTACTCAAGTGGTTGACCAATATAGAAAGACAACCAAGGTAGATGCGAACTATATTCATATTAACAATGAAGATGATGTCCAACTAGATGACTCACCTTGAGAAGAATTTCCTGAGGTTCCCATTGAAGGAATTGATTTCTCTCTTTCGACAGATGAGGAAAATCATTAAAAATCTCTAGTTTACTTTTGTTATGCTTTCGCATGAGATTTTAGTATGGTTTTCATTTTTGTAGGATTTGGTATGATTGATTATTTATAGATCTCTTTAGATCCCATAAGACATTGAAGATTTTTTGGGATAGCATTTCAAAGCAAACTCTATATTAGTATGATTGATTATTTATAGATCTCTTTAGAAAGAGTAATGGATGATTGTTATTTTAGACTAAATTTCATATTGCAGAAAGCAACCATCATTGATGGATTTGGTAAAGCAACATTGAAGTTGCTTCAAATTGGTATATAATTTGTACATGTCCAAGATTTTTAACATAGTTATTTTAATACTATGGTCGTATAGTAATTATTGCATTTACATGGTGTTATATACATGTTTACATCTAAATTTTGCAAGGATATAAATAGTTTGAGTTTTTATTAGTCGAACATACATGACTCGCGAGTTTTATCAAAAACATTTGATAATTATTGTTTGTCTCAAGGAATAGATGATGAACTCGTATCTTGCATTATTATTGTTTGTAGTATACTGCATCATTTCATGTCCACTTATTGAAATGATTTTAGGGTTTATCCTTATATACTTTACATTCGTACTTATGGTCATGTTGTACCAGATTACAACAAAGGTAAAGTATTTGTGTTGGCTTTGATTTAGGTATAATCATAAGTTATTAAACCGATCCTCCCAAGTAGGGGTGGGCAAACGGGTTGGGGAACCGCGAATCCAAACCGAACCGGACCGTTTTACTCCAAACGGTTCGGTTCTTATTTTATAAATTTTGAAACGGTTCGTTTCGGTTCCGAAACCATTCTAAAATGGTTCGGTTTGGTTCCTAAATTATTGTTTAAAACGGTTCAGTTCCGATCTGATTACATAAACCTCTTATTGTTTAAAATGGGTTTCTAACCCTAACACCCATCATCTATTATATATTCATCTCATTCTCGGTCTCCAGTCTCCACTTCACCCAGCCACCCACCACGATTTCATTCTCCACAAGCAGACAACACGACGACGCACAGCACAAGCAGACAAAGCACCAGCAGACATAGATATGTGCTAGCACCCTCGTCCTCTCTCACTCTCGTCTCAATTATGATTTGTAATAACCCTAACAATTGAGTTAACTGGTCAACTGATAAATCCAAATCTTCATTGTCTCTCTTGTAACAGCATAAAGGGTTCCAGGTTCTCTCTCACTCTCTTATCTTATATCTTCCCCTCTTTTACATGTATTGATAATTTGACTTCATCTATTGCTTGAAAATTTTCACGAATGAAGCCCAAAAATCGTGACTTCAGGTATAACTTCTAACCCGAGATTGGAATGAATTGATTTTTAGACTACCCAATTTGGGGTTAGTGAAGATTTATTTCCATGACTGAGCCGCCAAAATCGTAACTTTAGCCCAACATCGAAATGAATTGATTTTTGGACAACCTAATTTGGGGTTTTCTAGATTTATTGTTATAATTGATGGGAGTGGTTTAAAAGATGCAAGTATTGGGTCTTAATAGAACAATTTCACATGTTATATAATTTGAATTGAAAATTTTAGCAACTTCTCTTTCAATATGGATAATCGATGCCATCTGCAACAAAACGTGTCCTCCATCTGGTAGTGAAATGGCATTTGGAAAACCGTTTTTGTTATTTGTCACACCCATAACTTTGAAACATCTGTAATCCTTCATAAAACTGTAATTCTTTGATAAAACAACTTCATTTTCTTAATGAATGAATAAGTAAAGTTTGAATCCGTTTGGAGATATATAATACAGGAACCGTTTGGAACTGTAGGAACCGAACCGTTGTAAACGATTCAAGTTAGGTTCGGTTCCAACGTTCAAAATGAAAGAACCGATCCGAATCAAAACCGATAAAATTCAAAACGGTTCGAATTAGGTTCCTCAAAATTTGGAAACGATCCGAACCGTGCCCACCCCTACTCCCAAGTGATACATTTCATGTAGACTATAACTTAGATGAGACAAAATTCTCAACATTAGAGGGAGATAAGTCAAAGGAATGGCGTGAATTAACTTGGAATAGTCCAAGAGTATTTTCTCATCTTAATCCGTGTATCTATTTATATAAGATAGAAGTGCATTAGATACGTCACTTTTGTAGAAACACTACAAGAAATGAGTCATTTACCAATGAAAATTTATCAACAAATTTTGATTTCCATGTTAATATGGTACAATATTCAACGAAATAAAATTTATTGGAAAACCCCTAAATTATTACTTTTGTAACGAAAAATATTTTGTTGGGTAACTTTCTTTGCTAAAAAGGTGACGGGAAAAATTTCCTCCAAAACTAATTTCCCACCAAAATGATTTAACAACAAAAAAAATTTTATAGCCACAAAATATCTGTTTATTGGTAATTGTGAAATCATTGGCAACGATTTGTTCCTGTGTTAATAAGGCTAATAACAATGACAAATATTTTTCCTAGTTATTGATATTATTTCGTCTCTTTTTAACAAGGAAACCAAATTTTCTAGGTAATCATCACATCATTGATAACAACATGTTTTATTGTTAATTTTACTTTATTTTTTTTTTCAAGAAAATTGATTTCGAGTTAAAGATATTTGACTTACAACAACATACCATTTCGTTGAAAATTGTTATACCATTAACAATGATTTTATATCGTTCTAAAATACAATAAGTTTTGATGTGATCTATTTAGCAATGAAATAATGTTTTATTGTTAGTAATATTATATGTAAATCATTGTTTTGATGCAAAAGAGAGATTAGTTTTCTAGAAAAAGTTTATTGTTAAAGTTTATTTTTCTCTTTATTTTAATGAAAAATCAATTTTAATAACAACTTAGAACAATAAAATATTACTTCATTTCATAGGTAATTAAAATATTAATGGCTTGAATTTATTTTGTTGCTAAAAATTGTTAAGATTTTTCATAAAATATTTTTACTATTAAATTATACATTGCCTATATATATATATATATTAACTGCTATCACATTCTTGGTAATAATTTTTTGTTGTAAAATAAGGTTAATTTGATGATATAATAGTTTATACATTTTGCTTATAACCACATTTATTCAAATTGCTAAATTGGTAAACACTGCAACCAGGTCAAAGGTTCAATCCCGTGTCGAGTCTTCTTGGTAATTATTAGATATATTTAAGAATATACAATCAAGTAGGGATTACAATAAGGCAACGACTACTCTCCACACCACCAAAGTACTGTTGAGACTTCATGTCCAACACCCTTACCAATCCCACCTACTTGCCCTTTTGATTGGGCTTAATTTTGTGATACAATTACTAGTCTAGCTGCTTGTTGCTTATAACCACATTTATTCAAATTGCTAAATTGGTAAACACTGCAGTCAGGTCAAAGGTTCAATCCCGTGTCGAGTCTTCTTGGTAATTATTAGATATATTTAAGAATATACAATCAAGTAGGGATTACAATAAGGCAACGACTACTCCACACCACCAAAGTACTGTTGAGACTTCATGTCCAACACCCTCACCAATCCCACCTACTTGCCCTTCTGATTGAGCTTGACTTTGTTATACAATTACTAGTCTACCTGCTTGTTGAGCATCTATTTGAATCCCAATTTCATCATCTCTCATCTTCTTCTTTACTTTTTTCATTTTTTTTTGTTTTCATTCTTTCGCCTGTTATTTGCCCTTTTCTGCTTTCGCCTTTCGGTGAGACCCCGTCATGGGTCGTCTTTGACATCTATCACCTCGATCATCCCCACCACCATCGCCAACACCAACACCAACACCAACAAAAGATATAATAAACCTTCAAATAAAAGGAAAAAATAAATTATATTCAAACAAATACTTCAAGTCAATTTATTTATACAATAAAATCTACTAATTTTTAACAAAAACTTTATGCGAGGGTTACCACGATTTATAACAAATTCTACTAATCTACTAATAAAATCGATTTTGGATAGAAAAGTTTCTATACATATTCTATATTACATGTTCATACATTCAAGTTGATTATCAAATTTATCCAACGCGAGGGTTATCAATATTTTGGATAGAAAAATGCAAGGGGAATACTTACCCATTCAATTTTGGGTTCAATTTGAATTCATTTTAGAGTTCTAAGGGTTTGAAATCACCTGTTGGAGAGATCATATAAACCGTTCTGAAGCAAACTTCGCAATCGAACCGGGAGAGAGTGGAGCAATCGAACCAATCGAATCGAACCTAGAGAGAGTGGAGCAATTGAAGCAAGAGAATGGGGGAGAGCAATCGAACCAAGAGAAGGGAAGATGGAACCGGTCGTGAAGTAATCGAACCAAGAGAAGGGAAGATGCGTTTTGAGTTTTGCGTTTTGCAAGAGGGAAGATTTGAATGGGTGAGACCATTGCGTTTTGCGTTTCGATTTTTATTGGGGGAGAAAAATGGTGTTTGCTTGTGTTATATAGGTGGTGTGGTGGTGTGGAAGAGTGTAATGGTGTGAGACAGTACTTTTGGTGGTGTGGAGTAGTCGTTGCCTTACAATAATGAGGTGTATAAGAGTTGATTTGTGATCAGTTGGTGGTGCTAGACTATGACCTATATGAGCCGAGGCGACACAATATATGTATTTTGGTATATCTATATTTTACCAACGAATATATTTCCTTCGAAAAATAATCACTTTTTTTCAACGAACATTTTGTTGGCAAATACATTACATTGTGATTGTATTTTATTTATTTTTTAAATAAAATAAAACCTTAGTAAAAGTTTGTGAGTTTTTCCAGCAAAATTCATTTGTAATTGTTGTTATTGCCTACGATAATTTTCGTTGGTATATACATATTTTTAACAACAAAAATATTATATTCGTTGATAAAAAAAAATTAGCAAGGGTGATTACGGCAAAAAAACTAGCAACAAATTTTCGTTAGTAAAACCTTTTTGCAATGAATATTTGATTTTTTCCAAAGAAATTATGTCGAAAAACACCATATTTCTTGTAGTGACAAGAAACATATATTAAGGGTGAAAGCCAAAGTGAAAAAGGTATTGCATACCTATTGAAAATGTTTCATAACGGCTTGATATCCTTACAAGGTTAGTGAGAAATTTCCTTGCAATTCAACTATTCAAGTAAGACAACTAAAGTCACCTGTGATTGTGAAAGCACGTAGTACGTCTACAACATATTTGCAGCATGAAAGACCTTTGGGATTTAATGACGTAACTCCTAGGAATCGTTAGAAATATCCATGCTAAGCAGGTGAAACATAAGAATAGTGTTCCTAACGAAAAGACTATTAAAAAATAATCATAGATGAACAACATATCCTTACGGGAGGCGTCCCCAAATGAGATGATGAGTAATAAAGAAACTACAAAATAAAAAATACTTGAATTATCCAATTCCCTAAAAGTGTGTCACAGTGTTTGACATAGAGTTGATGGTAGGGGTGGGCACGGGACGGGATGGGACGAGATATACCCATCCCTATCCCATCCCGTTCATACGGGATCGGGACGGGACGGGATCAGCGGCATCCAAAAAATTTGAAGCAACATCCAAAAAATTTGAAGCAACATTTGCCAAAAAATTTGAAGAAAGTTCTAACATCATCCAATATCTGTTTACCAAGGGCCAGTCAGCGTCCTCCTCAGACATTGTTTCTTAGAGTCTCTTTGCTCACTCATCATCTCCAAGATCTCCATGATCTGAAGAAACAAATCAGGTTAACTCATTTGAGATGGCTTTGCTTCATGGAGCATATAAGTTGGATATAAAAACATGTACCAAAGAAAGAAAAGCTAAAGCTATGATGGTAAAGTTAAGCATGCAAAGTTGTCGAGGAAGGTCATTGCCTCAACTGGGAAAGTACAGTGCCACACCTAAGAGAAACTTTACATTTCAAAGATCTAGTTTACTTGAACATTAATGGGCATATCTACATGACGGAATGAATTTGCTATGTTCAAGATGACTTCTGGACTACAGCCAGAATTTAACTATCATTTCTTAGTAATCTTTATGAACATTGTAACAAAGAAAAAGATGCTTTCAGTTATTCAATCAACTAGGAATTTATGCCATCCTTCAGTATCTGTTCAGCTACACAGCAAGCACATCAAGTTGTCAACTATTGAATGGAACCTACTAAGGGAAGCTCTCAGCCCAAAGTCTCTATCTGACTGAACAATCCTAAACCTTGACCACATTCAACTCTAGAGGAGTTTTAAAAGTTACGCTACTTAAATTACCAACGTTGTGTATAAAAATCAGTTTTAGCCATCTTTTGAGTTAGCTTAATTACTTTCCCAATTTGGACATTTATCTATATAATTTGAAACATTGCAGGGAACTGATTGTTGGATATGGAGCCCAAAATGATTAATGGTATTCAAAACAGTCAATATCATAATGTAAAAACATATTTGTGTTAGATCATCAAGATGGCGCAAGAATGCATTTATTTGTATTCAAAACATATTTGTATGGGCATCCACAATTTTAAAATAAATAATTAAATAAAAATATTAATAAATAATATTAATAAATTAGTTCGGGACGGGACGGGATTGGCGGGATTGAAAATCTCCATCCCATCCCATCCCATTCTAGATCGGGACGGGACGGGATCGGGATGAAATTATTCAATTCCATTAAGACCCGGAAAAATCGGGACGGGACGGGACGGGATCGGGACGGGAACGGGATCGCGGGATGGGATGCTCACCCCTAGTTGATGGTAGACTCGAGTATCCAAAAGTGAATAGATTTCGTTAAATTATGCTTATAATGGAAGTTTGTGGGAAAAAAATTTGTCATGAATGACCATTTTTTTTTAATGTAATTGCCACAGAATCATGATTAAGGATCATGAAACGCTCATAGTGGAATTGTGTGTGTGCACAAATACATGATTAGCCATAATTAAAAGTAATCCAAGTGGAATTCAATTCCTTTAGAAGCAAAAATTTTGGATTGATAGTCCAGACACCTAAGGAAGTTAACTTGGTTGGTTATGTGTGGGTGGTCGTAACGAAATGAGTTTGAAAAATTGTTCTGTATCAAGCTTGACTTGCGACTATGGTTTATTCAGATATTAAATTTTAATGTTCTATAGGGAAATTTTAGGATTTAATGCTTACGGGTGGTCTAAACACCCAGGCCCAGTAATGCTCTTTAGGGACATATTTGTGATTTAACTAACTTGAGGTGCATTTCCATAATTTCGCTAACATGACACTAATACATGCCTGAAATATGAATTGAACTAGTTTTGAATGATCAGACAAAAAAAAAGATTTTCTTGCCTATATCTAAAGACTGAATGTTGTAGTTGTTCCGAACCTTTAATGGCCATCTTATTTTACCATGTTTACATGCAAGATTTTCTTGTCTATATATAAGACTGAAAGTTGTAACTGTTCCGAACCTAATCACCATCTTATTTTACTATGTTTACATCATTACCATGATAACAATATTAATTAAAGTTCAATTGTCTTTTAAATATATCTGATAAATAAATTTTTTAATTAAAGTTCAAATGCTTAAAACTTTCTATAATATAAAATCATGTTTCCAGAATTCATAATATTGATTACCATACCACTTTCTTAAATAAAATTTGAATAAAATACATCCACTTACACAATTTATACCGCATGAGAATTGTTATGCATTCTTGATATCACTAGTATTTAAAGTCTTTTTATTTAATTACTTCGATCTTCTTTTGTGATGGGAGACGAAAGAAAAAGGAAAGAACATGAATTTTTCCGTGATCAATATCTTCTTGACTTGTTACAAAATTGTGGTAAATATTTCTTAGAAAGTGAGCTAGGAAAATTTTTGCCAAATTTACGATGATGTTCAACTTCAAAATGAAGAAAATTCCCCACTTCGAGTAATTCTAATTAGCCTTTTTTTTATAGCATTTTCTTGGCCTTGTTTTGGTGTTTTTACACTTTTTGTCTATATTCTTTAAAACACAACCACAAATACTATCTATATAAGGGGTAAAAGTGTAAAAAAAACTCAAACAAGACCTAGAAAAGGCTAGCAAACAAGGCTGACTAGAATTTTTACTCCACTTCCTCTCCTGTTTCTTCATCATTATTCTTATTTTTCATGACAAATTTTCTTTGTGAAAATCTATATTACAATTCATAGTTGTGTTTTACTATTCATTGCTGACTGGGACAAAGTCAAATCGAAAGAATTAGAGATAAAAGATGGTTAAGATTAAAAGTTGGGAAATGTATTGAATGTGAGGGTTGAAATTCATTTCCGATTTATGACATATTTGTAAAAATAAAACAGTAGAAGGGAAAAATAATGAAAAGCTTTTGAAAAAAGTTGGTGGAATGTACATGTGGCGGATAGAGAAAATATTGTGTTTTGTATTTAGCAAAATGAAAATTATCATAACTATCTACATCATTATTGGATTTTGATAAAGTTAATATCGTTGAAATGCATTTTTTAAGATATTTTCAACAAAATCAATGATCAATACGAGCGCCAAAATTTAAAAAGTATTTCACGTTTTTAATATTTTCATAACAATGAGACAAACCGATCATACCAAAAAAATGAGTCGGGCATTTTAATGCACATTTAAACAAAAACTCTAAACTTTATATTTTGGTGAATTCAAAGATTGGGGGAGAACTCATTTTTGGTGTTTAAATTTTTTCCCCAACTTATTCAAATTTGAAAATTTATAATATATATTTTTACCTTAAATTAAATTTACACTTCAATACTGATTCAGAGCCAAAATGGGGATAGTGAAAGAGGTGTTCAGTATAAAATATTTAGCAAAAATAAAATTATATGGAATGTCAACTGCACGGGCATATTTTAGTTATTTACATATTAAGAAGACCGTCAATGTATTTCAATACTAGTCCCCAGATCCCAACCCACCCATATCTATTTATCTTTATATACTTTTTAACAGAAAACTAGAATTGGTTCTCATGCGCGACATAGTAAGTTTTGTAATTGAGAAATTCTAAATGGCGAGGAAATGAGCGAGGAAACGAGCGAGGGAAGGGAGGTGGCGGGGTGGGGACTGTCCACCCCGTTTGGAATGCGCGCACAAAAATGACAGCACACATCCCGAGGACGATCCTCACCCGGCCACCTCCCTCCCCTCGCTCGTTTCCTCGCCATGTAGAAGCGCTCTTTGTAATTTCATTACAAGTGTTTTGGTAATCTCTAGATGTGACACCCCTAATCTTGATTCTCAAAACCTCCAGTACCTTCCAAAGAGTGCACGTGAGAAACACCCACCTAAAACCCTAAAACCCTCCCTATATTAACTCTCTAATCTTCATCTTCCCCATCCGTCAAACACAGGAAAGAAAGATGTGGCGCCCAACCATGGCGGTGGCTTCTAGATTGGTGAGGCTCGTCAGCGCCTCCTCGTCACGACGCCCATTGACTCTTCTCCATAGACAACAACACCCCACATTCACTCTCGCTGTTACAACCAATCGTCATTTCATGTTCAATCCAAGATGTTTTTGTGTCCAATTGGATGGCGATAATATGTCATCGGACTATGACGAAGACAATGACGAGTTCAGTGATTACCTTGACGAGTCTGATGAAGATGATAGTGACTATTCTGACGACGATGAAGCAATTGAGTAAGAGCAGTTGTTATGTTTTATGGTTTATATAATTTAGTTGTGATTTGCGAAGAGAGATCTAATGATCTAAGTGTCTGATTTTGTTCTCGTAATCCATAAATTCGTAATTGTAATTGTAGCATTTTAAAAACTTTGTTTATCTTGATGAATGGAGATCTGATTTGCTAGGAGAAAGAACATTGGATTTATTGAGGTGTTTTTATGTTTCGTTCTAGCATTGGATAATCGATTATTCTAGCATTGGATCTGAAGCGCCTGAAGTTATTTACAAATGAAATTAAATTAGTCTGTTAGGAATGCAGGCTTTGGTGAATCGAAAGCCTGAACTATGCCAATTTAAGTACCCATCTAAGTTCCTAAGAAAGAGTTAATTAGAATCAATAAAGCCTAAACCCTAAATCAATAAAGCCGAAAACTTCATTGTACTTTGGTTTACCAACACTGTTTTATCTCGTTTATGCGAAAAATAATTTGTTTAATAGTTTCCGAATGATAGTTCACTTAGATGGACTCTTTATCCCATGAGGTTTGAAAGTATATTATCAGCATCAAGGAATGTGATTTATCGAAATTTTACTTAATATTTTTTTTTCGAGTTACCGAAATTTTGAAATATTAATTTCTTTCATTAGATAAATCTCAATTATTCTACATTTTAACCCATTTTAACTTTAATTTAGTTCTAAAATTTTGTTGTATAAGTGATTATTATGTAATATATTATTTGTACGACATTATTAGTTTTGTAATACTCTTTATGTAGTATTTAAGAATTTAAAATAGTTAAAATTATATTGATAAATTCAAAAATACAATTGAAATTTTTACAATTTTTCTATACAGAAGGAAGTATTTCTTAAAATTACCTTATTGAAATTACTTCAAAAAATGAAATCGCAAACCTTGATCAACATTACAAAATTGCTAATTTAATGTGTCTCCATCTAGAGCTAGAATTGAAAGGGTCGGTGTCCGACAAAATTTCGAAAATGCCTTCTGAACTTCATGCTATTTACATGTTAACCGAACTCTTATAAATATTTATTAATTACATCTAAGTCCTTAATGTAATTTATTTAAAGTCTTTCAATTATCTATAAATTTAAAAAATGTTCTTATATTTTTTTTTGATTTTTCCATTTTACCCTCACAAATTTATGCTACTTACAATCAAAATCAGGCTAAGTAAGTATTCATTAATTACATGTAAGCTCCTAAAATAATTTATTTAACGCCCTCCGACATGACCCAAAGATCAGGTTGGCATGTCGAAAGCATCTTCTTCTATAACGGGAATTCAAAAGGTGAATCTGTATGTTCGCGTGTCCTTCGAAATCTCAAAAATGTCTTCGCCCATATTAGAGAATTCCTCGTATACACCATCTTCTCCCTCCATATTTATAATCTTTTGCTCCTCTCCATTTCCATTCTCCTTCTATTCTCTACCGTCACTAGCCCCATTACTCCCTCCCTTCACCTTCCTCTCCCCCCTTTATGTTTCACAACCACCCACCCCTCGCTTTCCTTTATCTGTTTCGCCTCCGTCGACCTCCCTCGCATTTTTCCCATAATCGATCGCAACCCTCTTGATCACCCTTTCAATCATCGATCACCACCAACAAATCTCAGCCAGGCCACACCGATCAAATCCTTTCAACATTTTTCTCTCCGCCTCCTCTATTGACGTGTATGTACTGCACTTCACCCCTAGTATATTTAATATGTATATTTCATCATTAGAAAATTACAGAGTGAATGCTAGTAATCTAAATGACACTCCCTACATCATATTGGCATTGCAAGCCTTAGATAGTCAGATGATAAAGAATTTTTGCGTTGCGCACTACCTCACTCTGCATGCTAGTCAAAAGATTCAAAGAACCGTGACAGAGAAATGGTGATTTGCCTCAGACGTTGCTCTACTGCTTTTTTTTTTTTTTGCAATTTCATGCTGAAGCTTTACTTTCTTCAGTGAGCTTTTTATTGATTATTATGTAAATTTCATATATGGTAATAAATATTATTCTTAAAAAATTAAATAATTTTCATCTTTTGTCAAACTTGTTAGGGACGATTTTTTTTCTTCATAAAACCACATAATTACTATTTGTCAAATTAGGGGTGATAATTAAACATAAATGATATAGTCCATTTTCGCTCATTGTTTTACCTTGACATGCTGACCTGCACAAGGAACGCACGTGAGCCATGGACCACCGTTGTGGTGGCCGATGACACTCCGATGCTAAAGTCAGACATGGCTCTGAGGAAGGCTTAAAGTTGTTAGCGTACTTTTATTTACCAACCTCATTTCTTATTTATAGTGTTGGAGTCATGGTTAAGCCGGGTCATCGATAACGTAGTTTAAGGAAATGTATCTTCCTGGAGATCCTTCTCTTATTAGGAATAGTCTTGTGGAGGGAAGTTTCCTTGTTAGACTTGTGTTCCTAGATACACATCAGATAGTTTCCCATTGGAGTGTTGTCCATACGAGGAAGTTTTCTCGTACGACATATACTCTGGTATTTACTTCCTAGTTGGAGATAAAATATTGTTGGATTTCCCGTCCGAAGCTGATCCCCGAGACACTTGCCTCAATAGGTCTATGGGCCGGTATCAGGGATGGTTGTGAGATGTGTGGGCTTAGCAAGCTGTAGTAATTCAGGTCCTGCTTGCGGACTGCACTTCGCAGGATTGATGCCGCTTGAGCCAGATTAGTGGTAGACTGATGTTTGGGCTTGTTATTCCTTGAGATCATCATGACACGCGTTCGGTGTAGATAAAAAGATGTTTCCGTGTATCATCAACTGCTCCCCCCGAGTTAGTGGGGCGTTTAGTCGGTCCACTAAATCTTTGAATAGTAATTGTATCGTCGTAATGACTGATCCCGAAGCGTCGTCTCGAGTGAGACTTAACATTAATGAATACGTGACTGCTTAAGAAGACGGGATACAATTTATACTTTTTATAAATAGCCATTGTTTCAAGGAATATTTTTTTTATTTCTTCTGTGGTGTCTTCTTGTCCCTGCCTCGTGTTTTTTTATTTTTTTTTGCACGAGTGTCCTTTTGTAAAGTTTGATTTGCAATTTCCTTCAATGGCGGCTAACGTCGAACTTACTCCCGGACAAGAGTTGTCTTATATCTGCCACAAGCTCTTCGAAGTTAGCTTGGTTGATGAAAGTAAGTTAATTTGGCTGCAGAGCCTGTACCATGTTCCTGAAGATTTGGAGCTCGTCCCCGTGTTCATAGCTCGGACTCCAACTACACCCCCATAGGGGTATATAGGATTGCACCGGGGTATGTTTGAATCTGTACTCCGTTTCCTAGTGTCGGACGACATTTGGCATTTCTTCATTTTCCTCCGTATGTCCCCCGCTCAACTGGCTCCGAGCGGGTATAAGATTTTGATTGCGACCCTTATTAGATTGAATGGTGCTAGTCTTTGCTTGATCGACTCCAGCGATAGTTCAATGTCTGACCGACGCTCGATTGGATTCTAGAGGTGCTTGTGTGCTGAGCACTCCAGATTGCTTGAATCCTGTAGCGGATGATATTGAGCCTTGGCAGAAGAACTGGTTTTTGGCTTCAGCGAATTTTCCATACTTCAGGTTGGGAGGACATCGGTTCCCCAGATCCTTCCTGTTCGATCTTAGTAAGTTCTTTGTTGTTGTCTTATCATCTCGAATTCCAAATGTAGCGCTAAATTGATGTTTTGTTTCTTTTTTTTTATTCCAGAAAAGTTTGTGACCCTATCCTCTTTGAGGAGGAAGACCCGATAAAGAAGAGGTTTAATGAACTCCAATTGATGTCTATTGAGGAGGTTATAATGTTTAGCAACATCGTATAGAGCGGGCTGCTCAGATGTTCTCACGAGGCCTCTGTTGCACTCAGCTCACCGACTAAAGAGGTTGGAGGCCTTCGTTCGAAGAAAATGAACCTGATTATGCTCAGCCCGTCGAGATTGTCTTAGTTGGGGGCGGGCATGCCTCTCATTGTTCTTCCTAAAAGGAGGCGACCCACTAATCACGTTGCTTCTTCTTTCGAGCCGCCATCCTTATTAGAGAAGGAGGCGACTGTTGTGAAGCATGAATTATCTTTGTTTGCTAAGGAGGTGGTTCCAGGGGATCATAGTTTCTCGCTAGATCTTTTGGTCCCCCCTGTTGGCCTAGAGGGGAGCGCATTGTACCAAAGGTCGACATCGTGGGTCATCATGGGTCCTTGGCAGATGCTCGCACTACTAAATCACATGATTCTATTGTGCTACATCCCGATTCTCGTGGGAGAGTGCTCGCTTTGGAGGAGGCTTTCGCAAACTTGCGGATTTCATATTCGGATGCTCTTCATTGGGTCGATTCTCTGACCAATCAATTGTAGGAGCCTCGTGTTGCGTCGGACTTGGGGGTCATGCGTCCGCGTCTGAAGTGGAATTGTTAGTTGTAAAGGCTGAAATGAAGTCGATTAAAGTCGACTTGGCTTCTACCCAAGCTGAACTGGTGCCAGCCCGTGCTGAGTTGAAGTGCCTAGAAGGTGTCGTGGACAAGTGGTCATCTAATCCGCAAGCTTATATTGTTGAGAGAAAGCGAGCTGAGACTGAATGAGCTATTATAGGACGACAACTCAAGTCAGAAGTTGCCGAGGGACTTCGCCGCGTTCGTGAAGCAAAATGCTTATTGGCAGAAGAACGTTCCCACTATGCCGCATTGATAAGCGCAGCAGATTAGATGACCACTTGTCCACAACACGCTGCAGGTGTCGTCGGAGGTCGTTCATGGCAAGCTAGAACTTTCATAGCTTATTAGAGAGGAACACCCTGGTCTTGACCTCGATTTCGCCTATTATAGAAAGGTTTCTTTCGGGACTATCATCTTGGAAGAAAGTCATGGCTCTTTGGGGCAGGCTGTGTAGGAAGCTGTTTTATCCCTTGTTGTTCCAAAATAGTTGTAATGTCTCTAAAAGAACAAAAACAAAACTTCTGATGAAAGTCGCATTTTGCAACTCTGCTTGTTTGTCTTATACTGTCATGTCATTGTGTCTTTCTTAGAAACTTTCAACACGTGTTGTGGGTCTTGAAATTAGTATTTTCGGACCCTTCATACTGGCAAATGGTTCGTATTGTCAGTTGAGTCGCATCGAAGCAAACTGTGTTGGGCAACCTTTGTCTACAGTGGAGCAATGGTCCCTGGCGAGTCACCGCCATGAGTCGTGAAACCATCGAATATACTCTTACTCCCTAAGCCATCGTTGTCCGCGCATAGTGGAATAGGCGTTGGGATGTACCAGAAGCCATCGTCATCAGAGGAGCTGACTAAGCTTACTTGGTGAGGTTCGGAGATCATTGTCTGTAGTAGAACAATGATCCCTTAGTGAGTCGTCGTCATCAAAGGTAAGAGTGCTGACTAGACTCCCACTTCCTCAGTCATCGTCATCTGCACGCAACAGACTAGGCATCGGGTGCACCAGAATCCGTCGTCATCAGTTGGAATTAAATAAGCTTATTTGGACAGGTTCAGCGGTCATTGTCTGTAGAAGAGCGATCCCTTGACGAGTCATCATCATCAGGCGTAAGAGCGCTGACTAGACTCTCACTTCCTAAGCCATCATCTTCCGCACGCAGTGGACTAGGCGTCGAGTGCACCAGAAGTCGTCGTCATCAGTCGAAACTGACTAAGCTTACCTGGTCAGGTTCAACGATCATTGTCTGTAGAAAAGCAATGATCCCTTGGCGAGTCGTCATCATCAGGCGTAAGAGCGCTGACTAGACTCCCACTTTCTAAGCCATCGTCATCCGCACGTAGCGGACTAGGCATCGAGTGTACCAGAAGTCGTCGTAATCAGTCGGAACTGACTAAGCTGACTTGGTCAAGTTTGGCGATCAATGTATGTAGAAGAGCAATGATGCCTTGGTGACTCTTTATCATTAGGCGTAAGAGCGCTGACTAGACTCCCACTTCCTAAGCCATCATCATCCGCACGCAGCGGACTAGGCGTCGGGTGCACCAGAAGCCATCGTCGAGCTTACCTGGTCAGGTTCTACGATCATTGTATGTAGAAGAGCAATGATCCCTTGGCGAGTTGTCGTCATCAAGCGTAAGAGCGCTGACTAGACTCCCACTTTCTAAGCCATCGTCATCCGCACGTATCGGACTAGGCATCGGGTTGGATCTTCTCAGATATGGCCATGGGGGATGATTGGACGTTGGTTGGGTGTAACGAACAGTAGTGGAAGTTCAGTAAAAGAAAATATTTTTTATTGATAATATTTTTTGAGGTGTTCTACATTCCACGGTCATTTAAGTCCGTCACAATTCATGTTTTCCAACCAGTACGTATTGGTCTGTTGACCTCGTTCACCCTTTAGGGCCCTTCCTAATTCAGGTTTAACTTTCCTGCACCCACTTTTTTGGTGTTATGCTGGGTTTTCCTGAGTACCCAGTCTCTCACTCTGAATTCACGTGGCTTCACCTTCTTGTTGTAGTATTGTGCTATCTGTTGCTGGTAGGCAGCTATTTTGGCGGAAACTTGATCCTGCATTTCCTCAGGAAGGTCTATTCTGACGCGCAAGGCCTCATCATTACCATCTGCCCTGAATTCTTCTGTCTGGAAGGTAGGCACTTCGAGTTCCACTGAAACCATGTCTTCTGACCCGTAGGATAGGGCAAAGGGTGTTTCCCCAGTCGTGGTTTTTTTGGTTGTCCGATACGCCCAAAGTATTTCTGGTAGCTCTGAAACCCATTTTCCTTTGGTTGCGTTAAGCTTTCTTTTGATGGCTTTCAAAATCGTTCGGTTAGTAACCTCCGCTTGGTCGTTGGCTTGCGGATGCCCTGGCGAGTAGAAATGGTGACCGATGTTCAATCTTTCACATAGTTTTTAAATCTTGCTACCTTTGAATTGAGTTCTGTTATTGCTTACCAATACTCTGGGGATGCCAAACCTGCAGACGATGGATGCCCATATGAACTTCTCTATTTGGTTTTGCACTATCTTGGATAGGGGCTCTACTTCGACTCATTTGGTGAAGTAGTCGACTGCCACAAGAAGGAACTTTTTACTAGTTGATGCTAGGAGCGGCCCGACGATGTTCCCCCATTGCATGAATGGCCATGAACTAGTCATTGCACTACAAGAAAAATGTTGATTCATAGCGTTTTAGTAAACGCTATGACAGCCGGCGCTATAATAGACCTAGGGGTTATTATAGCGGTTTTAAAACGCTATGGTAAGTTTGGCTTTTATAGCGGTTTAAAAACGCTATGGTAGAGGATACTATAGCGGTTTAAAAACGCTATGGAAATTTACCATAGCGGTTTAAAAACGCTATGGTAAGTATACATAGCAATTTTTTTTTTTTTTGTTTTTTTTTTTTTTTTGTTTTTTTGTTTTTAAACTATCAAATGACTTTTTATTACATCTCATAAGGTTTATGTCTAGAAAATAAAAATTTAAATGTGCCAAAGTTAAACATTTCCATGAATTAATGTAATTAATTAATAAACTGTATTACATCAAGTCAGGACTCTGTGTTTAAAAAATACAGTTTCATTTCTGCCAATGGACAACCGCTCAAACAATGTCCCAGTATGAGATCTATGAGACAGCCGATCACAGCTTAACTGACCACAGTTTCATTTATGGACAGCTGCAGTTAAATCAACCCCACTGCTTCCTCGGTTTGTAACCATCCGCACGGTAATTCCAGCTGATCTACAGACTGCAACGGTTTCCTTGATGCCCGGACGAAGGGGATCCTTGATACCCACATGGAGTTGTTTTAAGAGATGAACATGATGTAGTCATAACAGAATGTGCAGGATCATCGCCTGGACACTCTGTAATTATGCACGAACTGCATGGTATCGAAACTGCCCTTAATCTGATGGAAAAACACTGTATTAATAAGGCTATTTTTAGCACTGACTCAGCATATGCCCTGTCCATTCTCACAAAGAATGAAGCTACTCCATGGGAGGCTATTGCTTTTGCAATATATTTGACATTGCAAAGTAATATGACATGTACATAAACATAGATACCAAGGGAGAGAAAAAAAGAGGGAGTAACTAATCTACATTAATGCCGTACCAGAACATAAAAGAAGAGAACACCAATGCAGCATTGATCATCCAATGTTTTAGTCTCTCAGAGTGACCCTGGAATTGAGCAAAAACAATAATCAAAAGACATCTATCAGCTTTTCTACCACATCTTGTTCTTGTGTATACTCGATAAAAATAAGAACGTAATTGCACGGAAGTGTATGCCCAACTTTACGTTACTAATAATGTTAAGTACCTAACAAATGCCCATGACATTGCAACTAAATGTGGACCAATTAAGTGCACAACAGCCATTAGGACTATCCAAATTGGTGCTTACTCATGGCACAAAACTTCAATTGGTGACACAACACAAATCCTTGAAACACATTGAAGTTAAATGTTTTGTAAGACAAATTGGGTTCACCATCTCAGAAACACTGTAATAGACCATCTAGGTTCAGAATATTATACTTCATGACGTTGAGTTTGTAGATTATAAAGAATGGAGATAAGCTTGAATGAAATCTTGAGCAATGAAAGATTCAAAACTCAATAAGATACTCTCCTTTTCTTTTTTGTTTTTGGTATACTTACCAAAGGTTGAGATTGGTAAAGTGCCCGCAGAAGCTAACCAATAGTTGCATCTCTTTTGGTCTATTACCATTTAGTACTCACAGTTTCAATTATGAACAATAAATGAAAACTATATAAACTGTTTGATTAAAAAAAAACAAGGCACCTACAAGGCTGCAACCTAAGCTTGTTAAAGGGGGTAAAATGACTACAAAAGAGAAAACTACCTTATTGGAGCTAGGAACCAGTTCCTGCAAAGCTTTCATGCGTTCTGCTATTCTTTCTCACTCAAGTACTGAGTTCCTACAGAAGAGTAAATGCTTGTTAGTATTAGGCCCACATTTGTATGTCATAGAAACTCTTTATTATCCAATCTGGCCACTTAAACTAACAAGTGGTCAATCGTCTTCTTAGACAAAATGTACAAGTAATGCAGGGAACAGACACAATGGCAGCAGTATAAGCTTTCACAGGCACACATGCATATCCTATTTATTTTTTTAGAGATAGTCGTTAGCTTGATGGCTAAATCACAACAAAATCAAACTTGCTCACAAGCAGCATATGCTACCAGACAGATCAAAATCTCCTTTGACTGCCTAAGATACATTTCGGATTCATAAAAATAAAAAAATATAAATATAAAGAAGACATGATATGGCGAAGGTCCTAGAGATGATGTATCTCATGATAACCATTGCCCTTAGCCATTTTCAGGCAAAAACTTCGGCAGAAACTTATGATGATCACTGAATCAACAAGTGTGAAGAGTTAAAGCTTTGTGCACAAGGAGTCACTTGCAGGAAATTGATATTCATGGCTATGGATATTTGGAGCATGGGGTTGCCAACTGATCCAAAAAAAAAAAAAAAAAAAAAAATAATCCTTGTGACTTTCTTTGAAGAGATGTTTTCACTGCTGCCCAAGATGTTGCTGATAATTTTGTAAAGGCTCATGTTATGATTGCTAATGCCTCTACATCTCTTACCCTTTGAACCAAAAGTAATCACGTTTGTATCAAATTTGTTATCAGCTATGACATGTATAAAAGATTGTGGTTGTTCAATATGTATGTAACTTATCTGAATAAGAAGCTGAAAAATGAAAAGAAATTTCAATTTTGTAAAAAAAAAATAAAAAAAAATTGTATGTTGTTTATCCAAATACACTGAATTCCTCATTAAATTACTGTTTACATGAAAGTTAATTTTTTTTCATATTTCTCAAGTATGATTAAAAAAAATTAAAGGCATTGAAATAAGAGAAGTAATGGAACAATAGGGTCGCTTGTGACCAAAGGCATTGAAAGTAAGAATCCCTACCTCCAACCTTCTTCTCAACCTGTCGTGCCCTCTCTATGACGACCTCATTGGCTCCATCCGGTTTCATGGTAGTCTCTGTATTGTCCTTCTTGAAGCTAATTGTTCTCAAGTGAATGATAAAGTTAGCATTTGATAAAGTAAAGATTTATGAATAAAAAAGGAATTGAGCTTTTACATTCAAATTACCTTGTTTCCCCTTCTTCTTCTGTGTCACATTCCATGATCCCTTGTCCCACAAGTGTGCTTCATATCGGTTTGTCCATTTATGTCTGCATTTATCATAGACTGATTAGTAAACAAAGAATGTTATATGGGAAATGAAACAACAATGAATTACAACATGAGCTTTACTACAGACCTGCTAACACCCCGGAACTTAGAACTTCTTTTTGGAGCTGTGCTACTAGGGGCAGATTGATCAGCTTGTTGTTGGCCCATTTGATGCTCATTGAACCTGAATCCTCTAGCAGCAGGTTCTCTTTGGCTTCTCTTAACACACTTGTTAGGTATGCCACCTTCAGCCAAGCAAAAGTGACGCTTTCTCGTACTTGCTTCACACTTCATTGATATCATCTCCATGTTATTTTTTTTTCTTTTCTTTTCGCTTCCTTTTTTGGTAAAGGCCAGGACACCTTAATTAATTGTAAGTAGTTTTCCTTGATTGTTTTGATGAAAAGAGAGACACCTGTGTGTGTATATAGAGTAAATGATCATTTGTTCCTAGCTTATTTTGTTTCCATTCTTACAAGAGCCACCCTGTTAGCAGAACAACAAAAAGAGTCGATGATTTCAAGAGCCATCTGCAGTTCAACAATTTCCAGTAACAAAAGCAACCACCCAACAAAAACTCTTTTTTTTTTTTTAAAAGCAGGTAAGTTGACCAATAAAACCCTTGGGTTTCTCAAAAAATTACTGAAACCCATAATTTTCTTGCTTTAGACCCATGCATGTTACATTGTTAGGTACCTAAATACTAAAACCAGAAGAAAAGGTTCTAAGAACTAGGTAACTTACGCCCCAACCCCTATAAAATTTAGCTTTTCATGTGTTTATTTGGTTTGCCAAGTTTTGTATCTTATCTTTTCTTTTCTTTAAAACCTTTGCTTAAAAAGTGTGAATTAAGTTTTAAGAAAAAGTTGGGGTCCATTACCTCACCGTCGCACAATTGGCATGGTGATATGCTTTTTAATATATCCTTCGAGTGTAATAAATGTTATGCTAACATTTTTTTCCAGAGTTAATAATGAGAAATCAGACCTCTGCCCCACTGCTCCTTTCAAGTTTTGACAAGAAAATCCTAAAGATAAAAGTGGGATTTATCCTCCAACTAAAGAGTAAATTACTCATTCCCAACATCTCCAACTAGAGGCCCAAAACATAAATTCAGGGGAGAAATGAGTCCAATACATAATTAAATATTATTATGGTCATGTAACTGTTTTGCCCATATCAATGTTATAGGATTATGTAAAATAGAAGACATGTAGAATATCTGATAAAATAAAAAGACATGTAGAATAGAATGGAATGTGACAATGGCATAGGCAAATTGGAGTGACAAAGGCACTTGGAAGAGACAATCATGAATGCAACTATAGTGAATAGTACTTACAAGAGTGTGTGACAATATCGGCAGGGAATGTTTTATGAATTGCCTTGGATTCATCACCCAAACATGTAAAGCATACACTTCTGGATGACCACAAGACGATATACGTGCTTGTGATGCTGGCATCAAAAGTATGCAGTGTAAAAGCATATTTTCTGCACAAACAATTCTTAGAAAACATCGATTGAAAGCACAGAAATTAGACTGTATGCATCAGTTAGCTAAATGAGTTTATTCAATAACTTAATGCTAACATGTATGGACTACATAGAAAACATCACCAGAAAGTGCACGCTTTTGACAGTCTGATTTTTAGACAGAACCCTTTGACTAGCCTAGCACCATAGATAACATCTAATTAAACACTACAGTCGCACCTTTTCAATCCGAAAAACATTATTCAATCAGTGGAACAATCTCATTTTGTTTATCTTTTTGGAGCTGAAACCAAAGCAAGTTGCTATATCGACAGGTTACCATGTCATATGCAAAACATAAAAAGTTAAAACGTGCCTATAAGAAAAAAATATCAATTTGTTCTACTAAAACTTGTTTTATTTGAATATCCATCGAGCTCCTTTAAATGGTATCCTGACAAGTTACGATGTTGCATCATAAACTACAATACATAAAAGGTTTAGAATATGCCATACTCTAGGATTTCTTCTATTAGAACGTCCATTCAGCTCTTTTAAATGGCGTTCTCTCTGACTTTTATGTCTTGGAAGTTCCAAATTTGATTCTGCTCAGTACTTCCAGACAGAAAAGTTACAATTCATCACCTGCAACATTAAATAGACAAATCACATTAGATGATCGTCTCAGGTATAGTAAAGCCCTGTTATATCACAGGAAAATATTATTCAATCAATCAAACAATCTCATTTTGTCCATATCTTTGGGACTTGAAAACGAAGGAAGTTGCACAGTCCCATATCAAGAAGTGACCATGTCTCATGCATGACCAATAATACATAAAAAGTTTATAAGCAAAGCATCAGTTTGTTCTACTTGAACTAGCTTGTTTGAAAATCCATTCAGGTATATTAAATGGTATTTTGACGTGCATGTCATATGCATTCCAGATAAAAATAAGTTTTGATCAAACAAACAGCAGGGAATAACATTAATAAGCAAGAGTGACTGAGAAGGTGACAAAGTACAAGCAGGGGAAAAACCTTGAGCAAGCAAAACAAAGTTACAGAGAAAATAGACGTTCCCAATCAAAGATACACACATGAAATTCTACCCCAACTAAAATCTCCCACACTAGAGGCAAACCCAATAAGTACTCTGGTAAGCAAACAGACCTTTTGGCGCTTTGTTCTTGTCTCATGGTCAAGTTTAGACCTAGGACCTTTTGAAGCCATGCTTTCCTTCGATATACTTACTTCATCATCATGGGTCTGCATACATGGCCAAACATAAAGGAAATATGCACGACTAAAAAACAACCATGAATAACAATAGGAGATTAGCAACTAGAAGAACAACAACTCTCTCAGTTGATTATCAAATCTTCCAAGGGGATCCATTTAAATATAGTGTGTGGAACCCCAAAGGACAATATGAACATGGAAACGGCATTATGAGTACAATCTTGTAAAATATAAACATTTGAACCAAAATTAAGTAAACCTCTCCCACTCCAAACAAACCAAAACAACCCCAAAAACCAAAACACAAAAAAGAACATGAACAAACACAAAAAAAACAGATTAATCAGACCAATAAACACTTCTACACTGTGTTTCCTATTACCCACCAACAGAAGAAATTCTCAACTAGTACAAACTGACCCAAAAACCAATTTCACTTGATTCAACACCAAACAAGCTCGATCACACTAACCACAAAATGCAAGCAAAACATGCAAAGCAGAAAGTGAAAGAAACCCAACACGAAAACACAAACAAAAACAGCAAAAAACATGACTTTTGGTCCAGCTTAGATCTACTCCACAAAAACCAAAACAAAAACAAAACCCAAACACCAAATGGTTCAACAGAGATAAACAAAGCTCCTGACCTGACGAGAGAGCAAGGAATCCACCGATTCCTCACCAGATTCTGCTTCTGAAAGCTCTCCGCATCACCAAAGAGGAGCCCCCAAAGTCGCGATTCTAGGATTTTGGGAAAGTGGGTTTGAGAGTGTCGAGAGAGAGAGAGAGAGAGAGGGTTGGAGAAGGAATTGAGAGAGGAGTCGAGAAGAAGAGCTCGATTAGTGAGAGGGAATTGTTGCGGGAGGGACGTTTGGGGGGAAATGGTGGTGTGCTTTAGGTTTGAAGCTGCAGTGGGGAAAGGCCCTGTAGAGAGGCGAAAGGGGGGAGAAAGGCAAAGAGAGCGAGCCATGGAGGGAAGGAAAGCAAGACATGGAGGGAACTAAAATTTAGAGGAGCGGTAGAGGAGCGAATTCATGTTTTTAATTTCCCCCTCTCTTTCAAAGCGTTTTGATATTCTATTGCTATTAAAATTTAGACTTTTTAGCTTTCATAGCACTTGTGTTAAAAATGCTATGATAAAGTGCTATTAATAGACAACTGTGTTGTAGTGTTGGTGTTACTGGTTGGGCAGATATGTGTATGTATGGCGCGAACCTCTTCTATTTGTTGCACTTACAGACAATATTTTTGGCGTCTCGTTGCATTGTCAGCCCATAGAACCTGAGAGTTAGAGCTTTGTGGGCAAGCGTTTTCCCACCCGAATGATTGCCACATATACCGTTGTGGATCTATCTCAGGACCCGATCTGCTTCGGAGGGGTCAAACATCGGAGCAAGGGCCCGATTGCTGATCTCTTATATAACTTGTCATTTATGAGAGTGTACTGCGCTGCTCTGCTTCTGAGTTTTTTGGCTTCTACTTTCTCGGTCGACAGGGCTCCATTTCCAATGTATTCAAGAATCGGAGTCATCCGACTCTCCTTTGTGCTTGTGACATAAACATCGTTGGGCTCTTCTTTTTCCAGGCTTGATTGCTCTTGGTATTCGATGAGACCGACCGAGACTTCTGTGGAGGCTGAGGCTTCCTTGGCCAGTGAATCAGCTATTTTATTATCGTCTCGGGGGCATTGCAAGAGTTCACATATCTTGAACTCACTTATTGCGCGATAGGCTATCATGCATGATCTTTGCTGTTGAATTCTTCTTTAACCTTATTGATTATCAGTCTTGAGTCGCTACACGCTGTTAACTGGTCTATCCTGATCCGCTTTGCTAGCTTTGGCCTGACAAGAGGTCCTCATATTCAGTTTCATTATTTCAGGTTGGAAAATCGAACTCGACGGATTTCTCGAGGGTGAAACCACTTGGGGAGCGGAGGGTGATTCCAACTCCACTTGTTTTCCCTGTCGATGACCCATCGCAACGCAGGGCCCATCCTTGATTTTTTAGTCTTGGGCTTGAAGGTCTGCCCTTGGTTCCTCTCCTTCGGTGAATTCGGCGATGAAGTTTGCCAGCGCTTGGGCTTTGATGGCGGTTCTTGGGGCATAACTTATATCGAATTACCCGAGTTCTACCGACCATTTTACTGTACCGTGCGGAGCGGGTGTTTGGTCAGAACTGCTATAGAGTGGGCTTGAAAATAAGGCCTCAATTTCCTCAAGGATATGACCAGTGCCAGAGCTAATTTCTCCAGGTCTGGGTAGTGTGCATTTGCTTCCATAAAGGTTTTGCTGGTGTAATACACTGGTTTTTTTATTCCCTAGTCGTCACGCACAAGGGCTGAACTGACGGCGTGCTAGGAGACGGACAAGTACAAGTAAAGTGTTTCTCATTTACTTGTTCACACTCTTCATCCCATGAGAATCCTTTGCTTCCTCTCAGGATTTTGAAGAAATATAGGCATTTGTCAGATGATTTGGATATAAACTTGTTAAGTGCTACCACCGTCCCAATCAGGCTTTAATGTGCTTGATGTTGACATGGGGTTTCATGTCGAAAAGAGCCTGAATATGTTTTGGACCAGCTTTGATTCCCCTTTAGTTCACTATGTAACCTAGGAATTTCCCTGATTCGACTTTGAACGTACACTTTTTGTGGGTTGAGTTTCATCCGATACTTTTGGAGTTGACTAAAGGCTTTAGTGAGGTCTGCTATGTGGTCGAGGCTGTGGAGGCTCTTGACCAACATATCATCTATGTAAACCTCGAGGTTCCTGTTGATTTTCTCTTTGAACATTAGGTTCACCAGTCGTTGATACGTCGCATCTGCATTTTTCAAGTAGAACGACATCACCTTGTAGCATTATATTCCTCTCTCAGTTATGAAATATATATTTTCTTGGTCTGGGGGTGCATTAGTATCTGGTTGTAGCCTAAATAGGCATCCATGAAGCTCAGGAGGTTGTGTTCGGATGTGGCGTTCACGATTTGATCGATGCGGGGAAGTGGGAAGTTGTCTTTCGGGCACGCCTTGTTTAAGTCAGTGTAGTCTACGCAGAATCTCCACTTTCCATTTTTCTTTCTTACCAGTACAATGTTTGTCAGCCAGTCCAGATATCGTGCTTCCTTGATCATGTTCGCATTGAGTAACCGCTATACCTCCTTGTTGATGATTTTGTTTCTTTTAGGCGCCACGACCATCTTATTCTGCCGTATGGTTTTCCTCATCGGGTCCAACTCCAGGTGATGAGTGATCAATGACAGGACAATTCCCACCATGTTTCACATTGTCTAGGCGAAGACGTCCTGGTTCTACTGTAGTAGCTTTGTCAGTTGCTCCGCCAATTCTTGCTTAAATGGGAACCTATCTTAACGACTTTGTTGTTGAGAGGGCCATCGAGGTAAACTATGATGATTTCTTCCTCCGGTTGACCGATGTTGAGTCTGCCCAGGGGGCTCACTGGAGCTTCGTCGTCTGAGATTGGTTGTTCTATCCCGACTTCTTTGGCAAGATTAAAAGATATCTTGGCCGAAAACTTAGTTGCTAGCTGAAGATTATCAAGCTGTTGTGGGGTCACGTATTGACATTCTCTGGCCACTGCTTGGTCGCCTCGTATGGTACCAACTGTTTGGTTGACTGGGTACTTGATGCATTGGTGCTGAGTGAAAACTACTGCTCCCATTTGGTGGAGCCAGAGCCTCCCTAAAACAACGTTATAAGTAGATGGTGCGTCTATCACTATAAACTCCTGAAACATGATTTTTTGAAATAGTGGCTCTCCAGCGACTACTGTTAGTTGTATCTTTCCCACTGGAAAACGCTTTTCGCCCCTGAAATCAATCATCGGACGACTATCAGAAGTTGGGATATCTTTCTTTAGCTGCATGTTGCATAACGAGCGGAAGAATAGAATGTTCAGTGAGCACCCAGTGTCCACCACGGATCTCCTTACTTCCCAGCTTGCTAGGGAGATTGTGATTACCAGAGCGTCATTATGTGGAAGCTTGACGCCTCAGAGGTATTTGTTCGTAAAGGCTAGTGATATAGGAGGGTCATGGATTCGAGCACGTGATACTTGTTGGTCGTCGTATATCGCTCGGGCCCTTATCTCTCTTAGGGCCCTTTTTCGGGACCTGTTTGATTGTTCGGATTCGGAATGTGCCCTATGCAGGACTTGTATTGTGCCCGTTGATTCGTCATTTACTTTCTTGCCTGAAGGGACGGATGGTTTCTCCTGGACTTCGTCTTTTTCCTATCAATCCACTCTTCGTCTAAAACAATGTAATTCTGTGCTTGTTTGTTTCAACAATTCTGCCATATTTGACGAGGGGGTCCAAAGTTAGAAAGTTATAAAACTTGTCGTTCCTCAGACCGTTGGTGAAGGCTACGACGGCTGTTGCATTGTTACATCCGCTGACGAGAGTCAACTCGTCATTAAATTGCTTGATGTATGCCTTCAACGTCTCATTCGGGTTCTGCTTCATGGATTTGAATACCTTCATTGTTTCAGGATTTGTTGTATATGAATTGATAGTAGATTCACCATTGGGTTTGCGATAGCTACCACTAGTACGGGGGTCTGCAAAGATTCCTCCCGTGGTTGTGGTGGCGCCAGAGTGGACGACGTTATGTTGCTTTGAGAGTTTGGAATTTCCGCCGCGTCTCCGTCACTGGCAGACCTTGTTGTCACCATCTTGTCGATTCTTTGGGAAAGGCGGTGCTACTGTTCTCTTTGAGGAACTCTGTCGTTCCCACAGATGGCGCCAAACTGATGTTGTTGATTTTTGCTCCCTGCTTGACCTTGACCTGTACAAGGAACACACATGAGCCACAAACCACCATTGTAGTGGCCGATGACACTCCGTTGCTAAAGTCAGACAAGGCTTTGAGAAAGGCTTACAGTTGTAAACAGAAAATTTCTAGCTTACCTTTATTCTCTAACCTCCTATCTTATTTATAGTGTTGGAGTCCTGGTTCGGCCAGGCCATTGGTAGCATAGTTTAGGGAAATAGATCTTCTTGGAGATCCTTCTTTAATTAGGAATCATCTTGTGAAGGGAAGTTTCCCTATTAGACTTGTGCTCCTAGATACGCTAAAGATAGTTCCCTATTGGAGTGTTGTCCATACGTAGAAATTTCCTCATACGACTTATACTCTGGTATTTACTTCCTAGCTGGAGACAAAGTACTGCTAGCTTGCCCATCCGAAGCTGATCCCCGAGATACTTGCCTTAATAGGTCATACGGGTATTAGGGATGACTGTGAGACGTGTGGGCTTAGCAGGCTGTAGTAATTCGGGTCCGGCTGGCGAACTGCACTTCGCAAGCTTGATGTCAGATCAGTGCTAGACTGATGCTTGGACCTGTTATTATTTGAGATCATCATAACACGTATACGGTATAAATGAAAGGAAGTTTCGGTTTATCATCAATAAATATTCTTAGCCTTAATTTGATAAGGCTACATGCTATCTAGAACAATTTGATAAAAAAAAAAAAAAAATGGCCCTTATCCTCTCTTACTCATTGTTTGCATGGAAAATCTTGTAGTCCTAACCCCTTTTATTTTTAAGTTAAACCCTATGTTGTTTTTTGTTTTTATTTATTTACTTATTTTTTTCATTTGACTTAGAAAATAGGTTAAAACCCAATTTGGGTAACATGAAGAGAAACTAAACTGTTTTGACTTGTGGGCAAAGAATTTAATGGTGACACTATATTTAATTGATGATGTGAAAAATAAAAGACGAATATTTAAATAGTTTCGATCAGTAGATCTTTAACAAACAAATTATAAGCAAAGAAAAAAGGTTTACCTCCCTTTGATGCCATTCTGGAACACTAATTTGGATCAGACTTGTGGTCTCATAAATTTGTTCTAGACAGCAGGAACTACCACGGCTAGGGCTCATGGAAAGGAAGATATGACTCTTCTAGACAATTAAAGATTAGTATTGCGAGTTTAAATTCTTCACTATAGTTACAATTTTGTAGGCATAGATCTGCTAAACGCACATATTATATGTCACACCGTAGTTTGTTTAAAGTATTGACATTATTCAACCATAAAAGACTAAAAGAGATATATTGTATTTAGCTCAACAAAGGTCGTGGTATCACAGGACGAGAGTAGTGAAGATATTTTAAAAGTAGGATAACTGTAAAAACATTCGATTTAACGACAAAATATGACGGTTCAAAGATTTAAAGAAAATATTAAGATGGGCTGAAAAGGAAAATAAGGAAGCTTCAAATTCAGATTCACGAAAACGATTTCATGTATATTTTTTGTGTAACCAAACAGACTCTAATAGAAATTTCTAGGATGTATCTAATTTTTGTTTACATTTCCTTTTTACCTCTTACAATCCTAGTTGTAAATCCTTCATCGAGCATTTTTTTTATTATATTGTATTAGTTGATAAGAAAATTCATTATGTTTTTTGTAGTACTAAGAATTCAAGTTGGGTGGGTTGCTGTTGGTGTTTGAAGGAGAACTTGGACTTACAAAATACTAAATTTTATTGATTTATCAAAAATGCTACAAACTCACACTCACTCGAGATTGAACTCACAACTCACAATTGAGCTTATTTGCTCCTATACCTTCACAACTCAACCTTCACCCTTATTTATACTAGTTCTAAGGAGGTGGAGGAAGTGTGTAGAATCTTAGATATTTCCAAAGAAATTTCTAGAGAGCTACACATTTTTGAAAATTGTTAGGATAATTCCAGAGCTTCTAGATTACCTATGTTCTAGAGATATCTAGAGGGAAGTAGGAGAGTCTTGAAGTCTCTAGAGAAAACTAGAGTCTCTGATGACTCTCAACACTCCCCCTCATCACAGACTCCCTTGAAAGTCATTCCAAGTTGTTTTTGAAATTATTCAAACTTTGTAGTACCGAGTCCTTTGGTGAATATATCTGCCACTTAGTTGTCTGTCTTGATTGCTTGCATCTCTATCTCTCCTTGAAGTACCTTTTCTCTTATAAAGTGGTAGTGGACCTCGACATGCTTTGTCCTTGCATGGGACACTGGATTTTCAGCTAGGCGTATTGCAGACTAATTATCACAATGCAATGGTATTGCATACTCCACTGGCTGGTGCAAATCCTTCATTAATTGCAATAGCCAAATACTTTCTTGTGTTGCCATAGCTGCTGCTCCATACTCTGCTTCTGTAGTCGAGAGAGATACAGTTGATTGTCTCTTGCTATACCAAGTGATTGCTCCTGAACAAAGACTAAACACGTACCTAGTAGTTGATCTTCGTGTGTCATGATCTCCAGCATAGTCAGCAACACAGTAGCCGACTATTTTACATTCCTTACCCTTCTTGTATAAGATACCAAGATCAGTGGTTCCTTTCACATACCTTAATATTCTTCGGACTGCTTTGAGATGAGGCTTCTTTGGCTTTTGCATGAATCGACTTGCTACTCCAATTGCATAGGATACGTCTGGCCGTGTGAGCGTCAGGTAGATTAGACTCCCGACAAGCTGGCGATACATTGTTGTATCTTCCAAGTCTTTGCCTTTTTCAGCACATAGCTTAGCATTAGCCTCCATAGGTGTTGAGATCGGCTTGCACTCGAGCATCCCACACTTCTTCAAAAGATCTCTAGCATACTTCTGTTGACAAAGGAATAAGCCTTTGTCATTTCGTTCAATCTCGAGCCCCAGGAAGTGTCTTAGTTCTCCTAACTCCTTCATCTGGAATCAGACTGCCAAGTTTTTTCGTATTATTCCTATTTCTTCTTTGTCATCTCCAGTGATAATTAGATCATCTACATATACTAGCACTATTTCTAGTTTGCCTCTTTGAGATTTGATGAATTGGCTTGAGTCCGAATGTGCAACTGTGTACCCGCTTTGAACTAAGAACTCTGCTATCTTCCCATACCAGGCTCTTGGTGCTTGCTTTAATCTGTACAAAGCCTTCTTTAACTTGCAAACATAATTTTGTTGGTTTTTACTCTCAAACCCCCTAGGTTGCTCCATGTATATTTCTCGGTCAATTTCTTCGTGCAGGAAGGCATTCTTCACATCCATCTGCCATAACTTCCAAGATTTGCTTGCTACTAGGGCAAGCAGAACCCTGACTATAGTGATCTTAGCTACTGGACTGAATGTTTCATCGTAGTCCAATCCATACTGCTGTGAGAGCCCGCGGGCTACCAATCGAGCCTTGTACCTTTCTATCGAGCCATCAGGTCGAGTCTTTATCTTGTAGACCCATCTGCATGATATAGGCTTCACATCCTTGGGTTTTGGTACTAAGTCCCAAGTTTGATTCTGTTTCAGAGCTTGGATTTCTTCTTCCATCACCTTTTGCCACTCCATGCTCTGAGATGCTTTTTCAAATGTCGTGGGTTCTCTATTGTTGTCTTCTTCGACCATGACATTTGCATACTTTATATTGGGCTTGCGGTCTCTGGTTGACCTTCTCAGTTGTTGCCTCAAATCTTCATGATTGCCTTGATCTTCTTCTGGTGCTTTTTGATGTACATCAGTTTTCCATGGGTTACTGGACGCATTTGTTGTCTTCGGTGAGTTGAGTCCGCTTTCTTCTTCACCTTTTGCAGGTGTTGACTCAATTTCTTGCATTTCTTCTTATAGAATTTTGGAATCTGGCAACAGTAGTTGTTGTGCAGACCACCATGATGAAGCTTCATTGAACACCACGTTCCTTGATGTGTAGCAGCGCCTAGTTGTAGGATCAAAACATTTCCATCCTTTCCTTTCATTGTCATATCCCACAAAGATGCAACGAATCACCTTCTTGTCGAACTTGCTTCGCATGTGATCAGGCACGAACACGTAACACACACATCCGAAAATTCAGAAGTGACTCACTGTGGATTTAGTATTTCATAACTTCTGATAGGGTGAAACAAACCCTAACTTTGCTTGTGGAAACCTGTTGATAACATGAGCTGCAACCTTTATACACTCGACCTAAAATCAACTTGGCACATTTTTGGAATGCAACATGCTTCGGCACGTCTCTACCAAATGCCAGTCTTCCTTTCAGCTACTCCATTTTGTTTTGGAGTGCCTAGACATGTTAATTGTCTCCTGATTTTACATTTCCTCGGGTAATTGGAGAATTCATCCGGTGTGTACTCTCCGCCATTATCTGTACGCGGGCATTTAATCTTCTTTCCTACTTTACTTTCAATCTTCTTCTTGAATTCCTTAAATATATTAAGGACTTTTGATTTTTCCTTCAGAAAATAAACCCACACGTGCCTTGAAAAATCGTCACTAAAAGTCACTATGTAGCGCATCCCGCTAATTGAGGCTTGTTTTACTCGATCGAACACATCTGAGTGGATGAGTTGCAATGGTTCCTTGGCCCTGAACTTCGACTCCTGATAGGGTAGTTGATGAGCTTTTCCATACTGGCATCCAGCACATACTGTTTCTCTTCATATATCCAGGTAGGGTAAGCCTTTCAGCATGGACTTGCTCATCATCGCCTTCAACCTCTTATAGCTAACATGCCCTAGCCTAGCGTGCCACAAATAAGCAGTTTCACCGTGTCGAGTCTTATCTACATATGTTGATTTCGAAGACATCACGTAGATAGACTCTAACTTATGTCCCTCCATAATGGGTGTATCTGATGGATTCAGGCTTCGGTACACCTTAACATCTTTCGGCCCGAACACCAGATAGTTGCTAGATGTTGTTAATTGTGATATTGACAATAGGTTCTTATTCATACCTGAAACATGATAGACTTTCTGCAGTTGAACTTGATTGGGGTTGAAGCGAGGGGTGAATGCAGCCTCTCTAGTGTGAGCAATCGACAATCTCGTGTTGTCAACAGTTATCACGACCCGATCTCCTTTGTACTCACAGAGGTTGGACAACTTCTCCTTGTCTCCGATCATATGATTGGAGCATCTTGAGTCAACGATCCAATCTTTGCTGTAGTTGATTGCTAATACTTTATCTTCACAGGCCATAACTATTTCATTCCTAGAGAAGTTACTTTTTCTTCCAGAGAATTTTCACAAACAGGCTGAGTAGTTGCAAAGGATGCTTGGAAGTCCCATTCTTCTTCACTACTATCTTGGTGATTGCAAGATGTCACCAAGTTGCCTTCAACTGTCTTCTTCTTTGACTGACAGTCTACTGCGTAGTGTCCTCTCCTGCCGCAGTTGTAGCAACCATAACTTGGTCGACCACTGTTGCTTCTGCCTTGCTTAGCTCCCCCTTTCTTATGACTCGTCTCTTGGGACTTCTTGGGCCTGTTATCTTCTTCTTTATTTTGTTTTACAAATTTCTTCTTTTTATATCCACCATTCATTTTATTGAAGACTGCCTCTTCTTCCTCATTTTTCAAAGAGACGTCTGCCATTTGCTTAGCGAGGCTCTCTTGATTGGCCAACAAACTTTCAAACTCAACAATTGAGGGTTGAGTTAGCCAACCACGAATTGCCGTGACAATCCCGATATATCCATGGATGATTATTCTTTTCATCCTATCTTCATTAATTTTTTAGGATGGGTCTAGTTATGAAATTTCACGGCATAAATTTTTGAGTTTCAAAAAATACTCTCCAATAGACATACCTCCTTGTCCAGAGTTCATCAATTCATTATCCAAGATATGCAGACCGGCATCGTTTGTTCTTGAGAATAAGGATGCAAATGTATCCCATGCTCTTTTGGGTGTGTCTTCATCTTCGATGTGTTGAAACATCTCATCCTTGATTGTCGTTTTGAGCGCATAAAGTGCCTTCCCAACTTTGATTTCCCATTTCCTAAATTCAGCAGCGTTCTCCCTTGGTGGTGGCGCAGTCTCACTACTGCCAACAACTTGCCACAAGTCTTGTCCTTGTAAATAGGACTTTATTCTTATCTGCTAGCTCTTATAATTGTTATAGCTGAGCTTTGTAAGCCCACTATTTGTGGCAACGAGATCTCCCATCGTGACAAGGTGCAACCTCTTTTGTACTACCGAGTAAGCTTGGTCCCAGACCAATCTGCTTCACAATCTCAAACTATGCACGAACGATGTCACGCCCCGATTTTCAAGAAAAACGAAATCCTAAAATCCACGTAGGATTATCCGTTTCCCCAAAACTCGGGACGTGAAATTTAATAACAACAAAAACATTTAGCAGCAATGACAAAAATATAGTTCAGAAAATAGGAACAAACTAAAATATTTACAAAACTCTAACCAAGAAAAACTGACGTCGCTAGCCCACTAGCGGAACTCCCGCAACGCTGCTCAAAAGTCTCTAAACCTGAAAGGCTAATTGGATACATTCCCAAAGGAATGTACCCAAGAAGCAAAAGCTCACTTGGGTCAGCAATAAAGCTGGTGTGAGAAATCTTCATCCCAAAATTAATAAAATCGCACATGATAAACATCAAGCTAAACACAAACAATACACAAACACACCAACAGGTAGTTCCTCAACGAGGCAAAAGTGTCACGCAAGAAAACACAGTCCAAAGAATTTAGTTCCTCATCGAGGCCATCATATCATCATCCCAATTAAGTAAAAATACATTTACTTATACATACCCTATAGAAGTCAACTATGGCAAGTCTGACCTGCAGAAAAATTAGTGGACTTGCCATCCTGCATGAAAAGGATTAGAAACCAATATAAACGTAATCTATTCATTTTTATTTGAATTTGTTTCATCTTTTAATGGATTGATCACTTAGACGATACCACATTCGCACCACCTCCGTGCGGAACATACATGCCCGTATGCCTCTCTCATATAAAGGAGGACTACTCCGTCATCCATGCCCAAGTGGGGACATCACATACAGGCATGCATCGCGGATACTCTTAACTATATGAGTACCAAAAGCCACCCTTGGGCTATCAATGCGCATAAACTCACGTCACATTTTTTACGGATAAATATCAAAGCCTATTTTAGGCATACAAATTCACCTCATTTCCGCAAGACTAACCCGAGGGTTATTTTAGTTTCTCTAGTAGGAAATGGGTGCCCCAGCTCCGCAAGATGACCCGCAGGTTATTTAGTTTCTCTAGTAAGAGAGGGGAAATAATAAACAAAAGAGGTGTGGTAGTTCTAAGTGATACAAATCCAAGTGGTTTATATTTTCAGAAATCAAGGTTTACCAATATCATTTATTTTTGATATTTCAAAATTCATCCACGATGACATTTTGTCATTTCTGAATCGATTCAAAATCGTATCCACCCACATTTTTGGGGAAAACATAGCATTTTCATTAATCATGCTCTATAACAACATGGCGATCAAGTGACATTTTGTCATTCATAAGTAAATCAATCCACCCATTATTTTGGGGAAAAGTAATCATTTCAAGATGCATACATACAGAGGAACACCATTAATCTTAAATGGTCCTACATCAATAGAATCAACGAGACATCAAAACAAAACAAGCCATAGTGCAAAATCAAACACTACTACACATAGTACTCTCCATATGAATGTGATTTTAGGGATAAACACATACATCCTAGTTTGGCAGAAAGTATCTCAAAAGCTTAATCCAACAAAGCCACTACATGCAATCTCCGAAAAGACAATTTCAATACATAAACATGAAAGTGCATGACAATCATGGGTAAACACTAACTGACACCAAAGCAACCAACCTCATTCGGCTCCAAACAATATTTTTCTTTACATCAAATGCAACTCAAGACAACCCAAGGCAGACCCTAAACAACTATGTTCCCATCCCAAAACAGTCAAACAAGTAACCTTACCAACAACACCGAAATGAACAAGCTGTCCTAACCGGATAGCTTGACCAATCATCACTCAAATGTACATAACTCTCACGTTAGAACCCCAAATTGCATACCGTTTGGGGCAATGAAAAGTAGACACCAAGAGGTTTCTAACCATATAAGGCATACCCCATTATGTCTATAATAATACAGATTTTACAAACAAAGCAGGCCCAAACACCTCTCATCCTCCATCCTTCTGCTCATTCCAATCATTCCATAGGCTCTAGCAACAACCAACTTGTTCTTGGTACTCGGAATGACAATTATCCTCTAATACTATCATCAAGAGGTTTAATTGTTTTATTTGGATAGCAAGTTATGAGATTAAGAAGTGGGTCAAGAATCCTACATGTTTAAATGGATTAACCCATTCAGACCAACAAAACACAACACACCAAACCAAATAATAATGAAGCTAAAAAGCTTTACTACAACACCAATACCTAGACTCAAAACTCAATTCCAAGCAACCCCATAAACCCAAACTATCTCAAAATCTTCTCTTACAATGATATTTGCAAGATGCAAACACACCCAAAATTCAAAAGAAGAAGAAGAGCTCCACAAAATTTTCAACAAAGCAATACCTCAACATTATTATAGACTATCCAGTGGTCTAACATGTCACAGTGACTCTGACTTCTTATTCGTGTCAGTAGTCATGCTACATAACTCCACAAATACTCACATACTACCTTAGTACTACTCAATCATTTAAAATCAAATTAAGCAGCCTAGACTCTATCATAAGCGTATATAAGACATCATAAACCTCATTACACTCTGACCCACTTCATGGGAGCTAAAACAAGTTTCCATGAAGCTACTAGTGCTAGGCATACAGAATATGCAACATATTTGCATACAACTTAATTACTCATATTGCTAGGGTGGTACATGTTACAGATCTATATAAATAGAGTAAACTACCATTGCTCAAAGAACATGAAATTGCAATATCTAACCTAAGGGATGAACTTTTCCAATTAGCTGGACTCGAAATAGCAAACTCAAAGCTTATTATCCATCAACCATCCAAACACCAACCAAACAGAGTCACACCCAATCAATAAAATTGTAAACATGGGCGACCCCAACACTAATCACAACTAAAAGGGCATGTCAAAATCTGCACCTAATTGTTCTTCAATAACCCTTACGTACTAATAATACTTGGAATAGCAATGCATAAGAAGGTATAAATTAAAAACAAAACAATAAGATTATTGATTTGTATTGGTAACCCCAACACTATTCTAATACTCACATGTCTACCACAGGATTATTGATTTGTATTGGTATAAGTCACACCATCCAATAACCTACTTCTAAGTTTCTCACCATACTGTCAGCTTCTTTTGAAAAACACACATTACTAGAAAAGACTAACATTGTGTTGGAAATGTAAACTACAAATACAATATGGTAGGGTAAACACTAGGGCATAAAACGATTCAGACTTTACTCGAAGTAGTGAAATCCAACTCAAATCTGAAATAGCAGATAAATTGTCAGTTTAGATATGATTTGAAAATGAGTCCAGCTATGCTATGGAATATAAGATCAGAAATGAAAAGGGATCTGAATACAGATCTACCCCGTACTTTAATACGATCCAATTGCTCCAAACATTTTATTATTTGGTTGGTATCATTTGAGATAGTCACCAATACTCAGTCAACGTAATTAACTCTTTAGCAGTAATGGGAATATGCTTTCAAAATTCATTGTGCGTGCGAGTTCTATTAAGATTTGAAACAAACTGATCGGATGTCGGATATGGTTTTGACATATATATATCCATGTCAAATGGAGATCCATATCAGCCTCTGGAAACTCCATTAATTAGGAATATGGTCTCCCTAGATCCTGGATTGTAAGCAGATATTTTGCCCTAGTAGGTGTTGAATTCATAATTAATGCATAGCCTTTCAAAACAGTACAAATAATAATATTGCCTAGCTTTCTGATGTTCCTGCCAAATGATCCTCAAATAAACCTAAGCAAAAAGTGAAAGAACAAACGACCCCAATACAAAATTTAGTAAAAAGTGAACATCAAATGAAAACATCAATGGAATATGAATCACAATAAACTATGATATAGATGAAGAAAAAAGAAATCAAATAATATATTTCAACAAAAGGTATGAATTAGTAGGAAGAAGAACTCACCGATTCAGTCTCTCCAGCAAATCAGTTCCAGCTGAGGGATCTCTCCCCTTTTCAGTCGGAGTTCAGGCACACACAACTGCCAGTGATCCGGAACTCCCTTCACAACTTCCTCCTCCGTTGTGCCATCATGAAGACATGCTGATGCATCAGCAAAACCTAGGGTTCCATCGTCAATCAATGCCCCAACTCAATGATTTGACCGTACAACCCTGCAACTCACAGACCGGTGCTCTAACCTCTCTCAACTCAGACCCTCTCTATCGATCCAGTCAGTGCACTCGCTCGTCACTCCATAGAAGGAGATCTTTTCAACTCAGTGCATCCAAACTCGGTAATGATATCTTCATTTCCTTTTATCTCTCTGACTCCTTCGATTGCCTCCCTGCTACCAAGTAGACCAAACAGCACCACCATTTCCAGCGCCGCCAGAGGAGAAGAAATCGTGAAGAAGGGAAGGAGAAAGAAGAAAAGAGGAAAGGGAAAAGGAAAGAGGTTTTCTTCCTCTTTATAGGGTGGGTGGTTATTTGCCCCCACTGGACTTCTGAAAACACCCACCTTCTAAACTCACCAAATAAAACCCTAAATTTCAAATTTCACATTCAATTAAATGTAACCCTATTTTATTTAATTCAAAATAAAATAAATTAGTTTTACGAAATTCAGGGGTGTTACAAACGATCTCCAACAAGCAGCGTGTCACCAACGACAACTGTGAACAATGTTGAATAACATTCAACCCATGAACAATGTTGAACAATGTCGTCTTCCAAGGAACAATACTGTAAGCTCCGATGAAGAATACCAATCCGGCTGAACCCGCTCCAATACCAAATTGTTGTTGTTTGAAGGAGAACTTGGACTTACAAAACATTGGATTTTATTGATTTCTCAAAAATGCTACAAACACACACCCATTCTAGATTGAACTCACAACTTACAATTGAGCTTATTTGCTCCTATGCTTTCACAACTCAACCTTCACCCCTATTAATACTAGTTCTAAAGAGGTGGAGGAAGTGGGAATCTTAGATATTTCCAAAGAGATTTCTAGAGAGCTACACATTTTTTACAATTTTTAGGATAATTCTAGAGCTTCTAGATTACCTATGTTCTAGAGATATCTTGAGGGAAGTAGGAGAGACTTGAAATCTCTAAAAAAAAACTAGAGTCTGTGATGACTCTCAACAGTTGCAACATGCATGTTATCTCATCAACATTCCACACAAAAAATTATCTAAGAACATATTATTTCATACACAATCAACAACTAACAAATTCTACTGCAATGTATTGATGTTTTTACCTTTTTTCCCTGCTGTTATCGATTTTCCTTAGTTGTTATTGTTGGTCTTCTTCCATTTTTTCTCTTTTTTTGCTGTCCTGGCACATCTCTCTGTAATCGACCAAGAAACTTTGTAATCTCTTAGACGTGTGAGTCATTGGTGACATGGTTTATGTATGAACATACAGAAAACACACCCATTGTACAGAAACAGAACAACGAATGATTCTAGTGTCCGTTAAATGCACATCATGCAAATAATGCAGTTATTCATATATATATATGAGTTATTTATGCGACGATTCAATGCAAAATCAAGGGTAGACCTATCCAAACTAGGTATTTAATGGTTGGGTTAAGCGGTCATCGGTTAATCGGTGAGAAATCAAGATTGTTATGATGGGTGGTGGTGGTTGTTGCTATATGATGTGTGGTATTTTAGACATGATTACTTAATTTGCTCTGTAATATGACTTTTGTTGCAATATAATAGGTCTTATTAAGTTTTATTGTCAAGATATATTATTTATTATAATTTTTATGTCTTATAATTTATGTATAATTAAAAAAATTAGACCAATTAAATTCGATTAATCCCTAATTAATCCGCCTACCATAAAGGGTCCGTTATCCACATTTACTATATATATAGTAAATGCGGATAACGGACCCTTTGCAGTCCAGGACTGATTTAAGATTAAGCGGATTAATCAAATTTAATCGGTTTATAATTGGTGATGCAATCGATTTTCGCTCCCTGCTTTGAACATGTTCTTGCTAACCTGCACAAGTGACGCACGTGAGCCACCGACCACTGTGGGGTGGCTGATGGCACTTCGATGCTAAAGTCAGACAGGGATTTGGGGAAGATGTAATGTTGTAACATGGATTTTGTAGCGTACCTTAGCTTACCAACCTCATGTCTTATTTATAGTGCAAGGAGTTTTGGTTCAACCAGGCCATCATAAGCGTAGTTTAGGGAGGAAATCTTCGTGGAGATCCCTCTCTAATTAAGAGTCATGTTGTAGGAGGGAAGTTCCCTGTTAGCACTCCTAGATACGCAGGAGATAGTTCCCAATCCAAGAGCAATCCGTAGATTGGAATTTTATTGTGTGGAAGATACTCTGGTGTTTGCTTCCTAGTTGGAAGCAAATAGCAGCTGTAGTTGCCCGTCCAAAGCTGATCCTCGAGATACTTGCCTGAAGAGGACTTATGAGTATCATGGATAGTTGTGAGACGTGTGGGCATAGCATGCTGTGAGAGTTCGAATATGCTTGGCGGATTGAAGTTGAGTGGACTTAGATCCGCTTGGGCTGGATCTGTGTTGGACCGATGCTTGAGCGCATAGTTCCTCGAGATCATCATGACATGTGTTCAGCTCAGGAGTGTGACCGTTTTGATGTATTATCAGCTACTCCCCCCGAGTTGGGTATCGGTTTGCTAAGTCATCTATTGAAGGGATGCGACGTGCATGATGATTGAGTCTGAATCGTTGCTTGAGCCACACGCTACATTAATTGGGCATGTGTCGGTTCGACGAAAAAAAAGCGGGAACCTGTCCTCTATATAGGTCATCCGCAGTGTAGAGGCTGACCTTTTTGCTTCACTTGCTTTCGAAGATATTGCTCTAAAAGGTTCGTTCATCCTCTTCATGGCTCGAGAAAACCTTCTTGATGACGCTATTCTGGCCAGGGGCCTAGATATCTTTGAAGACAGGCTGTTGTCCGAGCTTGGTCTTACTGAAATTCATGCAAGGTTTGCAGTTCTTGAAGACTTGCCATTGTTCCTTCTGACGGGTGACCAGACGCCAATGTTGCCTTCGACCGGTTTCATCTGTTTGCATCGAGGGATGCTTCAAACTGGAGTGTGTCTCCCGATTCTGGACGTGATTTGGGAGATCTTGAATTTCTTGGGGATTCCTCCGGCTCAGTTGTGACCCAATGGATACAGGGTCATTCTCATGATTCTGCCATGTGCTAAGGAGGCCGACATTAGTGTGACTCCGTTGGTGATCCAGTTGCTGACCAGTCCTCGACTGCAGAGCAATGTTGTTTGCACGATGAAGTCGCCGAGTTGCTTCAGTAAACTACTTGATGATTTAAAGTTCTGGCAGAAGTACTGCTTCTTGGCTCCTGTAGATTCGAAGTATTTCCAATACAAGGGTCGTTCGCTTGAATGATAGTTCAAGCCACTTCGTAAGTTCAACTCCTTTCCAGTGAATTTGATGTGTTTGGTAGCGAGCTGAGTGATCATTGCTTGTGTTATTTTGCAGGAAGGTTTCCCACTGATCCTCTTACCTTAGAGGAGCAAACCACCATGGAGGCATTCTGCGTCATGGCAAAAAGGGGGGCGGTTAATATCATAAGAGTTTCCAATTTCGTTCGTAGTACGCTGTGGAACAACTGGCACGTCGCCCCTACTTTGTATCGAGAGTCGCGTATAAGCTGGGAAAAGGAGCTCCTTCCAGGAAGAGGAAGGCTGCTAGGATCAAGACTCTCGTTCTACCTAATGCAGAGGATCCATCTGAGATGCTTGATTCCTTTGTGAGGAAGAAACCTCGCGTTAGGGCTGGGTTGTCTTCGGCACGTTCTGCTCAATTGGGAGAGAAGCGCGAGTCTGCTAAGCCTGTTGAGGCGGAGATTAATGTTCTTGGCTTGGAGAAATATTATCTGTGGTTGGCTGGAGTTGCTGATGGGTCGAATCTCAATGACGTGTAGGTTGAAGCTCTGAACGACCGTCTGGTGCAGGTCGCAATGGCGACTTCTGCTGGCGCTAATTTGCGTGGGGCTACTCCGGTAGAGGGTTTCGTATTTGATTTGCCTGAGGGGGTGGAATCTGATCACCCCACCGTTGAGTCACCTGAAAGTGGTCGTGGTACCGACCGTGCCTCTTGTAGTCCGCATAGTTCATCGTCTCATTCTAGGCCATAGCTAGAACTATTGGAAGGTCCTTTGGGTACTTCGGTCCCTTCTCTGCCTCGAAATCATGTTGGGTCGTCTCGCAATAAAGGGTTGGTCATTATTGACAAGGGAAAAGCCACGGAGGAGAGTCCGAGGGCGGTGGCAACAGTGAAGGGCAGTGATGGAATTGTTCCTGATCAGGGAAAACTTCATCCTGATGCACATAATAGTTCCTGCTAAGGCTCAGAGGACTCGTCTAGAGGACCTTGAGCATAATCTTATTGAGGTGGTGTTCGAGAGGGACGGACTTAAGCAGGAGTTGAGCTGGCTCCGCCTAGAGGTCGAGGTTGCTCAGAAAGTCGTAGCTAAGGCGCATTTTGAGCTGCAATCCTTTGCTGAGGAAAGTGCTTCGAAGGGAGCTGACTGGGATGCTGAGAAGCAATAGCTGGAATATGATGTGGAGTTCTATGCTCGATAAGCGAGGAAGGTTGAGGACCAACTCGAACTGGAATGGAATGAACTCAGTGTTGTGAAGAGCAGTCTAGCCACAGAGCAGTCTCAGGTCGATGCCCTAACTGGCAAGTTGGAGCTACTGGAGCGTGACCTTATTGATGCAAAAGTGCGAGAAGAAGAGCTTCTTCAGGAACAAGGCAAATGTGAGTTCCGCTGGGTTGTTCATGACCGGCTGGAGCTGTTGGTGCTGATAAAGGAAGAGCATCCTGAATGGGATCTTGGTCGTTACAAGAAGATGTCATATTTTGACTTGTCTATTACCTCGGCTCTGAGTCGTCGGGTGAGGAGGATAGCTCGATCCCTAGCGTCCAGGTTGAAGCGCGCATACAGATGCAACTTCTACCCCTGCTCCCCCTAGGCTTAGCTCTTCCATTTTTGTACCTTTTTTTGAATAGGAGCAAACTTTGCATGCTTGTATACTCTTAGTCTTGACCATTAATAAAAACAATTTTCTTCGTTTCGTATTTGGCGTCTCTATTGCATGTTTTTTGTTTTGCAATGTCGTCTTAATTTGGCATAGGTCGGCTGAATCAATATGGCATTGTCTAGTCTTTCTGCGACAGAGAGCTTGACCGCTTTGTATTATGAATGACTCGGGGTCATTGATGCGTAGTTATGTCTAGTAGCGAGCTTGTTGCAAATAGTTTAACTGGGGTTGAGTGACCCGAGTTGTGTCCTATCGCATAGGAAAACTGCTTGATTTTTTTCTTATTTATCTGATTGGTCGGTTGTAACTGTTGCCGCGGGCAAGCTGTGGTAGCTGAAAATATGTGTCAGAGTGTTCACACTAAGTCATGCATCGTAAGCTCGGGTTGGCGTCCTAATTAGCTTTCATCTGGGCACCGGTTGTACTATCCTTGTATTAGCACGAGTGCCCTTTTTCTAATGTTAGAATGTCAATCCGTTTGAGCTGGAAGGCACTGACTCAACTAAGCTCACATTTGCGTCTGTAGTCCTAAGGGAGAGCGGAGGTCGTGTGGAAAGCTGTTTGAGATTCTCACATTTCAAATCATTTATGACGAAGTAGAGCGGTCGATAGATTCGGGGAGTAAGGGTTTGACGACCAGGCTGAAGAGCAGTGGTCTCATGGTAAGCCGTCAAAATTAGTTCGGGACTGACTAGGCTTCCACCTTCCGAATTATTTATGACCGAGTAAAGTGGTCGACGAATTCAGGGAGTAAAGGTTTGACAACCAGGATGAAGAGCAGTGATCCCGCGGCAAGCCGTCGAAATCAGTTCTGGACTGACTAGGCTTCCATCTTTCGAACTGTTGACACCCTCCTCGCGTGGTGGGGGCTACATGTTCGAGAGATGTTTGGCAGCCATGCTGAAGAGCAGTGGTCCTGTGGCGAGCCATCGGAATCAGTTCGGGACTGACTAGGCTCACACCATCCAAATTATCTACACCTGAATGCACCAAGCTACAAATTTGGAAGGGTTCGGCGGCCACGCTGAAAAGCAGTGGTCCCGTGGCAAACCGTCGGAATCAGGTCGTGGCTGACTTTGGTTCCCACCTTCTAGACTATCTATACCCTCGCAGCGTGGGTTACAAGTCTAGGTTTGGTGATTTGGCGGACACAATAAAAAGCAGTGGTCTCGTGGTGAGCCATCGGAATCAGTTCGAGATTGATTAGGCTCCCACCTTCTGGACTATCTACACCCTCGCAGTGGGGGCTACAAGTCCAGGTTTTGATCAGAAGATTTTGTTGCCGGTCTTCACCAGCTAGGCTTACCTGATTAGGTTTGGCAAACATTGAGCGCGAATGGGGCAGTGATCCCTGGCGAGTCGTCATCACCAGGCGTGGTAGCGCTGATTAGACTCCCACTTCCTAAACCGTCAATGTCTGTGCTAAGTAGACTAGGTGTCAGGGTGAATCAGAAGCTATCATCATCAGTTCGGCTGAATAGCTTGCCCGGCTTGACCAGAGGTTCCGCTTGCTAATGGGCGTGCGAACCTAATGGTCTAGGGTGTGGACGAAGTTACCTTAATTCGGCGAGTGGTAAAATTTGTACGTCAAAGTTGACTAGGATCCTCGAGTGCTTGTGCCAAGCATGCGACAGGGTGTTGTTTGGATAATAAGCTGAGCCCATGGGCCCGCAGAGGAAAGGCTAGGGTTTTCTGTGTGATGCGTTACGTGTACGGTATAGATCGCGCAATGACACCTGTATGGTGTAGGTTGTGTGACGTTTGAGCATGTCGGTTACTCCTCCTCAATTGATGGGGTGCGTGCAGCGCCATTAATTGATTGATGTGATCTGCGCAGTTTTCTTGGGAACCGTCGTCTTCCATTTTCCCGTACGGCATTCAATGCTTGGCAGTTAATGCTGGAGTGCCCGTTTGGTGAACAATTATGTCTATTTAATGGTGTTTTCCAATCGTTGTAGGCACCATATTTTGTCGAGTTTATTTCCTGTAATGTCTGGAGAAGATGCTTTGGGTTTTCCAAACACTAAAGTTGGATCTCCATCACCAGAGTTTTCAAAAGTTCTTATGTTTACCTCGACCATTCATGGTGATAGTTGTTGTTATGCATGGTCACCTATTGTGGGTGGGCATGTAGTTAATCAGCTGAGATCTCTTAATCTCTTCTCATATCATGGAGAAGTTGTGCGGATTTTCTACCAAGGGAGATGCCTTGATGTTACACCGCACCACTTGTGTCTTCGTGTTCTTGGATCACGCTTCTAACCAATAGCTGATCGAAGTGTTAGTCGGTGTGCGATGTCTTCTGGTGTGGTAGCTCTCAGTCACACCTGCCATCGCATATGGGAAAAGTGGTATCACTTGAAAGCATTATGAGACTGTAACTGTATCGCTGCTTGTGGCCATCCTCATCTGCCTTCATTCTAAACCCTTTTAGGAGATTGGATAGATGGTGGGACGTCTCTTGAGGAAATCAACAGCTTGTTGTGAGGTCCTCGATGCCGTAAGGAGACTTTCCTGGAGTGATTTGACGAAGAAGTCTGACCGCTCAGTCCTTTCAATCCCCTTTTACACTTTGTCTTTATCTTGGGAAGGGGTCGAGAATCTCTCATTCTCTCAAAAAGTCATATTCGGAAAGGGTCGAGCATCTCCCCATTCTCATATTGGAGGGTTTGCAGGTTTTCGTCGGACTCCGTCCGTTGCAGGAATGTCTAAGCGAGTCTTTTGTATCCGCCTCAGGGCGTTCGTAGTATGTAGCCTTTTGTATCCGTCTCAAGGTGCTTGTTGTTACATCTTTCCAATAATCAATAGAGTTTGTTACTGAAATTCTTGTTTTATTTCTTAAATGATTGCGAATCACATAAGTTTCTTAAGAACTCTAAACTCAATATTGACTACAGAAAGGGAAACAAACAACTTAAAGCAAACTAACTATTGATGGAGATAAACTTATATTGGCCTCGAAGCGAATTCAGATAGCTTTCGCGGATCATTTAGCAGACTGTCGAGGCGTTACATAGGTCACTGAAGAGCAAACCTTGCAGAGGGACGGATCACCGCACCGACAGATTGTCGGGGTGACGTGTTCTCGCTTGCCATTGTTGTTACGACTCGCTATGCGGAAGAGTTGATTGTTCTTGTACCGCTCAAAAACGGTGCCGCTTCCGTCTTTAGGCCTTGCACTAGGTTATGCTGTTCTACATGATGTAGCTGGATCTGGGAACACTCTATCTGTTTCAGTGCAGCTAGTGGCAGCCTCATGCCGTAGGTTGGTCTCCACGTATTGTCCCTTCTGAGTTGTTAGCAGTATACTTAACACACTGGTGAAGGGTGGAGACCACTGCTTCCATTTGGTGTAGCCACGGTCTTCCCAGGATGACGTTTCTAGGACAACGGTGCATCTACCACCATGAAGTCCAGAAATAGGACCTTCTTCAACCGTTGTTCTCCAGCTACAGTGGCTAATCTTATCTTTCCGATGGAAAAACATTTCTCCTCGCTAAATCCGATCAGCGGGTGGTCTGATGGCACTAGGTTTTCCTCCTTGAGGTCCATGTTGCGAAAAGCATTGTAGAACAGAACGTTGAGCAAGCTTCTTGTGTCAACAAGAGCTCTCTTCACTTCCCACTTTGCAATGGAAATGGAGATGACCAAGGCATCGTTGTGCGGTGCTCGGACTCCATCGAGGTTTCGGTCCATGAAAGTCAAAGTGGGATTGGGGTTCTGAATTTTTGAATAGCAAACGCGTTTGTCTTCGTCCGCGGGTTGTGTCCGAATGTCCAGTTGAGTCTGTTTGCGGGACCTGTGTGACTGGTCTTCATTCGGTTCGACTCCATGAAGGACTTATATTATCCCAGGAGTCTCATTTTCTACCTCTTTGACTGACTCCCCTTGTCCTTGGTCTGTTCTGGCTGTTTCTCAAACTTTAGGAAGTCTTTCAATTTTCCTTTGCGGATCCAGTGCTCTACTTCATACCTCAGACTTTTGCAGTCATTGGTGTTGTGGTTTCCTTCCTTGTGGTACGCACAATACTTGTCGTTGTCCCTTCTGGCAGGGTTTTCGCGTGTCTTCGAGGGCCACTTCAATTCCTCCCAATTTTTCATGGAGTTGAGTACATCCGACAGACTAGCATTTTGGGGTGTCACAACTCTCGATCCAACGTAGTTGGATGATTTCTCTGGGCTGCGACGATCAAGATCTAGTCTATTGTAAGTGCATTTCCTCTTGCTCCGCTGAAAGGTGGTTGTTCACTCTATGAGACTTGGCAAAAAAGATTTGATCCTGGATCAAATAAAATCTGCTAGCTACAAGTGCAGTGGGAATTATTGTTTGTAGGGGCAGTATTGACAATCCGAGGAATATACATGCGAGCCAAATTGGAGACCCCAATGGAATGACTGAACCATTGGGTAGACCAGATTTTAGTCAAGGTTGAGGCGAAATCATGGGTGCAAAATTTGGACTTGTTAAAAATGATGTTATTCTGCATTTTCTAGATAAAGAGGAGAGTAGCAATGAATTGGGAAAGCATCTCCTCTGTGGAAAGATGGTGCTCCTTAGCAGTCTTCCAAATAAATTTGAAAAAATCGGATATGGATGCCAGTTGAAGGGAGGGAGAGTTCCAATCAATTGGCAGATAGGAAAGCAGCCAGAAACGACTCGTAATAGGACACAAGAAGAAAAGATATAACTCATATTCTTCTTGACATTGGCAGAAGACACATCTATTCTCAATAGGAACATGGACCTTAACCAGGTTGAAAATGGTGGGCAGAAGATTCTGACTAACTTTCCATAAGAAAAGGATAACACTAGGCCGGGGGTGCTTTCAAGTAGCAGAGATGGCAAAGATTTTAGGATCAAAGGTGGGGGAAGAAGTTTATGAAGAAGAGCTGGCTACCACGACAAAAGAGAAGGTGCGGGTAGCACTCTTGACCAAGAAGATACATTTTTTGTTACCATTTCAAATGAGGCGGTCTAGCCTAGAAGAGGCACGAATACAGACTAGTAATATCATGAACCATCGGGGCGGGAAGCAATGAGTGGAGAAGGGTCTCATTCAAAGAAATTAAAGAGGATGGGGAAACCGACCATAGGTCAAAAAACCGGAGATTTGAAGCTGAGGGGTCCAACACACAGTGTGCTAGGAGCAAACCCGGTTTGACCCAAGCGTCAATCCAATGATTGATGTTGTCTCTTGAGAGCACTTGCAAATGCATAAAATGTTTCATGGTTTGAAAAAATTTGAGGGTTCCCTTCCATGCAAAGGAGGCTTGCGCCGGAGCTGTAACCAATTGGAAAAAGGTCTTAGAATGATAATAAATTATTTTTAGCAATTGATACCTAAGAGATTGAGGGGAGGTGATAGCATACCACACTTTTTTTCTGCAAGAAGTGCCCAATTTTTGTTCCTAGAAGTAGGAATGTTAAGTCCCCCAAGATGTCAGGGAGAGGTAATCCTAGTCCAAGTGCATAAGTGTTTAGCATGACCACTCTCTTGCTCATTCCACTAAAAGTTATGGCCAGAGTGTCGATGTGGTCAGTTAAACTGGCGGGGAGAAGGAAGGTTTGCATTGTATAGACCGGGATTGAGTTGAGAACCGCTTTGATCATCACCTGTCTCTCTGCTTGAGAAAGAACCTTGGACTTCCACGTAGCTAGTTTAGTGGGTCTGTCCATAAGAAATTGGAAGTCCGTGATTTTTCGTTTAGAAAAAATCAGCGGAGATTCAAGGTATGTATCCTTTTGATTGAAAAACTTAGACCCCAGGATTTTGGAAATCATCTTAGCGTGCTTGAGATGCACATTTGAACTGAAGAAAACTGAGGATTTCTCAAAATTAACTCCTTGGCCAGAAGCCATGCAATATTTTAGAAGGACATCTTTAACAGCATGAGCTTCGTTTAGAGAATCCCGACAAAAGATAAGAAGGTCATCAGCATAAAAAGGTGGTTGATCAAAGGGGATCGGCGTCTGATCTTGATACCGTGAATAGTTCCATTAGCTTCTGCCCTGGTCAATAATGGGAGAGAGCCTCAGTGACCAGGATAAAAAGATATGGAGAGAGGGTGTCTCATTGTCTAAGTCCGTGGGAGGGAGACATAGAAGACAAGGGAGAGTCGTTCAAAAAAACACGAAGAGAAGTGGTTGAGATAAATTGATTAATAAGTTCGATCCAATTAGACAAAAATCCCAATTGAAGGAAAATTTGCAAAAGGAATGACCATTTTTCGACTCGATCGTAAGTTTTGGCCATATCAATTTTAAGAGCCATCCAGCCCTAAGTTTTCCTTTTGAAATTCTTCATCTGAAAAAAGGTCTCATGGACAATAGACACATTGTCCTTGATAGATTGACCTTTAAGGAATGCGCCCTGATTAGGGGAAATAATATTTAAAATAGGTTCAGGCCTATTAGCAAGAATTTTGGAAATGACCTTGTAGATAACATTACACAAACCTATAGGACGAAATTTGTCTGGGGTAGTAAGATTACCCATTTTAGAAAACAAAGCTGTGAAGGTCTCATTAAGCTTAGGGTCCAGTCGTTTGGTGGAATTTTTTTTTTAACCACATTAATGACGTCTCATTTGACAATATCCCAGTATTGTTGAAAGAAGAAGACATGAAATCCATCAGGACCTAGGGCTTTATGACTACCAAAAGAAAATAGAGTTTCCTTAATGAGCTCACCATCAGGAACGGTAAGCAAAGTGGCGTTTTTCGAAGCGGAGATAACAGGTTGGAATAACTTAATGATGTATGGCTCCATTTGAGGGTCAGATAATTGGAAGATGTTAGAAAAGTAATGATTAAGGACCTGACCCATATCCTTAGGACTTGAATGCCAATCATTATTGTGGTCCTTGAGATGCAACGGCCGGTCCCAAGCCCGGATAAAGGAGGAGGGTTGGTGTTAGGCTTGTGATAGCCAACCGTAAAAAACCCATCACATCCTTTTTCATGGATATTGGTTCAAAAAGATTAATGCAGAAGGATAGGGCGTCCCCCGCTATAAGCGACGCGCTGCACCTACGCTCGGGTGTAGTGACAAATGAGCAAGGCGCGCTGCAGCGGCGCCCGGCTGTAGTGTTAAATAGGCAAGGGTTCTCGCACCATTCTGGACGGGGGCGAGTAAAGAAGCTAGTCCAGTTTAGAGCTAGAGATAGAATGATTAGATTATCCTCTTGGAACATAGGAACCTTGACGGGAAAGACAATAGAATTAGTGGATGCCCTGCGTAGGAGGAAAGTAAACATAGTTTGTCTTCAAGAGACAAAATGGAAGGGGAACAAGGCTAAAGATTTAGGAGGAGAGTTCAAGTTCTTCTATTCTGGTAAAGATGGCACTAGGAACGGGGTGGGAATAGTGGTAGATAAAGTTTTTAAGGATGCAGTAGTCGACGTTAGGAGGTTTGGGGATAGAATCATAAGTATTAAATTAGCTTTAGAACTAGAGATAGTGCATGTTATTAGTGTGTATGCACCCCAAGTGGGTTTGGACGAGGAGACTAAGAAGGATTTTTGGGACTCTTTAGAGGAGTTAGTTCTTGGAATTCCCTCTTCCGATAGGATTTTCCTAGGCGGGGAATTGAATGGCCATGTCGGTAAGGATAGAGTTGGGTATGAGAGGGTACATGGAGGTCAAGGCTTTGGGGATCGAAACACTGCGGGGATTTCTATTCTAGATTTTGCTTTAGCTCAGGATTTTGGGATCGTAAATACTTTTTATCAGAAGAGGGAAGATCACTTGGTGACCTTTGCGAGTGGGCGTAATAGAAGTCAAATTGATTATTTTCTTGTGAAGAGACACGATTTAGGTAGGTGTAAAAATTGTAAGGTTATACCAGGGGAGTGTCTGACAAACCAACATAGGCTGTTAGTTCTCGATTTTTGTCTTAAGAGTAGGGGGCGTATTGCTATAGAACAGGTTAGACCGAGAATTAAGTGGTGGAACTTACAGGGAGATGTGTGCCAAAGATTTAGAAAGAGGATTTTGGGTGGCCAGTCAGTTTCAGAGGGTTGGGAGAATCTAGAAGCAAAGGATCGGACTAGTAGCGCGGATCTTTTTGAACATTTGGCAAACCGAAAAAGAAGATGTGCGAAGGAAGAGTTAGGACAGGCCAAAAGAGGAGGTTTCTATGGTAAGGAGACATGGTGGTGGAATGCGGATGTGCAACAAACCATTGCGGAAAAGAAAAGATGCTTTAAGGTGTGGCAAAAAGATAGGTGCCTAGAGTCTTATGAGCTTTATAAGCAGGCTAAGAAGTTGAGTAGTAGAGCAGTAGGGGAAGCTAAGAAGAGAGCGTATGATGCTCTTTATAATAGACTAGGTACGAAGGAAGGGGAGAAGGATATTTTCAAGATAGCTAAAGCTAGAGAACGAAAGACTAGGGACTTGAGTCATGTTAAGTGTGTTAAGCATGAGGATGGAAGAGTTTTAATGCAGGATAAAGCTATTTTAGATAGATGGAAGGATTACTTTTGGAACCTACTCAATGGAACACATGTAGGGGAGTTAAACTTGGAGGGGTATGCTTCACAGGAAGGGAGAGATCGCGTGTTCCATCGTAGAGTTAGTGCCACAGAAGTGAGAGAAGCTTTAAAAAGAATGAAGACAGGGAAGGCCGTTGGACCGGATGATATCCCAATTGAAGCATGGAAATGTCTGGGAGAAGTTGGGATTCAATGGCTAACTAAGCTCTTTAATAGGATTTTGGAAACTAGAAAAATGCCAGATGCATGGAGACATAGCATTGTGGTACCAATTTATAAGAACAAATGGGATATCCAGAATTGCTCGAACTATAGAGGGATAAAGCTTATGAGCCATACGATGAAACTTTGGGAGAGAGTTATAGAACAAAGACATAGGAGTTTAACCACGGTTTCGGAGAATCAATTTGGATTTATGCCGGGTAGGTCTACTACGGAGGCCATCTTCCTGCTTAGGCAAACTATAGAAAAATATCGAGAGGCACGTAAGAGTTTGCATATGGTTTTTATTGATCTGGAGAAAGCATATGATAGGGTCCCCAGGGAGTTTATTTCGTGGGTGCTTGAAAGGAAGAAAGTGTATCAATGTTATGTCGATATCATTAAGGATATGTATGAAGGGGTTGTAACAAGTGTTCGCTCAGTAGGTGGGATGTCTAGTGAATTTCCAGTGTCAGTAGGACTACATCAAGGGTCGGCGTTAAGTCCATATCTCTTTGCTTTGGTCATGGATGAGTTGACGAGACATCTGCAAGAAGATGTACCTTGGTGCATGTTATTTGCAGATGATATTGTCTTAATGGATGAGACTAGTGCAGGTTTAGGTCAAAAATTAGTTAAGTGGCGGGAGGCTTTAGAGAGTAAAGGTTTTAGAATTAGCCATTCGAAGACGGAGTATCTAGTGTGCAACATTGGGTGTGAACCAAGAGGGAGAAGTAATGCAATTGAGATCGAAGGTGTCGAGGTCCCAGAGTGTGAGGCTTTTCGATATCTAGGATCTATAATTCAAAAGAATGGGGCTATTGGAGAAGATGTAGACCATAGGATTAAAGCTGGTTGGTTGAAATGGAGAATGGCGTCAGGAGTATTATGCGATATAAGGATGCCTGCAAGGCTAAAAGGGAAATGCTATAAGACAATTGCTCGACCAGCCATGCTATACGGTTCAGAATGTTGGGCTACTACGGGACAACATACGCATAGGATGGCAGTAGCAGAAATGCGTATGTTAAGGTGGATGTGTGGTAAAACTCGTAAGGATATAATTAGAAATGAAAGAATTAGGAGATACTTAGGTGTAGCGCCCATAGAGGAAAAAATTAGAGAAAGACGTTTAACTTGGTTTGGTCATGTGCGGAGGAGACCAAGCACGTCGCCAATTAGAAAATGTTTAGATTGGCAAGTTAATGGAGGGTGTAGACGGAGGGGACGACCGTTGAAAACTTGGATGAAGACGGTGAATGAAGATATCATTGAGCTTGGATTAGGCGAGGAAATGTGGGAAGATCGCATTGCTTGGAGAACCAAAATCCATGTAGCCGACCCCGAAAATCTCGGGAATGGGCTTTGATGATGATGATGATGATTTGCGGCGTAGAAAAGCTGAGAGGTGAAAGAATCTGGTATTCTTATCACCATCAGAGAGCCATGAAACTCCAGACTTAATTATTGCATTAAAAGAGTTCTTCCCTGACCAAGAGTTCCTCAAAACGAGCTTCAAGGAAAGCTATCGATGAAACATTATTACGAGACAGATGAGCATTTTGAAGTTCATTTAAAGCTGCTCAGGTTTCAAAAATACAGACTTGAATATTACGAAAATCTAATTTATTCCATCTGGTGAGAGCATGACTAAGGTTTTTGATCTTAGTGAGGAAAATGTGGGAAGGAGAACCCAGGCACGGAGGATACCGGGATTGGATATGATATCACGACATCCAGGATTCTGGGGCCACATATGGAAAATTTTGAAAGGTTTTGGGGATGGTGTATATTGAGAAACTAGTTGCAAAGAGATAGCCCGGTGATCCGAGGATGGAGCATGGATAGACCGGCAGGTGGCCAAAGGGAAAAGGTGCAACCACTCCATAGTAGCTAGAATGTGATCTAGCTTTATTTTGATTCAAGGCTTGTCTTGACGCTTATTGGACCAAGTGAACTGAGACCCTTTGAGAGGGAGATCCATAAGATGATTTGTACCCACAAAGTTTCGGAGATGACTGAGCGAAGCACAGAATGGGGCCACTCCGCCCATTTTTCTATGGGATCATAAATTGCATTGAGATCCCCTTATAATTGGACCCGGGGGGGGGGGGGGGGGGGGGGCTCCTGCGCATAGATCTGGGCCGTCGGATCTGATGGACGGTCCAGATCTGTGGATTTGAAAATTTGTTTTTTCACAGTTTTTAACAGACTTTCTCTCTCTTTACAAAAACTCAATTTTTTTTATCTCTCTACTGAACAACAATGGCGGGGGTGGTGGTGAATGCATTTGAGTGGGTGGAGTGGTGAATTTGGTGGTGGCGAAGGTGGAGAGCGGAGGTGGTGGTGGATGGCGACTACAGCAGAGAATATACTGGAGGTGGTGGTGGGGAGTGATAAATAGGTGGTGGGGGTGGTGAATGTGGTGGCGGGGGTGGTGAATGATGTGGTGGAGGTGGTGGTGGAAATGAATGATGGGGGAGGTAGTGGTGGATTTGAAAAAAAAAATTCACAGTTTTTAACAGAACTCTCTCTCTTTACAAAAACTAAATTTTTTTTTATCTCTCTATTAAAAGTGGGTGGGGGTGGTGAATTTGGTGGTGGCGGAGGTGGAGAGCGGACACAAGGTGGTGGAGGTCGTGGTGGAGATCTTACACAGTATGGTGGATTGGGCGGTGAAGCTGTCGGTGGTGGGGACAATGTTGGTAGTGGCGATAGTGGGGGAGGTGAGTAAACTGGTGGTGGTGGAGGTGGCGATTGATAAACTGGTGGTGGTGGGGGCAGTGGTGGTGGGGGCAGTGGTGGTGATGGAGGTGGAGGTGGAGGTGGAGCAAGAGGTGTGGGTGGAGGAGGGGGAGAGAGTAATAGAGGTGGTGGTGAAGGCAGAGTGATTGGTCCATATCTCAAATCCTCTCCTCTCCTTTCCAATACCCATATCTCAAATTCTTCATCAGCCCCACTGATCTTCTCTATTTCTCCATTTTATAATCCTCTGTGTTGTTGTTCTTCTTAGATTCTGTGTACCTCTCTGTAAGTATTTCATTATCTTCTCATCTTGTTTTGGTTTGTTTGTTTCAATGTGGATTTGATTGTAGTTTGTGTAATTGGTTTCATATCTTTTTTATGTTGTCATATTTGAAATTTGCCAAAACTTATCTCGAAATATTCAAAATGAAGAACATTTCATTGATCGAAATCCGGCTTGCTATTGTATAGAGAAGCTCTGTATTACGGGTTGCTTGATCATGTAAGGTCTGCCAAATGGGGCCAATTTGATGGAAACAGGCTGAAATTAGCTGGTTCGATATCCTGTCAGGTGCCGGGGATGGTATGGCCATTCGGGCTGGTCCCGATGGTGGTTGCTGTGTTGCTCATGGTAGTATGGTTCATGTTTATGATTGGATGCTTGAAAAACACCCCAGCAATCAATCTTCTGTGAAAAAACATAGAGATATTCTCCACCCCCACCACCACCACCCCATCATTCATCTCCACCACCACCACCACCTCCACCATATCATTCACCACCCCCACCACCTGTTTATCACTCCCCACCACCACCTCCAGTATATTCTCTGCTGTAGTCGCCATCCTCCACCACCTCTGCTCTCCATCTCCGCCACAACCAAATTCACCACCCCCACCCACTCCAATGCATTCACCACCACCCCCGCCATTGTTGTTCAGTAGAGAGAGAAAAAAAATTGAGTTTTTGTAAAGAGAGAGAAAGTCTGTTAAAAACTGTGAATTTTTTTTTTCAAATCCACAGATCTGACCGTCCATCAGATCCGACGGCCCAGATCTATGCGCCGGAGCTCCTCCTGCCCTTTGTGCGCATGAGCCCCCCCCCGGGTCCCTTATAATTACCCTCGGGTGGGGTTGACAACTATAAACCTGTAGCATTGTGTTCCAAAAATGAACCCGCCGTGCCGGGTTGGTTTCGCCATAAACAAAAAGAGTCAACCAAATATTAGTAGCATAATAATGAGATATGGCGCAATTAAAATAATATTTACAAAATGAAAGAACAGTGAGATGGATACCTTCCTTCCAAAAAGAGTGATTATGCCAGAATGTCCTAGTGTAGGAATTGAAAGTCCGTGTTGGAAGCCCAGCCTTTGGCGTGTACAGTCCATTTTAGCAGAACTAGCTTTTGTTTCAGAGAGAAAAAATATATCTACATTGAACTGACAGGAGAGGGTCTTTATGTTTCGGAACGTTTTGGGAGATCCAGCGCCTCTAACGTTCCAAGGAAGGATCATGATAATGGGGGCGACTTGTCTGAGGTAGTCGCTTGAACTTGAAAATAAGAATTTTGTACTTTGGTCCCAACTGCATGACCATACACTGTGGCGGTGGGAATGTGAGAATTTGGGGGAGAATATTGGCCAAGTGAAACCCTTGCAGACTGAGTATTAGTGCCACGAATTTTAGGCACCTAAAACTGAGACTGGCCGGACTGAATATGATTTTTGTTATTGCCTTGCTCATCAGTATTTTCCAGTTCCGAATCCAACTTTCGTTTACCTAATTACACGGCAACTTCGCGACGAGCTCTGTCCACATTACTTGCTTTGACTGAATCCTTTTCTCATTGCCAGTGGAACTATGAATAAGGTGTCATTACCTTCTGTGATTGAAATTGTTTTAGCAGTAGAGTGAGTGCCTTTTGTATGTGAAGCTATTCATGTTGTTTTCCTTGCTATTTGGGAAGGTGTCTGTGGGATGAGAGCGAAGAGACAGAATTGTCACCAATGTGCTCCTTGGTAGGGGAGCAATCTAATTTATGATGGAATTGGTATGAGGAACAACTTCCAATGACTTAGTGGTGGTGCTGAATTCGTGGAAGGTGGAGCAAGATGTTGCAATAAAGTAAATTGGAGCCAACTATTGAGATGGAATAGAGCCCAAGCATGAAGGTCCCCATGGGGCAAGAGCTCCTAAATTTTGATCTTGATGAAGCTATCGAGTTCCACCCGTAGTAGTGGAGAAGACACGAGAGGTGGGTGGGCTTGAATAAGATTGGCCTACCTGGGCAAGATTTGCATGGACTGGGCTTAAAGAATCAATATGATCCTGACTTGAGCCTGCTAGGAGAAGCCTTGTTGGGTGTGGGCCTGAATATTGTGGGCTGGAAAGTGAAGGGCCTATTGGAGTAAGGCTAGCACGTGACTCCCCTGTTTGTGTGGAGCCTGCTGCACTCTAGGCCTTCGTGATAGCTAGACACATGATGACAATAAAGTGGGCCAAACTTGAGACAGGCGCGCAATGATAGTAGATATAGCCCAATTAACATAATTTGGGTCTGACTCCTTTGGACCTAGAAGAGAAACGAGATCCGAAGAGAGAAGCCCAACAGTGTAAGAAGAAGCCTATGAGAAGGCAACGCCCTTTAATTTTTGTAGTGCCCCCCAGATAGCCCATCCAATGGTCCAATCTGTTCGAAATTGAGCTGATCATTGGTTTGATCTAATGCAGTGACAGTTGGTTGAGTAAGTTGCTACTGAAGATTGTTATTGGGTGGAAAATGTTGCTCATTGGAATCCATGACAACTAGATTTTGTTTTTCCTGAAATTCTGGGTCAACTTGTGGTTGAAGTTAGCAAGCACCGTCATTGTCCCCATTAGTAATAAATGTTCTTGAAGCATGAGAATTGCCAACGTCCTCCATGTGACACGTGGCAATGGTGGTGGTGCATGAATAGTTCTCGTGTTCATGGGTGCCAGAACCCAAAGTGACTGTATTACCACTATTGTGAGTAAGGAGAACACTGGAATCCCTCAGTAAAAGACGACGGGATATAAACGGTTGAGAATGGTGAAAACCTTGGGATTTGATCGGAGTGGGGAAAATCGAGTAATTGTTCAGTACGGGTCTTGATAGAGGATTTATGAGAAAAAGGGCAAGGAAATAGATTTTGGCGAACGGCCAGGCTCTAGAAGTTGGAGAGTTTCATAATACATAGGGCAATGCTTTTCGAAAACGTGTCCAATATAACCACAACAAAAGCAAAAGGTAGGAGGATTTTCATAGCAAAAGTGAACCACATATTGTTTCCCATTGCCTCACATATTGAATTCTAAAATCAGTTTCTATAGTACAAGGGAGAGCTTTCGTAATATTAAGCCACACTTTAAATCTATTATAAGGGATGTTCCAATTTTGTAATGAGTTTGTATCTATCTCCATCAGCTCCCCAAATTTTGTTGCTAACATCTGAATGTCTGCTTCCTCCAATTTATGAGCAGGGAATTCATGAAAGCAAATCCAACTGGGGACTTCAGTGAAATCCATGTTAAGATAGTTTTCATGCCATGGTTTGGGAATTACTAACCAGCCGAATAGAACCCAAGGCCCGGATAACAGAACATGGAGCATATCAGACATATCTAAAAACTGAACCATGTAGTAGGTGTTCTCAAGATCCCATTTACGTGCTAAGATTTCAACTTCGAAGGTATGTTTTGTTTCCCACTTGGAGGCCATCGTCATATCAAAAACTTCTTGTCTCGGGATTTGGTGTGACAATACTTGGCTATAATGTGAAGGTGAGTGTCTTCTCCTGAATGGATCGACCGCCTTGAAAAAGGAGGCGTGGGTGTGGTGAGGTTACGTTTAAGATGGGCTTCAAGACTGAGCGTGGTGGAAGAAGGGTGATTTGTTGTTGATGGAGATAAAGATGTAGTGGAGGGCTGTGGAAAAGGGGCTTGTGAGTGGGAATGGGTATTGTTTGATGTGTGTTGAAAACGTGGAGTAGGGATCATGGTGGGAAGAAGGATTAGGGAGAAGATGTGCTGAAGGAACGAGGGCTAAATAAGAACCTTAGAAATCCATTTGTAAAGCTCTGAAGCAAAAATGGGATTGCCAGGTGTGAATGATGCGTAAAGATGACCTTGAAGTGCTGAACATCACATTATACTAGGAGTTAGGCCTAATTCAAGAAGTTTCGGGTGCAATCACTACAAAATCTGAGGAGTAACTGCTAGTGGGTGGGGAGGAGGAGAAGGAAGACATGGCGATGAATGGCAATGTGATGTGTTGATGGCGTGAGTGGCTGAAGGATGGAGTATGATGAAGAAGAAATGAGTCTTTGTAATGATGAAGGGAGGAGTTAATGAGACCGTACTGTCAAAGACCTGCAAAACCAACAAATCCTTAGCTAGAAAAGTTGTTGGAAAAGCTTTCACATGAAGGAAGAGATTGGGGAGATAAGAGATGAGAAAGAGAACGAGATGAGATCGTAAAGGAAGATGAATGAGAAGATATGATTTGAAGAAAGTTGAAGGACTGAGGAAGAAGAGCTTTGTTGAAGGGCTTGTCTTATTAGCGAGGAAATGGGCGAGGGAGGGGGTGCAACCCTCCATCTCCGTCGAGATGCGCAAAGGCACAAATCTCGAGGGGATGGAGGGTTGCACCCCTTCCCTCGCCCGTTTCCTCGCCAATTAGAATTCATAGTTTTGGTAAGGAAGAAATTTGTAACCACTTCAATGACATTTTTTGAACTATATCCAAAAAATCCTGGAAAAAAAATAAAAGCATGGAAGCCATCTAGGCCAGGGCTTTGTGACTCCCGATGCCAAAAACTGTGGATCTAATTTCTTCCTCGTCCGAGATTTTTAGAAGTTGTTCATTATCCGTGTCCGACACCACCGGAATGAATAAGGACATGATTTCCTGATTGATTCCAGATTTGAAGATAGGAATATAGTGCCAAAATATCCGTTGAAGATTTGCCCGATTGAATCATGGGTAGAGTGTCAATTGTTGTTCTGGTCCCAAAGACGGAGGATATGATTCCACTTTCTGGGAAGTAGGGAAGAGAGATGGAAGAATCTTGTATTTTTATTTTCATCTTGAAGCTAAGATTCTCCGAACTTATTCCTCCAGAAGAGTTCTTCCCTATAGAACAGTTCAGCCAGCATATCCTCCAGGATCAAAGTTGCAGAAGCATTATTGTTGGGGAGGGGGGGCGCATTTTGGATACTATCCAATTCTTTTTGGGTGTCTTTAATATTTTGTTCAATATTCCGAAAGACCTCCTTGTTCCATCTAGAAAACTTATAGCTGAGCCGTTTAGTTTCCAAAGCGAAATTTTGATCTTGTCGAGAGAGATGGAGTCCCAAGAAAATTGGACGAGATTTCAGCAACGCAGGTCCCTTATCCACATGTGAAAAAACTAGAAGGGTTTTGGACCTGAGTTATGACCAGACGTCATGAAGGAAAACTGCTCTGTGGTCCGAAGAAGAAGTGTGAATAGACCAGCCTAAAGCCGAGGGAAAGGATTCCAACCAGTCTGTGGAAACTAGGACCCTATCTAATTTAGATTTGATACCATGGGAGTCCTTACGTTTGTTATTCCAAGTGAATCCCACTCATCAATCCTTCAAAATCCACTACTTTTTTTTAATAACCCCTGATTTTGGTAGACTTTTGTATGAATTGAAATCCCCTGATTTTGATGGATTAAAAAAAAAAACATTTTAAATTCATATTGAATATCTCTAGATTTAGATGGCTTCTTTTAAATCCTTAGTTGAATACCCTTGAATTTTAAAATCTTTTACAATCCTTAATTGAATACACCCCTAAATAATTTACACTTTCATATACGAATTTCAATAGTGGGGTGTTAACATCAAGAGTGGTGTCCTTAGAATTTGGGAGGTAGATTAGGTGTTATATGAGAGCCGAGAATGGGAAATCATTTTGGCATATATATGTTTTTTTACCAACGAATATATTTCATCAAAAATCCCACTTTTTTCAACAAGTAGTCTGTCGGTAGATATATTTTAATATCATTGCGTTTTATTTTGTTTTTCACATAATAATTCATTGGTAAAGGCTCATTATTTTTTCCAATGAAATTCGTTGCTAATTGTTAGTATTACATGTGACAATTTTCGGTTATATAGATGAATTTTACCATCGAAAAAGTTCTATGATAAAGATAGTTCGTTTCCCATGACAATTTTACTTGATGATTTTAAGCTTTTTCAAGAAAAAAATTCATAGTTATTTAAAAGTTTTCTTGCAACAAAACAATTTGTTGGTAAAGACAATTGATTTTACCAACAAATTTCCTTGGTAGTTGTCAATATTACCATCACCATGTTTCCTTGACTTATCATCCATTTTACTGACAAAAAATTTAATTTCTCTATAAAAACCTATACTTATGGGGATGCCACCACAAACCTAGTAACGATGTTTTTCCTTGTTAAAAGTATTCTTCAACAAAATTTCCATTTTTTTACAGGAAATTTTTTTCTTGAAAAATGCCCTAATTGTTGTAGTGATCAAGGATTGTGATTTCATTTTTCAAATTTATTTCTTACCCTTGATTTTAAAAAATATTTCGTGAAATATTTCGTTGTGTAGAAAAAACGTAAAAATTTCGATTGTTATTTCAAATTTAACAATATAAATTATGCATTTTAATCTTTTAAATACTACATAAAAAGTCTCACATGACTCGTAGTGTAATAAAAATTGAATATTACATAAGAATCAATCACATAACAAACTTTTGATACTAAAATAACATTATAACATGTTAAAATATCAAAGGTTAAAATATTTATTTCTTTTCTCAGAAAAATTTCGACATATTTCGAAAAATCACATTCCTTTGTAGTGATATGGATCAAACCTATAAATCTTCAAAAGAAACCTTAATTACGGATGGTCTTTTTGGGGTAATTTTGGCTCCAAAAGTAGACACATCTTAATTTAAAGAATAATTTTAAATAAGATTGATAAATTAAATTAAATTAATTACCAAAAATGAATTTACAATTGATTGAGTTGCCATTTTGCGATCTCTAAAACTGGCATCGGACCTCTGGCCTCCAAATTATTAATTCAGAGATTTGATGAATTTTTTTTTTGTCTGTTGCCGTTTCAAAAACATAATTGCATTCAGGTATAGCCATGGACAATTTTCTTATTCCCCTTCCAATTTTCACTTACATTGTGATCCTCAATAGTACATCAAATGATTCCTAAATTTGAGAAACTTGGTTATTCTCTCGCAATCCAGTGCCTGTTTTAACGTCATTGCCAGCGGCAGCACAATAAGAGAATGATGTGTGCAAGGGACGCGAAAAGGAGTTACCATTGGGGAATCTCTTAGCGTTCATATGAAAATCCACAGTACGAGATGATGATTTCCTGATAATGTTTCTTGACGAAATAAGCAGCTAAAAAAACAGCAGCCTAAAACACCTTCATGGTTTCAACACAACATCCATAAAGTTTCACAAGATTAGGATGCTGTGACGCAGAAATCATCATGCCAATTTCATTCAGTAAACTCACGGCTCCCTTGCTTAGATCTAGAATAAAGTTGCTTTACTGCAACTATTGCTTCATCTCACAATTGCCTGAAAACAATATATGAATAATATATATAGCACATTGCCAAAATAAAAAAAAACGAAAATAATGTTTTCATATGAAAAAAAAACAAGTTCAAAGGTAGCATATTTGAATGCTCTAAAATTGCATAATATATCTAAAAGAGCATATGATCAATAAGGTTTGTTCAACATGTTTTTTCCATTGACATTAACACTGTTGAACAAACCTTATTGATATTCCATACAAAAGTTAGACGTGATTTTTAGGCTGTTAATCTAATTATAGGTCTTAATTTGTGAAGCATAATAAGTTTTTAGACCTCTAACTAGACTAAGAGGTAGAAAGCAAACAAACTCTTCATAAAGGCAATAGAAATATCTAAAAGACAAATAATTATAAGTAAATAATAGGGTTGATAAATTTATAGCTTTTAATGAAATTTACCTTGTTCGAGTCTCTGTTTGGCGAATGGGATCGGGCCTGTGACCTCATTTTTTGTGTCAAGAGTGATTATACCTTGAATGTCAGTGCCCATGAAGGGCAGAAACCAACTTGCTTCCTAAAATTAAAGAGTCGAAGATAACTCTATGAAAAGCTTTATGGATCCAATATTTTGTAGAATATATGAAGATAAGAACGGCATGTAGTAGTTTTAGTATAAATACAGTTCTGGCAAACTCCGGATATGACTCTAAAACACAGTAACAAAGCATGACTGGAAGAAAAAAGTTTGTTTCAAGTAGCGGGCATTTATATTCATTTGGTCAATATTAAAAGCAAAGGAAGATACAAGAAAATTTGTTGTGCGTTACAACAAAATTGGTTGTACAAGACGATATAATTTGTTTCATGTTGTGACAAAAGTTGTTGGTTTAGATAAATGTATCGTATGAAACAAGAAAGTTTGTTCTACATAGTAACAAATTTTGTTGTTTTATTTGTGAAAAAGTCAAGGAAAGTAAAAAATGTTTGATATATGGATGAAGAATAGTAAACTTTATTTATGTGCTTAACTGTTTCCAGAGCCTCAAGCTTATAGTGCAAAGGGGTCGTAAAGATTTCAAAAAAAACAAGCTAGCAATCTGGCTTTTGACATCTAGGCAAACATGGTATGATCTGAGAATGAAAGATGGAATCCTTGTGATACGTATAGTCCTGTCCAATTCACGTCATCTTGGTTCTAAACCTAGGCTCTGCTTGGTATACTGTAAAATAATGCATTTTGCAAATTGATGCAAATGCATTAGTTTACAATGCATTACTTTACGAGCGCTTGGTAGTAACTAAATAAAATTGATACAAATCAAATAAGTGATTGTGGGTGGTAATGATGATAGTAGTAGTTGTAATTGTGGCATGGTCATGATGGCGGTGATTGTGGTCGTAGTGATCATGATTATGAATGTGGGCGATGATGATGGCGGTGGTGACAATGGCAATGGTTGTTAAAATGGTGGTGGTGGTAATGGTTGTGGTGGTTGCGACGGTGGAAGTAGTGAAGGTAGTGATGGTTAAGCTATGGTATTTGTTGTGGTAGTAGTGGTGATGGCGGCAACGGCGGTTATTGTGGTACTAGTGAAATTGGTGGTGGTTGAGGTGTTTATGAAGGAGTTGGGAGTACTCAATGAGATGATGAGAGTATTGCAAAGTAATGCGGAAGATTTTGCCCTTCAAAGTTTTGCAAAATTTTATAACTAGAAGATGCAGAGGTATTGAATTCAAATTTCAATAACCATTTTTCGTAAAGTTAACCAAGCACTCAAGTTTATCTAACAACTTTTACATCATACATTCTTTTACTAGTTGCAAAATTCCAGTTCCCTAGAGATAGTTTTAAAAATATGTAGGACAATCAATTTCAAACCAAACTACTAATAAACATCATCAACCAAGGGGTGGGCGTGACACACATCATAGGGGTGTGTCAACAGTGGAGTGCCCCAAACTTGTTTTGATCGGACCTTTAATAATGGGTGTCAAAGGACACGATCAATAAAAATCTGGTCACCCGGGTACCATTGGCACAACTAAGTAGTAGCAAAGATTGAAAAAACTCTGATTGCATCTTCTTATTTAATTTATTGTTTTCACTGGTCATGAATATCATAATGTTATTCACCTTTGGATATGTTTAACTTTCCACTATTTAAATTTGTGTTTTTTAAAATGTGACACTCTTATTCCCGATGAGGGGTAAGAAGGTGGTATGCTAGAAAGTCGTCTAACCAGAGTAGTGGTGATGGTTGCACTAAGTTGAGACGGGGGGCAAGTACCCTAACAATCCGTTAAGGATTTTTTGGTATAATCTTCTCATTCTCATAGACATAAAAATGCAACTCATTTAAATGATGGTTAAATGATCTACAAACTATCGACTTTGAGCCATGGTTTGTAGGCGATATTCAACATATTTATTTTAAATACATATAACGGAGTTAGAATCATCAAAATTAGCCGATACTCAGTGAGCTTACGATCTTGGCATCTTGCTTTTCAGAAGATTACATTTACCAAAAGTCGACCCTTAACTCGTAATTAAATCATTTTTATATATTGTAAATAAGGGTGCTTGTCAAAAAGAAATATTCATTATGTCAGGTATGCCTAACCCATTTCTAAAATTGACTTCTTAAGCCAAATGTATAATACTTTTTCAGAAATTCTATATGGCGAGGAAATGGGCGAGGAAACCAGCGAGGGGGAGGGTGTCACCACTCATCCCCCTCTCAAGATGCGAAACAATGCGAATTTCGAGGGGAATGAGTGGTGACACCCTCCCCCTCGCTGGTTTCCTCGCCCCTTTCCTCGACAGTTAGAAAGAGGTTCATACTTTTTAGTTTATGATGGATCCATTATCGGTAGGTCAACTATGATTGGAAATCCACATTACTATAAAGTGCCCTGTCTTTTTTAAGGATTGAAGGTAGTGCATCTCGATCTTAAGAAGCCACATGTCCGGAACCAAACATCCGACGGTCTAAATCTTTCCAAATTCAAACAATCCCTCTCCATTTGCATTTGGTTTTTCCATTTCCAATTGAAAATGCAAGTAATTCCACAATGATTATATATAAGTACAATGTACATTTTTCAATATCCCAATCGAAACAAGACAAGTGTAAGTTCTTGTAACTAAATGAATATAAAAAATAAAATAAAGAAATAATAAAAAAAATTGTGTGTTTGGCTTTAGGGAAAATTTGTCATGGAAAAACGATAAATACTGAGGTAGAGATTGGAAAAGAGTGGTAAGAGAGTGGAAAGAAGTTATCCACCATGACCATCAAGATTACCATGCATTTTAAAAATGTTGTCTTTTCATCCCCTTAAGAAAATATTGATTTCATTTTGTAAAAAAATTTAAAATCAAAATTAGACAACATTGCAAAATTCACGTTCTTCATTCTCTCCCACATATTCTTGAGAAAACTTTTATGAACAAACACACCCGATAAAAAGAGCATGCATTTTGACTTATGCATGTATGTAATGGTACAAATAAGGATCTTAGTTCATACAGTCCTTGTCAAACATGCTAAATTCGAACAATTGCATGTTCTATTCAAATGTAATTTGACCTAGTTCGAACTAGGATGCCGTTCTTAATTTTCTTTGCTATCAGGCGACAAAAAAAAAGCTCTAAAAATTCCAAACTTTTGGCCACGAAGTCAAGATTAAAGTATTTAACACTCAACTCAAATATTATTCCCACACAGGTTAAAACCGACATATTGTGAAGATCTACAAGATGGAGAAACCACGGAGGCCTAGTCCCGTGAAGCTAAAACCATATTTTCAAGATGGAGAAACCAAGGAGGCCTTTTCACGGTAAATCCCCACATCAAACGCCGAGTTAGGGACAATATTGGTGCTATAAGATCATAAAGTGGACATAATCACAAAAAAAAAAAAAAAAAACCCTTCAAATACTAGAAAATCCAAATTCAAACTTGAAAGCTGATCCAAATAACACCTTCATAACTAGTAACGTCACAGCCCATAAGGAAGTACTTTATGATGTCAAATCAGTCTTGAACACTACTCGTACACACATTCTTACTCTATTTGATCAACTGGAACCTCTCAAAGGATTTGAGAAAGCCAAGAGCAGCATCCCTTGCTTTTTCTGGAAAAGGAGTTGCTGGTGACAGTGGTTCGAATTCAGCCTTCCATTGAGCAACACACTTGTCCTCGTCATTTCCATCTACTGGAAGAAAGGTGAAAGTGACCCTGTAAGGATCATACATGTCTCTCAGGTCACCCTGGATCACTTGATATGTCACCGAGCGTCCTACTTCGACCTTCTCTATCTTCTCCAGTGATTCTCTTACATAACCACGCACAGCTGCAAAAATGAACTCAGAATAGTTTCTGTTATAGTCTTTACTCAAATGAAGAACATTTGTAAGCACAAATTTTGTATTTCTCCAATCTAGAATTATCAAACCAATTAATAGAAACAGAAACAGAATAATCAATTACGAAGGTCACTGAACAACAGAAGTGTCATCAGTGATATGTCCAATATGTTATGCAAAAAGGTGAGAAATTATAATCCCACGAAGATATTAGACTTGGTTTGGTTGGAGAGAAATGAATTCCTGAGAAGATAGAGAGCAGAGAAAGGAGAGAAGGAAGAACTAATTGATACTAATGATGGCCTTTGCCTTGCTCCTTTTAAGGATCAAGTTCTCCTTTCTATCTCTTTGTTTTTCTTGAATTAGTTTCTCTCCAACCAAATAGTCTCTATACCCTCATACTAACTGCAAACAGCAGTCCAAGATCACTCTAATTTACAACAATCATCCCCTTTACATCATAGATTTCTCTGAGAGATGATGCAATGTTTCAGTAAAATGGCAAGATCAGTCAAATTTTCAGGTGTACATGGCATGTAAATTGTTAAATTTTCATTGTTCATAAGAAATAAAGGGAGAGAAAATAGTACACTAACCAGGACCCAACTTGAAGAGCCTGAGACTTCCAGGACCGCCGTCGCCCTGAATGTACTCTGCGCCAGCAAGCATGTCAGGATTGATTTTACTGATGATATCATTATCTCTGTACATTGCCCATGCTTTCCTAGCAGGAATGTTGAGCATAACTTCTCCTTTCATGTTCTGCATCTTCTCTCTTTCTTCAACTCACTCACCCTTCAATCTCTATCTCAAACTTGTGTGGTACAATGTGCTCAAGCTGGGGCTTTAAATAAGCAGATGAAGCTCAACCCTTCAAGCAAGAGATGCTCGGTTCAGGTGCCTATGCACATAGCCATAATCTTTAAGGTTCTCCTAGTTCCTCTTTATCTAATTTAGAAGACTAAACAGAAGAGCCAGATTCCTTAACAATTCCATTTAAGTGGCATGGATGCATTAATGGGGTTATATGTCCTGTAGCCTAAAACAACAAAGGACAAGTAGTCTCAAATTTAATTCAAGCATATCATCTTCAAAGTAGATGCCAAAATCCTTAACAAACCTGGAGAAGAATCCATTTCCTGATGAGTGGTCTAGAAGTTTGACTTGCATATAATAGTTCAAAAAATACAACAATGGTTTTTTACATGGTAATCTCAGTAAGTACACTAGTAGAATGTTCTTATTTAGTCTAAAACATAACTCAACTGAAGCACCTAGAATGCACGGTGTAAACCGTTCGACGACCTAGATCAATAGAAATATTCTACACGACCTGTACGTGCACATACATATGAAGCCGTATTGCTCTATTAGAGCATGTATGATAATGCTCTGTGTTTGTCAACACTACTTGCTAGTGAGCTGAATGATTAGTGTGTCAAGGTAACTTCTTAAGCCAAACTGTTGTGAAAACACTTGAACAGTAGTAAGAATAATAATAATCGTTACAATGGCAACAATATCAATAGTGGTGCTTTAAGGTGTAAACTGGAAGCTGGACCACGAATTAGCAAAAATATGAGCTGATTTAGAAAAGAAAAATTCTATTAACAATATGGAAACTAACTCCAATACATCTCAATGAAAACAACATTATATGCCTGTTATGGTTCCTCTTTTCCACATGTAGTGTAGAACCCATTCTCCATGGATGCAATGGGTTATGAAAGTTGATGTGTCCAAAAATCCTCCTCCTGTTAGTTTGACCTGTAAAACAGATGTTAGACTGCCAATGACCACCTTTTTGGTGGCTGAAGGCTCTCCGATACTTAAGTCAACAACTCTATTTGAAAAAGAAAATAAATCTGGACAAAATTCAGTTAAAGTTGCATACCTGTGTCGAATCTTCCCTTTACCTTTTATAATGATCACGGTTAATTCTCAGCGTGACTTAAGCCTGCGAGGCGCAACGGAAGAAGATGTTTCTTGTAACAGTCTTCTCCTTGATGGAGATGCGTCCGTGGAGGCGTAACTCCCTCCACGACTCTCTTTTGGTGCAACGTTCTTCTTCTTTATGAGAGAACACGTATCGAGCCTGAATTTGGGCTTTGATTCGTTCGGGCCTGAATTCGCGCTTTGATTATATCTTCCTATAGGGGGTCTTGTTTGAGCCTCTGTGGTTGGCTTAATTCTTCTTGGGTTTTACGAGCTAACTCAGTAGATGGGACGTCATATCCTCGCGATGGATGTTCTTTGCCACGTGTATGGCCGTGATGATCAGTCTGTATCGTCAGCTACTCCCCCCTAGTTAGTAGGTATGCTGACGTGGTCACTAACTTCGTGTCGGCTTATCTTTCAATTCGATCATTGCCTTGTATTTAATGTTGTCAGTAACTTTTTGCGGATTGGTGTCTCGATTCTTTGTTTGCCCGTTCGTTTTTGGGCACACTTTTTGGATTTCACATAGCCATCATATCTCACACGCTGTCTGTTGAGCAATCCCTTCATTGCTCGGCTCTATAAAAAAGGATGTGACAAATTTGGTTTCCCTCTTTACGCTATCTTTGAAATTAGGGTCTGTTTCTTCCTTTGCCTTCTTCGTTCTCCTTGTTCTTTTGTTTCTTAACGATGAACGCTTTGGTGATAAATTTAAGCGGTAAGTCGCTAGCTATTTGTGAGACTCATTTTTCTCCTAAGAAAGCTTATCAGGCGATGCTGGACAATCTTCGTTCTGACTACAATCTACTGCCCGACCTTGAGATTTATCTTCCCTATACAGAACAACAATCCTTGTAATCCAAGATCTGGGTACATCGCCCTGTATCCATGCATGTTTTCTTCTGACTTTCGGTTTCCAGTTCCGGAGATGTTTTGGGTGTATCTGGACTTCTTGGGCATTCCTCCTGCTCAAATGTGTCCTAATGGTTGGAGAGTAATGGTTTCTTCGTACGCGAGGGCTATTCTATCTGACATTTAATGGTTTCTTCTTACACGAGGACTATTCTGTCTGGCATTCCTTTGACTGTGAGGGTTTTGCATTCGGTGGTTGGTCTATTGGTGAGCAAGGATATATGCTTTCTCAGTTCTCCTGTTTGCTTCAAGAAACTTAACGATGACATCTGTGAATGGTCAAGGTCTTGGTTTTATGCTTCTGTTAACTCTAGCTACTTCCAACTGCGAGGTCGTCTGATTTATCGATCATTCCAAGTTCCCACTAAATGGAAAAATCTTCACTTAACTGTGGAAGAGTAGAGGATATGTGACCGATTCTTGAAGCTTCCCCACTTTCCTGTTGAGGTATTTCTTTCCGAGGACATCCTGGATCGTAGTGGTTTGTACACTATGAACGAAGCGGAGCGGGTTTTGCTTACTGAGTCCGGCGCTGAGGATATTGTTGCTCGCGCTACTCATGCCAGTGTTAGCATTGATTGGGAAGTGAGTTCGGACAGGCGTGTTACGAATCTCGATGCTCCTGTTAATGTCATAGTTTTGGCTTCTAGAAAAATGAAATTTGCAAGGCCCACTAGCACATCAAGGCGATTGCTGGTAGACCCTGGTCGAGTTCCGAGGAAGAAACGACTTTCTACTCGTGGTTCTGCTCGCACTGCATCCCTTTCGAGTCCTAGTCAGAATGTTACGGAGGCTATCTCTCATCCAAGTCCTTCATGTGAGGATGTCGTAAAAGATGATCCTGAATCTCTCGAGGACGATGAGGAGATGATGCCGGCGTTGGAGAGGAATGAGAAAGAGACTACTAGTCTTCTTTCTGCCTATGGTTTTTCGGATGTAGCTGAATTGTCTAACGATGATCCCCGGGCTATTGATGATAAAATGCTTCAGTTAGCGATGGAGCAGTCTAAAGATGTTGGTGGTGGTGGTCAGAGTTTCGAGGTTCACTCTCCTCCTTCTCCTTCTATTGAAGTCAGCAATGTGGCAAGATTCTTAGTTTCTTCTTCTGCTCATCTAGATTCTCCTACTCCCGCTGTCACTACTAGTCCCGCTCCTGCTTGGTTGCTCCTTGACGATAGGGTAAAAGTGGTTTTTTCATCGTCACTGTTGTTCTTTCCGCCCTTCCGGCTGTTGGGGGTGGTTCCTTAGTGCTTCCATATCCTCGTGTTCTTCATCCACGGGTTGGTTGGACTGAGGCTGGCCCAAAAGATATCCTTATCAAGTCGGATTGCAAGTTTTGCTGGTTCACTCAGCTTGACGTGCAAGATGGTGCGTGCATGTTGATAAATGAATGGCACAGGCGATTAGTGAAAATACCTTCGATGCCCATATTGGATCCATGTGATCACCTTGATCATGGTCATGAACAGATAATGGACGGGATGAATCATCTCGCCTATGCAGGGGTGATGGGCTCGATCTAATGAGTCGGTCGTGATCAAGTGGTTTCTTTGGAGAGAAGGTTAGCTGCACTGTTGTTGGTGTTTTCTCACATTTTTTCCCAATTTGACGTGTTGAGAACACAATGTGCAAAGTCGAAGAAAATTGCCACGGTTGCTCAGACTTCGTTGATTGAGGCGGAAAATATGCGGGATAAATCTGTTGTTGAGCTTGAGTCCTTGAAAGCCAAGTTAGATGGGGTTTGTGCCCGTCTACGTGACGTGGAAAATGAGTTACCCGGTGAGAAGGCAACTTATGATGAGGCTTTTTGTGCTGAGATTGAACAATCTGTTTTTCGTGATATTGATTAGAGGCGAGTGGAACAGTTGACTACTGCGCTCGATGAGGTTAAGGCATATACTTTTGTTATGCTTACCACCACTGAGGGACGGCTTGTCGCGGAAAAAAATGAACTCGTTACTACCAAGGACAGGCTTTGCATTGTCGAAGCCAAATATTGAAAGCTAGTTGTTGATGGACGGGTTGAGCTTCTTAACTATATTGTAGGGCTCGATGCGGATTTATCCGGGTGCTGCCACATGGTTGATCAAGCTTTCGAAGATGATGATGGTGAAGAAGTTGTCCTTGTGGTTGAAGAGCCATCGCTTCCTCTCCCCTCGAACACCCCAGTGGTTTAAGAGTCATTGCTTTCTCCCCCTTCTGAAAGGAGACCTTTGCTTTCTATCGTAGGTGATATAGTTGATAATCCTGTGGTTGCCTCCATTTCTTCTCCTACTCCTTCATCTTCTTCTCCGCATGTAACAGAGTAGTATTGTTAATAACTATAGTTTATATTGTTGATTTGTGTGTGTTGCTTGTTCCTTTTTAGTCCAGTTGTAGTCCTCTTGGGTTTTACTTTGAATTTCTTTTTGGCTACTTTCGCGTTTTGGCTCATTATTCGTCTAGCAATGGGTCAACTTTATCTTTCTTGATGCGCTGGAGTTTACGCGAAAAAGTTGACTTTTGGTCTTGACCTTTGCCTTGTTGTTTCGGTCGGTCAGTAGTTCCTTGAATCGTGTCGATTTGTTCCTTCAATTCTTACTTCATTGATTCGACGTATCAGTCGATTCGAAGTTTTTGTATTAAATTGACTCGTTTGTTCAACTTTTACTTCGTTAACTCAACGTCTTTGTCGACTCAAAGTTTACTGTGTTAAGTTGACTTGTTTGTCCAACTTTTAATTCGTTGACTCGACGTCTCAGTCGAATCGAAGTTGACTGAGTTGAGTTTACTCGTTTGTTCAACTTTTACTTCGTTGACTCGACCTCTCAGTCGACACGAAGTTTACTTTGTTAAGTTGACTCGTTTGTCCAACTTTTATTTCATTGGCTCGACGTCTCAGTCGATTTGAAGTTTTTTGTGTTAAGTTGACTCGTTTGTCCAACTTTTACTTTGTTGGCTCGATGTCTCAGTCGACTTAAAGTTTACTGTGTTAAGTTGACTCGTTTGTTCAACTTTTACTTCGACATCTCAGTTAACTAGAAGTTTATTGTGTTAAGTTGACTTGTTTGCCCAACTTTTACTTCATTGGCTACGTCTCACTCAACTCGAAGTTTTTTGTGTTAAGTTGACTCGTTTGTCCAACTTTTACTTCGTTAGCTCAACGTCTTAGTCGACTCAAAGTTTTTTTTGTGTTAAGTTGACTCATTTGTCCAATTTTTACTTCGATGGCTCAACGTCTCAGTCGACTCGAAGTTTTTGGTGTTAAGTTGACTTGTTTGTCCAACTTTTACTTCATTGGCTCGACGTCTCAGTTGACTCGAAGTTTTTTGTGTTAAGTTGACTCATTTTTCCAACTTTTACTTCGTGGTTGATCAGACCATAAGTTTTTATTATATATATCCGACTTTTGTCCTGATTTCTTATTGCCAGGTATGCTGAACGTTTTGTATGGCTAATTTTCAATGTGTTTACTTTGTCGTCCACGCATAAAATATGGATTCCGAATTTGTAATCTTATTGATATTCCCTTTAGAATGCTTTGAGTAGCCCTAACTGTTGAAGCATCTATGCTGATTTGAAAAGTGATTTGTTTTGTCTTCCTTTGCTTGATGTCGATCATCGTATTAAAGATTGATGTTTTTGTTGTTTTGTCTTTCTATGCTTGATGTCGATCCTCGTATTAAAGATTGATGTTTTTGTTGATTTTCCTTTCTTTGCTTAGTTCATGTCGATCCTCGTATTTAAGATTGATGTTTTTTTGTTACTTTGTCCCGTACGCTTTTATTCGTCGTATTTGCTATGGGTTGTGCTTTACTCGGTTGTCGTATATGTTGTCGTCACTAACAGACTCGGGGTGTTTTTTGATCTGGTAGTTGAGAGTGTTGATTTGTACGATCATGCTCACATCGGCGCCAAATTGTCCAATTATGCTTACGTCAACACCAAACTGTCTGATCATGCTCAAATTAGTACCAAATTTTCCAATCATGCTCACATCACCACCAAATTGTCCAATCATGCTTATGTTAGCTCCGTGTTTGGTGTCAGCTGCCAACGTTCGGTAGAGTTTGTTGCTGTCAATTTTGTCGTTGGTGATTCGAGTCGAGCTTGCATCATTTGGTAGCACGTTAGTTGATTGGTGCAAACTTCTCCATGTTCTATGCATTTGTAAAATGGCTTATCTGATTTCGTTAGTACTCCTGTTACTATATAAATCAGCTTGAGTGAGAGGTTTTCCAGGCTGCTTCTTCTGTTAGGTTGACTGTTTTGCTTCCTCCAGTCATGCAGTATAAGGCGTATATTAGTTATCTGGGTTGTTCTTTTGATCCCGTAGTGGTATCTGTTTTCTTCTTCCATTTGAGCAGTTTATCTGGCATTCCAATGAACTTGCCGAGTCGTACTTTCTGAACCCAATGCTCGATTTCGTCTTTTAGATTGTAGCAATCTTCGGTATCGTGCCCATGATCCTTATGGAAGGAACAATATTTGATTTTATCTCTTCCTTCCGGGTCTCCTTTCATCCTAAGTGGCCAGTTGATGTTATCCCATTTTGCTATGTGCTTCAGTATATTGGCTCAACTTGTTTTCAAGGTTGTACATGGTTTGTATGTCCTTTTCATAACGCTTGTTACTCGCTCGTGTCGGGGCCGTGCTGATTATAGCTTCTTGAACTCTTGTTGGTTTGATTGGTTTTTTCGCCATTTCGACGTCTCTTCAAATGGATGTTGTCCTCCCGTGACCTGTCATCCCGCCTTCTATCTTCATTTCTTTCCCATTTCCTTGAATGACTCTTTCTTTCTTGGTCATTTTCCCTCCTAGCCGCTTTCATCTCCTCAAGAGAAATGTGTTTTTTGGCTGTTTTCAATAAAACTGCCATGCCTTTTGGAGGTTCCAGATTAAGAGCATAAAAAAGGGGCCTCTCTTCAGTCCGGCGATGAAAGTTGTAGTGGCTTTGTCGTCATTACATTCATCGATCATTGTCAGTTCGTTGGTGAAACGAGTGACGTATTCTAGTATTGTCTTTTCAAGCTTTTGCTTGATATGGAAGATGTAGTGTGATCTTTTCCTCATCCGTTGGCTTTCAATGAATCTGGTGATAAAAGCGGTGGCTAACACTTCAAAAGAGTATATTTACCTCGGTGGTAGGCTGTTGAACCAATTCATGGCTGTGGAAGTAAGGTTGGTCTGGAATGTTCTGCATAAGATCGACTTTGTGGTTTCCTTCAGGGCCATCATGTAGTGGAAGTGTCTCAGGTGATCTATTGGGTCGGTAGTGCCATCATATAATTCGAACTTTGGTGGAGTGGATTTTTTTTGCATGAGCGTTTTCATGAGGGCATCAGAGAATGGCGACTTGGCTAATTCGTACAATACATTAGGATCCGTGATTGCGATTCTGAACGGGATCTCAACAAGCATTTTGTCACACTGTGGAGTCTATTGCTCTTGAAGTTTCCTTGGTTGGGTTCTGCTCGGACTTCGTCACTATCTTGAGTTTGGTTGGCGGAGTTTTGTTGGGGCGGTGCTTGGACGAGATCAGCTGGCTGAACGCGCTCCAGGGTGATTTTTTCTAGCATTTTCGTCATGTAATTCATCTGAATCATAAGCAGGTCTACCTGAGGATTCGTCAGCATCACCGGATGTTTGGGCCATTGCATTTTATGGGTCTTGATTCTCGGGTGCCATTGAACCGATGATTTGGGCTGCATCTTGTTCATGAGCTGCTTGTGATACATTGTCGCCAATAGAATAGTTGTTGTTATCATCACCGTGTTGAGGATCTGTAGGGTGTGTCATTTGTTCTGACAACTTGTTAATTGTTTATCAGATTTTGGTGAACACTTCGTCACTGTGGATCTTATTTTTAAAAAGGAAACTCGTTGTTCCCCATGGACGGTGCCGAACTGATGCATCCAAAAATCGTCCTCTTGTGAGTTTGACTTGCAAAACAGATGTTAAACTACCAAGGACCACCTTTTTGGTGGCCGAAGGTACTCCGATGCTTAAGTCAACAATTCTGTTTAAAGAAGGAAGTAAATCTGGATAAAACTTAGTTAAAGTTGCATACCTGTGTCGAATGTTTTCTTTATCTTTTATAATGGTCGTTGTTAATTCTCTGCGTGACTTAACCTTGCGAGGCGCAATGGAAATAAATGTTTCTTGTAACAATCTCCTCTTTGATGGAGGTGCGTCCGTGGAGGCGTAATTCCCTCCATGACTCTTTTTGGTGCAATGTTCCTATACTTTATGAGAGAACTCGTGTCGGGCTTGGATTTAGGCTTTGATTCGTTCGGGCCTGGATTCGGGCTTTGATTACATCTTCTAATAGTGGGTCATGTCTTGGCCTCTGTGGTTTACTTTATTCTTCTTGGGATTTACTTGCTGGGCCCAGATGGGATGTCATATCTTCGCGATGGATGTTCTCTGCCATGAGTATGGCCGTGATGATCGGTCTATTTTAATGTATTATCAAAAGCTAAGGGAACAAAACAAACAATACTCTAACCTTACCGAAATAAGGAATTTGAAAGTTATCAACCTATTAACAGAGAAAGAACACCTAATGGTACACAAAATTAATCAGTGACCAGTCCAACGATTATAACAATGGCTACTAACTATAAACTAATAAATTATAAGAATTCAAGGTTTATTTAAACAAAACATCTAGAGAGCCAGGAGGTTCTTTGTCCGTGTGATTGTGTTCGATTGGGCCGTTATGTGCATCTTTAGGATAATGGATGGTATTGGGCATGCCCTGGCGCGAGTCTGGCTCTCTAGAAAAATTCTTAATTCAATTTAGAATTTTAAGACTTCAAGGAATAAAATGTAGACTAATTTCAAAGATACCAGTGGAAGAAATTGAAGGCACAACAGCGCTTGCAAAAGTGTATTAACTAAGACAGAAGTTGTCGAGGGCATAAAAGTCGGAAAACACTTGTAAGTACATACTACATTTTATACACACAATGTGTATTGAAAAACAGTTAGAAATATGATGCTAAAGACAATGTAATCGTGAAATCATTACATAGATGTACCTTCTGAACAAATGATATGATCGGCAAATTCAACTAGAACTACTGAACATTAATTACATACAGTAATATCTCACGCATGAATGGAAAATTGCTTCAATAAGTGGGAAATTTTGTAACAACTCCCAAATAGTATCATTTTTGTGATGTAACAGTCCACCAAACAATTTCAAGTCAAAACTAAATTGAGACAGTTTCACAAATAAAGTGATGTAATAAATTGGATCACCATGAATAATATCACTTGCAGCACCATACTATTCACGGTGATCCAATTATTGTATCACTTCATTTGTGAAACTGTTTGGTGAACTTTTACAGCACAACAATGATATATTTTTTTGGGTTGTTACAAATATGTCAATTTGGTGTAGTGAATGAAAAGAAAAGCCAATCAATTACAACAACGAACGAAAGATGATGAACTAAAAAATTATATTCCTTTTGAGATTGCAGTTGAAGATGAAAGGAAACCCATAATCACCGCCATATGATGCAATAAATTCCATAACTATAAATGCAATATCATCTGTCTACTCTATTTCTGCATCTGCTCTAAGCCAAACCTGGAAAAAATTATAAATAAAGAAAGAATTTATTTGGTCAGTAGTATCATACATAAGAACTATATATATATATATATATATATATATTTTTTTTTTTTTTTTTTTTTTTGTATAAGATAAATGCCAAGTTTTAATAAGGAAGTACTGATCAGCTTAATATATCGAGAGTCATAGATAATCAAACTGAAAGGCAAAATTAAGTTAATCACTTGCATCCTATTCTAAGACACGTGGTTCAAATCTTAGTACACCATTAAGTTACTTTGTGCAAATGTTAAAGACTTGTAGCTTCTTTGATGTGAGTTATTTAGCCCGCAATATAGGATGAAAAATGATTAAACATTCGAACACCTTTTATTTAGCCCATAAGTCATCTCCTCTACATAGACGATTTGCTCCTATTCCGTCGTGCATCTTTCACGGAAGCACACGCAGTCAAGGACATCTTAGCTTCCTACTGCTCCGCTTCGGTTCAGGCTGTAAACTATGGTAAATCGTCCGTGTATTTTAGATTGAACGTGCACTATCGGCACGCTTGAATGATAAACAGGATCATGGGCTCCAAATTCTATAATCCGAATGATGCGAAAGTTTCTCCTTTGGAAAATTAAATCACTACACCAAAAGGTTTGATTAGCTACACGGAGATGGCCACGGCTCAAAACCGTTAGTTTATTTGCCACGGCCTATAAAACCATGGCTAGATAATCTACCGTGGCAAATGTAAAAAAATGACTTTTGCCAAGGGCCTAAAACCGTGGCAAATGTAAAAAAATGACTTTTGCCAAGGGCCTAAAACCGTGGCTATAAAAAGAGTGTGTTGCGAAAATTCACATCCATTTCACGCTTTGGCAAAAACACTTTTGCGCCATTGCGAAAACAGTTTCGTGGTCTTGCGAAAAACATTGGCACTCTCGCCTCCTTCCAATTTCATTTTAGGGTTTGTTAGAGTGAGAGAGAGATGATTGTAATCAAATCAGAGTGAGAGAGAGATGATTGTAATCAAAAGCAGAGGAGCCTCCCAAAGAATCGCTCCATTTTCGTTTAAAATCAGAGTGAGAAGAGAAAGAAGAAGAAGTGAATCAAAAGCAATGGAGATTGTGAAGAGAAAGAAGTGAAAGATTGTACAAACTCAGAGGAGATTGTAATCAAAAGCAGAGGAGATTGTAATCAAAAGCAGAGGAGAGTGTGAAGAGAAAGAAGAAGAAGCGAAAGAAAGCACAAACTCAAGGTAATTTTTGCTTGTGAGATGATTTATGTGTTATTTGGGTTTTTTTTTTTTTTTTTTTTTTGATGTTGTTTATTATCTGCAAGAAAAGCTGGAAGATTAGGCAACAGGGGAAGTAGTATTTAGGTAAAAGAGTAATCTCAAGAAAACTAGGGTTCTTGGTAAATGAACAAACTAGGATTTTGTTTTCTTTCGTTTTGATCTTGAATAACTTATTTGACACTTCCCACCTTTGGCGATGTGTAGTGTGCCATTTTCATATTTATGTCTTGGAAATCCAATTATTTAACAAATTAGGTGATTTTGTGGTCCATTGCTTAACAATCTGAAGATTCGAGATATTGACCTTTTCAAATTTTCAATCAATGACAACTTCTACTTAGAACATGTGTTTAACAGCTTCAAGGGCTTACGTTGACTATCCTCAGCATTCTTTTTATAATTTTAAAAGGTTAAGCTATATCTTGATCTTAGAAAAAAAAGACATTAAAAGCTAAACGTGGAGTGAAAGTAAAACAGGGGCATTTGTTGATTTATGCTTCTGAAGTCCACTCTACTAAATTGTTCTTTTTGCAGGTGGCATGAATGGTTCCATAGTTTATGAACTTGACAGACCTGAAAATGCGGGACTTGGAAAATCTCTGAAGGCATGCTCTATCTCTCTCAATACATTCTTTATTATGTTCTATGCTCATTTACATGTAAAACTTCGACATTGACTCACTTAAACCATTGACATAACGATAGGTATTGATTTTACTATAATCTGAATTGAATTTTAACTTTGGTTCTAACCACTCTACTCAACAAATGCATTGTTGTTTAGATTCTAGAAAAAGTGAAAGGAGAAATTGATGAAACAAAACCAGGTCGTTAGTATATAAACCTATATTTTACAAGAATTATAAAGTTAGTTAATATTTTTATTCTGGACTAACATGTTAGCCGGGTTCCCTATACTAGTTTCTTGGGCAGACATGATTGCCGTGGCTGGAGCTGAAGCAGTTTCAATATGTGGAGGTCCAGAGATTCCAGTCCAATTAGGCAGAATAGACTCAATGTAAGAATCAAGTTTCATTGTCTCACACACAAAGTTATGGTTATGAAAAGCATTTGTCGTTACCTTATACATAATGCCTGCTATGTTGTTCGTAACTGCTATGCTTTGACATAGTTCTCAGTCTGGAGAATGATCATTATCGTTCACTACATGCTATGCAATTTCTTGTCTGTTCGGTTTTATTTTTTATTTTATTCGGATCACAAAGTTATTGGATGATTTTTACAGTTAGTTTGGGGAATGATGAGTTACCATTAGCCTACATCACACGCCGACTAAAAAAACCCACCAAATTGGGGACACACATAGATTGGAATTTTGACTTTATTTTATTTCATTTATTGGTTTAATTGTTTATTTTCCAGTTGTTTAGTTTGCCATAATTCACTTATAACATTTATAAAAGTATGTTTTGGAATTGGAACCTTTGAAAAATATGTGAAAAGTTTTGGATCTAAGCATGGAGTGTCCAATATAGTAAAGTGTTGGAGTGGCCAAAGCATGGAATATTTTGAATACAAAATGTCCTTGGTACATGGGTTTTGATCAGATTGAAAGTTAGCCCATATAGTTCTTTCGTTTGTTCTTTGACAATTGCGAACTGCTAACGATTCACGTCTGTAGTCCGTTAACTTGTAACAATAGCGTTTTCTTGTAGGAAGCCTGATCCAGAAGGTAGACTTCCTGAAGAATCTTTGGACGCTTCTGGCCTCAAACAAAACTTTCTAAGAAAAGGCTTCTCGTGAGTTTATTCCTTTAACAACCTTTACTTTCGTATTTTTTGTAAACTTGGTACCATCTCAGCTGGTATACTTGTGGCGGATGGTATTATAATTACAGGGTTCGAACACTGCCAAAGGCATTTAATGGTGTGGTATCCAATAAAAACCTACCCGCCCTAACAAAAAAAAAAACCCTCTACTTTCATATTTGTAAATTAAAATCCTTTTCATATATGATTTTTTTATCCTTAAATTCACGGTATATATATATATATATATATATATATATATATATATTTTTTTTTTTTTTTGAAAGTTGAACCGGTGTTTGATAGGATCCGTAACCTATCCCCCGAGGTGCCGCCTAGAGGCCAACATCACCCCGAAAGAATTAATGCCACCGGCGGGTCTCGAAGCAAGGACTTGGGGATAAATCCCACAAGGCCTTAACCACTCGACCATAACCCCTTTGGCAATTCACGGTATATAAAACAAATGCTACAAGTATTTTCAGTTTATTTCTTTCATATTTTTTGTAAAATACAGTAAACGTAGAATGGAATTTGTGTTGCTTTACCCTACGCCATTGAAAGACTGTTATGGTAGTAATTCTTAACATACCTTGAACGGAAAGAAAATAAATAAATAGATAATGATAAAAAAATGTTATAAACTTCTTTTGTTTACTGAAGCACAAAAAGGAAGACATATTTGTATTTTCATAACACTACGTTTGTCACGATAATAATATTTTTTCTAGAATGTTTATCGAAGAAAACTTATTTCCAGTGTTCGGTACATTAAGTTTGGTTTTACATGTGTTTCTAGCTATCTACAAAATGGTTGTTCACTTGACAAATTAGTTAGTCATGATACTTCCTAAATTGTATAGAGATTTGTATTAGTCAATCCCATGGATTGGGTCATATGCTCAAAGTGGCTATGTGACTTAAAAGTGCATGTGAAGCATACTGGCCTGGCACTTAAGATAATATTTGAAACTATTTTGTTTTTTTTTTCGATTTTTGTGTCAAGTAAATCAAATACCTTGGTTCTAGCTTTTGGTATATCTTCTATCAACCAATTCAATTACTCGTAATCATTTTTGCTTGGCAGAACACAAGAACTTGTTGCATTGTCTGGAGCTCATACTCTTGGAAATAAAGGTTTTGGAAGTCCGACTGTGTTCGACAATTCCTACTTTAAAATACTTTTGGAGAAACCATGGGGACCTTCAGGTGATAAACTAGTCTTGACCAATGAAGAATTTGCTAAATAATGGACCTTTGCAAAATAAATGGGTTGTTGGCATCTACCAGTGCTTTTTTTTTTTTTTTCTCTCTCTATCTTTCTTTTCCAAATTTAAATTATAAAGGAATTGGATGTTTGGATTAGTATAGCACATGGCTTGATTACCACAAATTTAAGGTCCTTGTTTTTATTGTGTCCCTCCTTTATACTTAAGTTGCCAACTGCACTGGGAAAGGAAGCTAATAAAGAAGCTTTCCTCCCTGTCATTGACATCCACAGATACATGCAACATTTGTCAAATCCCACCAGTTTATAGGTTCAAGTGAGAATCTCCAAATATATAGGGTTGCGATGCGGTCCTTCCTTTCTAAAGAGGGTCAAAGTCATCATCAAATTGTTTCTTATTTGAAAGAAAGGATTCCAATGACACAATCATCTGACACCTCGTGAGTGACATGTTATCTCATTATCCTAAAAGGATGGTTATCACATTATTATCGTATGGTGTAAAAATCATGTGAAACTTGATGATTGATAGTTACAACTACCTTGGTAGTTACAACCTTGAACGATATCCTTGATGCTTGCTATTTTTGTGGACTTGCATGCAATACTGTAGTACTTAGTAGTGATACGTTCATTTTTGTTTTTTGACTTACACACTTCTGGCTGATTTGGTTTTGGTAGTCCCAAATATGTAATCTTAGTAGTGTTGTTTTCTTGTTGAATATATATATATATATATATACTTACATATGTTTGTTAAATTTATAACAACCCTTTTTTAACTCCGCCAATGTAAAGGTTCTTTTTTACATTGCCGGTCCCAAGCCCGGATAAAGGAGGAGGGATGAGGGTATGTTTACCTTTATCAATTTTTGTGTTAAGTTTCATTATATTTTTTTCATTGTGATATGGTTATCTGGTTCTTATATATATGCAGCAAACTCAGCACTGTACGAGTACATGTTGTATATTGATACATACCCGTTTTCTTTAAATAAACATATTACTTTCAATGTGGTAATGAATATAAATGGGTATGTGTCTATGGAGATTGGTATATAATAAACTGTGCAATGAATAATGATACAAACAGATATTATGCTATTACTTTCAGACCTTTTTTTGTTCTACCTAATTTGCCAATCCCATCTATCCTACTTGTGTCTAAATCAATAAAGAGCATATTGAAGATTTGTGGACTACATGCGATGTAATGCTTGAAAAAGACAATTTATCTGCATTGCAGCCTGTAAAAAGCCCTGTTACAATCTGCGGTGATAATCATGGGCAGTTTCATGACCTTGCAGAGCTTTTTAGAATCGGTGGAAAGGTATTTGTACTGTCAGATATTTTTTATGTCCAACTCTAGCATTTAAACTTGATTGTTATTTGCCACCATTGGAGTTTCTTCTTGGACCCAAAATTTAGAAATAACCATTTAGTGATCATAATATCCTGGATGGGGTGGTCCTCAACTCCCCATAATATGAGATTGATTACCTGTACACCCTCAAATGGGTTTATATATATATCAATTATCAAGGTAGACCTTGCTTCTATAATCCAATTTTATTCCTCTTCCTAATAGGAATCTGTATATTTGCACCAAGTCTTTTGCAAGCCAAATGAAGAACAAAGGGAGTTTTTTTTTATTTTTTATTTCAAGCTTCCACAACCAAGAACTTGATAGCCCCAGCTGTGCGAAGGTGTATGGCGACCAATGCATGTGGCAGGCTTTTTCATATTTTTGCACCTTATTTCAATCGGGTGCGCACCTAGTTGTGTGCTTTGTACTTCAGGCCTCAATAGTCTTTTGTGCTACTCTTTATTGCCTATTTACTTCATGCCACAAAAAATCTGTCAATAGATGTATTGTTGTTAGTCTATTATCCACACACATAAATAAATTCTTCATTTGATTGATCCTTGCATCATTCAATGTTACAAAACCCGAATTATCTGCCATCTCTCGATGCATTTCCTCACCAATTGAAATCTCTATAATGATCTTCTAAATTCTAATGTGAAAGTCGTGTTTACTTTTTATTGTCTTCTAATTTGATACTTATGGTTACTTTTTGTTGTCTTTGTAGTTTCCAGATACCAATTATTTATTTATGGGAGACTATGTGGATCGAGGGTATTATTCAGTTGAAACTGTCACGGTAAGTTGCATATATTGTAGGGAGTTTTGTTCCTTTCAGATAAACATCAGTATAAGTAGCCTAGGGTCCAAATTACTGTTCAAATTTTCACATTGGTACATAGTGGTTGGAGTAATTTTTTGACTTTCATGATATGCATAAAAGAAAAGATATTGGATGTCATGTTGGATTGCAGTCCAATTTTAACACGATGTACCATGATGCACTAGTAACACTAAATATACCGGATATCATGATGGAAACCAAAAGGGTTTATTTATTTATTCATTTTTTATAGCATGCATACCAAAACAAAAACAGAACTACATTCGGACTTGAATATTTTTGTGGCTAGGGGTATTTCAAGTTTGAACAGGCCGAACCACATAAAGATGTCATCCCTGTTTGTTTTGTAGTTTTTGGTAAAAGGTATTTGTCACGATACTCATTAGTTTATTTCTTCAGCTTCTGGTGGCTCTGAAAGTGTGCTACCATCAATGAATTACCATTCTTAGAGGGAATCATGAAAGTCGTCAGGTATATATCTTGAGGCATTTTTACACTTGTTTTTATTTTTAGGATACATTTACGTAAATGTATCTGTTTGGATGCTATTGCTAAGGTTGTGTTTGCACTCTGCAAATTGACTTTTTAGTGCAACATTGGTTTGTTGCATGGAAGGACAATCATTTTTGACTGGCTTTCTGGGTCACAAATATTCGCAGGTGATGGAAGGCAACCAAGCGCATGGAAATATCATTTAGGCTAGAGCCTATAAATGCCAAATCTGGAATGGAATGCATGATTGCTCACGTGCCAAGTTTATTGATTTTCCCATTTGTTCTTGTTGTTGTTGTGGATCTGTCTCAGTTGGATGCTAATTAGTTTGACTCAACTACATGATTTTATACAATTGCCATAGTTTCTCAAAAAGGGTAGTCAGCAGCACAAGGATTTGCTGGAGAGCAACAAGTGCCTGGAAATTTCATAGGGAGGAGCACCTACAAAATTGAGAGTGCAAAATGAATTAGCTTTATATTAAGTGTACTAGTTCATGACTTAAGATGTTTACAATCTAGGAATAAAGTATTCATTTGCAAAGATTGTTGTGGTTGCTGCCTTGTAGTAGTCTGAGTTGACTGTTTTAAGGATTTGATTTTATATGGATGCTTTGTTATGATATACTCTATAACTTGAAGAAAATATTCATCTGAAGTGATTGCTTCATCCACTTTCCAATAGAATATGCATATTTAGTCATCGACTAGAACTTTACATATCGCCTCAATGACTTGTTTAAGCTGATTGTTTGCTTGACTCTTTTCTTTGCAGATTACACAAGTTTATGGATTTTACGATGAGTGCCTACGAAAGTGAGTTTGAAATGTGTCCTTGCTCTAAATTCTAATAGTTTTATTTGAATAAGTATATTTTATTACTTTTGATGAGGAATATGATTGCCATGACCAACTTATTTCCAGGTTTATTGTGCCTGCATTTCGTAGAAGGTCATGTTTCTGAAATCAAATGTTCCTCTTGTTACATTTTCTCAAAGAAACTAAGGAAATCTTTGATTTTGGGGGCGAGGAATTGAATTCTCAAGAAAATCATGTAAGGGAGAGAGAAGAAAACAAGGGGGAGAAGAGGAACAGAGAAGTCGATCAAACCTTATAAGCAATCTATATGAATAGAGTTTTCTTATTAGCCTGGTTGTCAGAGGTTCTTTGATACTCTTTATCTTTTTTTATTTTAATCCAGTTAATTGACACGTGAGATGCTCCCCACTCTTTCAGGTGGTTCCAGTCAAGCGGATCTATCAAAATGTATCAACAGTCTTGAGAACTTGCTTGATTCAAAGGTCAGGTTTTGTGATTACTACTTCGTACCGTGGTTTATGTGCACCTCCCATATCTATATTATTTCTTTCTTAAATAATTACAATGAAGCATACTTAGATTAGTTATTCTGTATAGGTAAAAGGATATACCTGATTGATTAACGTATTTTTATCCACATGTGTAATTCCAAGGTTCCATTTTACGGTTCCATTTGAATGCAATTCCAAGGTTCCATTTTACGGTTGATTTTGTATTTATCTAGCATATAGTTTGTGGAATCCTATTCGTGCCGGAGGCATGACACGGTAGCCGTGTCATAGGCACGGGTACACGCCACATGGCAAGTGTCTAGTCGATCTTAGTAAGGACTGATTTTGCAGGTGTGGGGCTGTGATTTTACTGCAGTAGCAAAAAAAATGTAATTTTTTTCCGATTATATTAATTTGCAACGGTTTGTAACCCTCGCAACAAACCAGATTTTTTTTTATTTTTTTTTACTAGCAACGGTTTACAACCGTGGTCCTTCATGAGTGCAACGGCTTAAAACCGTGGTCCTTCATGCTTGCAACGGCTTAAAACCGTGGCCTTAATGCTTGCAACGGCTGTGAGGCCAAAGAAATTCAAAATAATTCATATATGTTGCCACGGTTAGGGGACGTGGAGCATCTAGCCATGCTGGATAGCCGTGGCTAAACCGTGGCTAAATGCAGAAAATAATCAAGCGTCCTCGAACATAAAACCGTTGCTAATAAGTGTTGCCACGGTTTATAGCCGTCAACGGTGATTTGGCGACGCCTCAAATGGCCAGGCCTCTAAGCCGTGACAATAGGTTACCCCCATGGTCCCAAACCGTTGCCGATGGGTATTTTTGGTGTAGTGAATCAGGACATTCAATAGATATCTGGAATGATTGCTGGGTTAAACCTAGCCTTCTCTTGACGGATTGCTCTCAGGGCACACAAAGTACACTCGTGCAATCTATTCCTGAACTCTAGCATTACCCAAATGGGAGTTACCCTAGATGAAACACTGAGTTAATCAAGTCTTTATTCCTGAGTCCGGTCGCCGCACATCCTGAACATTACCATTCGACCTTCTGATTCCCCAGATATACCTATTTGGACATTTGATAAAAGCAGAGTCTTCTCAGTTGAAAGAGCCACTAGCTTTTGGGATCGTCTCCCTCACCTCTTCCTCATCTGCCAATGTCCACTCAACTCTTCTATTGATAAGAAGATTGCCAGAGAGTTATGGCGGATTAAGGCCCCTGCCAATGCCCTACTCCATTTATGGAAAATCTCACTGAATCTCCTCCCCACCATAGCAAATCTATCTAGACTACATGTCCCTATCGATGACTGCTGCGTTTTTTGCCATGAGCATTCAGAGGAGGTCACCCACCTTTTTTTCCTCTGCCCAATAGTCACTCGAATCTGGCTATTGACGCCTCTACCGATCAATTGGTCTCAACCCAATGTTATTGAAGGGATCCCAAACACCTTTTTGTCCCTCATCTGGAAGACCACCTCAGCCCATCCACATGTTAAAGCTAAAATGTTGTCTCAATTTGCTATGGTTCTTCTTGCCATTTGGAACATGCAAAACAACATCTTTAGAGGAGTTTCTACGATTCCACACCTTGCTAATACTATTCATCACACTTGGTACAGTTGGCAGAAACAGTGGTTCCTTCCTACAGCTAACAATCTCAACACCACCGATCATGTCACCTTGCATCATGTCTTGACCACCGCAGTCACTGAACACAGAAATTGCCTTCAAAATCCTACAAATCTCCTTGGCACTAGACCAGATGACCAAGCTTCCATAATGATTATCATTGCTCACCAACTTCATGTTATTGACCACCACCCTCTCAACTCTAGGCCCAAAAACACTAGCCCTCTGTCTTCCACCTTTAATCGGGATATGCTTATTCTCTCATATGATGCTAGTTTTTCCGCTTCTACCCAATAGGGAGCCTTTGGAGTATTGGCGGTGGATGCTCAGGGTAAGGTTCTTGTTTAATTAGCACATAAGATCCCAAGGAAAGTGGTGGAGTCTACTATGGTTGAATGTCTCGTAGCAGAAGTGGCTATCCTTTTCATTCAGGTAAGACAATGGAAGGCAAGTTTTTTTATTGGTGACTCAGGCATTCTTCATTCCATTTCGCATAACCAAGCAGATGATGAAGATTCAAATATCCATTGGATGTGGCATCCAATTATATGTAATATTAAGCGACTTCTTTCTTGACTTCCAAATTGGCAATGTAATTATATCCCTAGGAACTTCAATATGGAGGCTCGTGATTTAGCCGCTTATGTAGGGACCTTTTGTAATGACTCCTTTTGATAAATATGGTAAGGTATTAACAAAAAAAATAAAATTAAACATAATTGCTAAAAAAAACTAGAACCTACTTAAAAGATTACAGGATCTCCAAAGAAAAATTAGAAATAACTAAATAATCTGATAATCAAACTAATTTACAAAAATATTTTCGAATTTTGCTCTTAAAAAAAATTAAATTTTTTTCTTTTCAAAATTTACCCCTTTCAAGCTAGGCCTTAAATAATCCAAATTCCAAACATAAGCAATTACATTTACCACAAGGCTTCTAATAAATCAAAATATAACAGATTCCATTCAATTATATAATTTCGAGTCTCATCATTTACAAGGACGACCAAAATTAAAAGAAAGAAAGGAAAAGTATTTGTGGGCACCCGCCCAAAACAACAAAAATCAATCTACATCCTTGAGTGCCCATCCTTGGGTCCTTGCCACCAAGGCGTGGAATCTGATATTTTCCATTGACTAATCTGAATCTCCCAAAGCTTACCTCAGAATATCACCCAAAAATGCTTGATCAATTCCCATCGTTCAAGTTCTGGATCTGTATCTAATTATGACTCATGAAAACAACAACGCAACATCCTCATTAAGATGTTGATCATACTCATTTTTTTTTTGGAAAGCGAGCAGGGGTTTTGAGCATCCCTGAACCTTATATTAATAAAAAATGATGATGAAGATTATAATCGCTAATATGTTTACTCATTACATCATCAATAGAAACATAAAATTGCTTCAAAACCACAACAAAGTACCTAATTAGTTCCAGTTCAACGGTCTTCAAGTTGGAGAATAATCTTGCAAAGTGGTCTGCAACAGAAGTAGTTGCTTGGTGCATCTACCATAGTATTACTCTCTCATAAGCACCAATCAATCATTTAGTCACCCTTATGACCTGATTTATACCTAATGTGGAGCTCAAGATATAAGAGAAGTCGACTTAAACAACTGGATATCAATGAACCCTGATAGAATGACCATTGAATTCTAGCTCAAATCTACCATCCATACAAGACTTCAATAAACATCACCATCCTATAAGATTTATCGTCATCAATTACATGAATTTTGATTGCCTTCTTGCTTCCAGAGGATATTCAAGGAGCGTCTTCTCTGGCGGAATTGGGTAGCTTGGGATAGACTCAGTTTTCCAATTGAATAGGGGTGTCTGACTATGCACAGCTGGATTTTGTAGTAAGAGCTTTTCGTATTAAGGTATTATAGAACTTGACGAATACAAACTCCTTGTGGGTAACACTTCTGAGAAAAAAATATTTGAAGGTGCAGGTTCCTATTAGGCTCCAAGAGGTGAAAATAAGCGTTTCCCCTTACATAAAGGAACTGATGGAGTTCAAGGATTTTGTGGTAGACCACTCTACATGGAAGATTAGTGCTGGTAATGTTAGCTTTTTCAACGAACACTGGGTTGAGGGTGAGATTTTTCACCGAACTGGCTGGGCAGAGACAGATAATAGATGGCCTTCCTTAAGGCAAATGCAAAGAGAAACCTTCAGGTCTCTTGGTCCTATATTGCAAAGGAAAGCCCAAGAACTTTACAACAAAAGATTGCATGTGGATTTGAGTGAAAAGGACGTTAGAATTTGGATTCCAAATAATGACGGTAAATTCTCAATAAGTTCTACTTGCTAGATTCTTCGGAGTGGGGCAGGAAGACCAGTTTTGGAAATGGATTTGGCATCCTTTGTTACCTACAAAAATATCCATTTTCGTTTGGAAAATTATAAAAAGAGTTTTGCCGGTGGATGGAGAGTTAAGAATAATTGGGTTTCAGCTTGCCTCAAAGTGTAGTTGTTGCCATAATTTTGGGGATGAGACGATCAAACATCTCTTTTTGGAAGGAAAGCTTGCCAAAAGGGTGCAGGGTCATTTAGAATCACTTTTTGACATCCATGTTCATAGATTGGGAGAAGTATATACTATACTTAATGCTTGGTGTAGACGGGCGATCCCTTTGACTCATTTAGGTATTCTTATACATCTCATTCCTCTATTTATTCTTTGGGAAATCTGGATTCAAATAACTAAGAAAGTATAAGAATTCAAGGAGTGGTTTGCCAACTATGTGATAATTAAAGTCTATCACTGGATTAGATGTGTTTCAAAAAACTTTTATTTCTAAGAAAAGGGATGGTAATGGTCTGTTGATACGTAGATTGGGTTTACAAAATAAGCTAGTGGTGGAACCCCCTACTCGAGTGGTCTATTGGGTCTTCCCGCCAACTGGATGGATTGCTCTTAATGTGGATGGGTCTCCAGTTGACAATAGGGAGACAAGAGGTTTTGTGGTTCGGGATGATGTAGGAGAGTTTGTGGCGGTCAGCCAATTTTTTTTGGAGTTGGCTCTAATAATGCAGTGAAAACATAGGCTTTATTGGAGGGATTGAGATATTGCAAATTGAATGGGTTCACAAAATGTATGATTTAAACGGACTCTATGCTGGTTAAACAATGGTTCTTTCGGGAGGCAAAGGTTTCGTGGTTCCTTATTGATTGGTGGAAGGATATACGAGAAATTAGTAGCTCTTTGGTGTGTCAATGTAATCATGTTTTTAGGGAGACTAATTCAGTGGTGGATGCTTTGGCAAGGTTGGCCCAAGGTGAATGTGCTTCACGGATTTATTCATGGGTGTCTCTTCCAAATAGATTTATTCATGGGTGGCCCAAGAGCTTTGCATATTTTAGATAAAAAGAAGACAACGTATATGATAAAGCCTTAATGATTTATTTCAATAAGGTTGGGTCCGAAGTTTCATTCAAATCTTGGTTTATTGGGATCTATTTTTCAGAATGTTAATAATGAAATAGTGATAGTTGGTTTTCGGTGTTTGTTGTGTTCGGTATAATACTGGAATGTTGCAGTTTATTTGTTTTCATTAGGCAGTTGTTAACAGGTTTTGGTGTAGTGAAACAGGGCTTCTCAGACTCTGTTATAAAATAGAGTTCCCTGTTTCTAAATGGTACAAAATCATTGTTCGGTTTGTTGCCCTTTTTTGGTTGCCAATTGTGGTTTGGTAGAAGGTCTTGGAAGAGCTTGAATGGTGAAGATTGCAAGATGATCACAGTCCAAAAGTGATGACACGGTCTTTGGTCTTAGTTATGTTGTTTTCTTGTTTGGTTTTTTGTTAAACTTAGGGTCTAGCCCCTAGGTTTTCAGTTTCTTTTCTCGGATAAAGTCGTAATGCACTCCTGACTTGTGTAAATTTTTTTTATCATGCAATAAAAGTGTGGCATCCCATACTTTCCCCTCCCTTATTGAGATTAATAAAAAAATGAGCGACTTTCCTAGGCGACTGAGTTGTGATAATGTCACATTCATCTTTCAATAGTGTTTTGATTACTTCCTTTTTTAATAGAACTTTTATTTCAGTGAGTTTTTCTTTCAACATATCCCTGCCCAATCTTTTAATTGCTTCCTTCTAAGCATTCCTAACTTCATTCCCATTATCATATGCTTCTATCATTTCAAAACATCGTTAACCTTAGCGAGGGATTGTGGGCCTTCATCAATATAGTCAAAGAGAAATTCCCATTCAACCATGGATGCAATGGTAGAAACCATTTGGAGGTTGTTTGGGGTTCTTGGAGAATCTTCCCCTGTCTTCCAGCAATCATCTCTCATCCTACTTTAGAATCATAGAAACTGATTATGAGATTGCATCAACCTTATCAATGCACTGTTCCGGATTGGGAGCAACTTCAGTTTCACTTTCCTGCAAGCCTTGTATTTGCAACATAGCATCTGCTGCCACATTACGGTCTTCTTGTTCATCATCACTACCCTGCTCATCATCTTTAGTGCTTCCTTCCTCCTGTTGATGCCCATGTGGGGAGTCTGCGTGTGGGACCGATAACATAATTTCTTCGTTTTCAACCTCTTTCACACTTTCTACAAAAGGTATCAAGGCCAATGCATTATGAGTAATAGGCTGTTTCATTGCCAGTCATCACAATTCTTAAGGTAGGACTAGTGTTTTCCTTCTCAGTTGGCGGTGCTTGTGACTTCGGTTTGAAGGTATGCCTTCCACTGGCAATAACCCAACCTTTGCTATGTACCTCTTGCATTGCTACTTTTCCCCCCTTATCTTTCCACAATTGTTGAGCAGGTTTCTTAGCATTTGAGCTTTGAGGGCAGTTAGTTTGAGCATGCCCAAACCCTGCACATACATTACACTTCACTAGAAGCCAAACATACTCAACTTTCACCTTTTTGGTCATCTCATCATTGATTGCAATGGTCACACTTTTGGGGAATTGGTTGTTGATGTTTACTTTCATGCACATCCTCGCATAAAATATCCTTGATTTCTTCTCCTTGTCTTTATCAAGCATGATTGGGCTACCAATCACACATGCTATCCTTTGGAGACCTTCGGGATTCCACAAGAATAACAACACTTTCTTCAGTTAAACCCAAATTGGGACCGATGTGAGAACTTCAGATTCCTCTTCCATCGATGGTGACCATGATCTTAATATGAACAACCTACTAGCAATGTGCAGGGGTCCCATTTCCAATACTCTTTCATTTTCATCTGCATCACTGAATTTTAAAATGAATATACGGTCACCATGTATATTCATTTCAAAGTTATTTGTTCTCCAGGCCTGAGTAACACAATCCTTTACATATTCATAGGCAATTCTCTTCCCTACAAATCTGCCTACCACCAACTATTCACATTATGAGATTCTTTGAGAGAACTCAGAGGTGCTAATTTGCACAATTTTTCCTCTTCAATGGTCGATGGGGGAACATACCTCAGTTTAGTACATTTGAAGGTTGTAGCCCAATTCATAGGAGATGATGACCTGGGTTCAACCTTTCCTCTCAGTGAGCAGCCGGAGGATGCCATTACGAACTAGATCTGGAGACTCTAGTCAAATCTCATCCTTCCTCTTTCTCTATGACAATCTCTAAACCAAACACACTAACCTAAACTAGATCTACAAGTAATACTTCAAATGAGTATAAATCTAGAAAATAATCTCAACGAATCCATAAAACAGTCAAGAACCCCTTAATCAATCAGACATAAATATCAAGATAAACAAGGTGTAATCTATCTCACTCAACAGAGTTGAGAGATACAAATTCAGTAAGAATCTTGCTCAATAGCTCCTTTTCTGATTGATCGAACCAACACTTCACCAAACTCTCGAACTCAATCGATCCAAGTCAGCATAAATACGATAGATCTGATTTAGCGGCCGTTGAATCCTCTAGTTTGGTTCCTTTTACTGCTCCTCTGTATCTCCTTTCATGACTCTCCCAAGGGGTGTGGAAGTGGATGGGGTGGTGGTAGTGGAAGGTGTGGTGGTGGATTTGGTGGCGGATGGGGTGGTGGTGGGAGATATGGAGTAACTCAAAGGCTCATGTTTTTTTCAATGGGCTTCTCAATAATAGTTCCTGATCACACTCATTATCACACAAACTGTTCCAATATTCATCAAATCTCACCTAAGTTTCTACATAACAAACCTTATATACCCAATAACCTTGCTACATTGAACAACTCAACTATCTCCTTTAGTGCTCTTTCTTTAGATGTCCAGACTTCATACCCCCTTCCCCCTCTATCACCTGAGACCACCACCCAAGAGAATCCCATCCTCCTTGTTATCCTCTTAGATTTGGGTAACAATGGCCTCAACATCATGTTTTATACCATTTTCCACTTGATCCGTTCCTAAATCTTAAGTGGTCCTATTGTCAAAACCTGAGAATCAAAATAGCTACTCTCACACACCATACAAAAGAGGGACAAATCTCTAAGAAGACCAGTTGCCTTCCACATCAAACCTGCACTACTGATTATTGTGAGGGTTTGAGTGTGAGTTCTCACCACCAAAAGAAACTTGAATTGGTATTTTGATGCCCTTCCATTATCTAGAACCATAGCAGAATAAAGGTACATAGTACTGAACATTCCAGAACGATGGAATGGGTTTCATAACCAATTCCAAATAGCGGTCCATGGTCTGACTAGCCCTCTCCATAGACCTTGTCTTCACTGACTAAAAATCTGAAAAAAAATCCCATAATAACTCAAATTTATAGGCAAACTGCGACCCCACCAAACATACGTCTAGCTCCTACCATTTTACCAAATGTAACGACCCGATCCACATGATACAATATTGTTCGTTTTGGACCCAAGACCCGCACGACTTTAAAACACGTTGTGTCATGGGGATCCAAACTCGCACATATATAGCACATCTCTTTCCCTCACCCAGGCAATGTGGGACTATAACCCCCTAGTAGCCTGCCAACCTCTGAGCTCGCCCACACAGGGTATTATAATCCACCCCTTAGTGTCCAACCTCCTCATTGGCACACTTCTGGCTGGGTCCGGCTCTGATACCATTCTATAATGACCCGATTCACATGATACAATATTGTCCGCTTTGGGCCCAAGACCCACACGACTTTAAAACGCGTTGTGTCATGGGGATCCAAACTCGCACATATATAACGCATCTCCTTCCCTCACCCAGGCGATGTGGGACTATAACCCCCTAGTAGCCTGCCAGTCTATGAGCTCGCCCACACATGTAGCTGCTAGCTTCAGAGCTTTCCCACATAAGGTTACACCGACCAATCCAATACACCCGAAAGAAGAATGGGAATCATACAACAACTGCATAAGAATAGCTATCCTGAAGCAAGAACCGCAACACTCGTAAGGGATTTTAAGCAAATCCCTAAAACATAAAGAGAATAAAAAACTACATCTTTAATTCAACTCAAAGTAGACTCTAATACAATATAAAATTGAATATTACATTGGCATGGTCCCCTATTTATAAAAAAAAATAGTTTGCGAATGATGACCAAACGAGGAGTATGCCTCATAATGGTACTCACCGACTGCCACTTTCATCATTAAAGCTCATCAGATCACCATCATCTCCCATCTCTTCATCACTTAGGCAGGTGTTTCACTATGAGACACTCCATTTTTTTTTTTGCATTGTTTAGTGGCTATCTGAATAATTTGTTATTTAGTCCACTTACACACATCTTCTTCTGAACCCAGTTACCATCATCATACTTCCAGTCTCTCTTCATGATCGAATCGAAGCTATCTACACTCGTACTTCCACTGGGTTAACAACGTTCTCACTGATATGGGATATTGTTTAACAACCCATGGTCCAAGTGATAGATATAAAGTCTGTATATGAAATTCTGATTCACTAGTACATTGATGATGATACAAAGGCGTCCCTTTTTAAAGAGCTAATACAATAATCTAGATCCTAAACTATTGCTATCCTATCTTCCCGATTAAGTACATAACAATTACAAGAATCAGTTACAAAGATTGGTTTCCTAAACTATTGTTATATTATCTTCCCGATTAAGTACATATCAATTACAAGAATCAATTACAACAATTGTGCAACTGATGATGGTTGAATATCTTAACACGTCTCTTCAAGTTGGTGAGTGAATATTGTATACTCCCAACTTGCCAAGTAGAAAAACAAAGGGTGTTTGCCTAGTAGTTTCATGAACAAGTTGGTGAGTTGCATCCTTGTGGGTGTGTACATTATGGTAATCGATCAAGAAATAAGATGTTGTTGCACTAGGTGGCAATCAAGTTCAATGTGTTTTATTCGTTCATGGAAGACATGATTCCTGGCAATATGAAAAGTCAATTGATTATCATAATGAAGTGTTGTAGGTTCATAATGTGTGATGTGCAAGTCTTTAAAGATGTATCTAAGCCATTTGAGTTCGCAACAAACATATGCCATTGCCTCACACTCTGCTTTGGCTGATGATCGTGAAACTTTGTTTTGTTTCCTTGTTTTCCATGAGATCAAGAAGTTGCCAATGAAAGTACAATAACCCTTTACAGAACGTCTACATAGGACAAGTGTCCCAATCTTAATCACAATAGGCTTTGAGTATGAGATTGTTTTGAACTGAAAAAAGATGTCTTGTTCAGGTGAACTTTTCATGTGCTGCAACACCTGCAAAACAACGTCAAGATGTGGCTGGTGTGGCTTATGTATGTAACAGCTGAGTACATGGACATCAAAGTTGATGTCTGGCTTGGTCACTGCAAGGCATATGAGATGCCCCACCCAGCGGTGGTACCTAGTGGGATCATGTAGCAATTTTCCTTTTTTAAGGTTGAGTTTTAGAGTCTATTCCATGGGAAAGATGAAGGTCGTGTTCCCATTAAACCAACGTCATCAAGTACTTCAAGTGCATATTTACGTTGTGAAATGAATATGCCTTTTCAGGATCGTGCGAAATCTATGCACAAAAAATATTTCAGGAGTCCCAAATCTTTTATACGAAAACGATGATTGAGAAAGTCCTTGATGGATTGAATGGCTTGAGGATTGTTTCATGTAATCACAATATCATCAACATAAACCAAAATGATTGTAAATAAGCATTTATTGGACCTTCTGAATAAGAATCTGCATAGATTGTACAAATCAAGCTTCTTAAAGGGCAATAATGAGTTTTGCGAATCAATTTTGGTTTGCTTATTTTAACCCGTAGAGCGACTTTTGTAGCCAACATACTAAGTTCCCCTCGTGTCGACCAAACCCGGGAGGAGGAACCATATAAACTTCTTCATCTAGGTTGCCATGGAAAAAGACATTTGTAAGTCGAGTTGATGTAGAGGCCAACCACGAGCATCAACAATAACAAATAGGCAATAAAATGAAACAAGTTTTGCAGTAAAAGAAAAAGTCTCAGTGTAGTCAAACACTCGCTTTGCATATGGCCTTTAGCGACAAGTCGACTTTATACCTTTCGATAATACCATCAGAGCTGTATTTGATTTTGAACATCCACTTACAACCAATGGGATGTTTGCCTACAGGTTAAGAGGTAAGAATCCAAGTCCTATTTTGTTCAAGTGTTTGTATCTCCTTTGCCATAGTTTCGCACCAAAGAGGATCAGTGAAGTTTGCGCATTGGTAGTAGGCTCAATGAGTTTGGAGATGGCTACGACAAAAGAATGTTGAGTAGAAGATAAATTGTTGTAGGAAAAAATGAAAAAGGTGGATATCATGAACCCTGACCTGGTGTAATTGCACAAGATGACTCGGCATTAGCAGTGGACATGGAACTATTGCAGTGGAAGTCTTTGAGAAGCTTAAAGGGTTGGGGATTGCTGGAGAGGAGAAGGAGGTGGTGGGGAAGGAACATGGGTCGAAATCGGTGTACATGGAGTAGGAGCGGGGACTGGTGATGCATGAGTGGGGGCGAATAAATGTCGAGGTTAGGGGTTCGGGATGTAAGTATTGATGAGATATCACAATTTGGAATTGGGGATGTCGGTACAGAGAAGATGTTGTCATTTGGGTTAGTGGTGGGTGTGAGTAATGTTTTGGTAGGTATGGTAGGGAGGGGGCTTGTGGGTCTGGGCATAGTGAAGGGACAAAAAGGATCTGTCGGTAGAAGTATAGAGTGAGTAGGTAGGTTGGATGTGTGAGTGGACACAGAGAGAGTGTTGGTATTGGGTGGGGTAAAAGGAAATATGGTTTCTGAAAACAACGTCGCGGCTGACCAAAAAATTGTGGTTGGCAAGGTCATATAAGTGATGTGCCTTTTGCCCAAAAGGATAGCCTACAAAGACACATTTACGGGCTCGGTTGTTGAATTTATTTTAGGGATTGAGGTTAGTGGCATTATACAAGCAACTGAACACATGGAGGTGTGTGTAAGTATGTGGTCGACCAAAAAGAATTTCGAAGGGTATTTGTGTGTTAAGATTGGTGTGGGGAGACGATTGATAAGAAATGCAACAGTGAGGACATAGTCACCCCAAAATTCAAAAGGGATGTTGGCATATAAGCGTAGTGCTCATGCTATTTCAGGAAGATGCCGATGTTTTCTTTCAACTACCCCTTTTTGTTGAGGTGTGTCAGTGCAAGTGTGTTGGTAGATGACACCATTGTAAGAAAAGAAAAAAAAAGGTTTGAAAGAGACAAGCTCGCCCCATTATCAACGCAAATTGGCTTTATGTTGGTATTAAATTGTGTGGATGCAAAGGAAAGAAGGACTTAAGCAAATTTTGCATCTCAGATTTTAGTTTCATCAAATAAACCCATGTGGTTCTTGAGTAAGCATCGACTATGGTGAAAAAGTATTTGGCACCAGAGTGAGAGGTAATTTTGTGTGGTCCCCAAATATTGCAGTGAATTAAATCAAAGGGTGCAATACTTTTTATTGAGCTTGAGGGAAATGAAAATCTAGTTTGCTTAGCTAATGGACAAAAATCACAAATATGTTGAGGGTGGGTTATATATAAAAGAACATTCCTCGGATAATAAATGAAGTTTTCCATCGGAGGGATGTCTTAATGAAGATGCCACACATTACTTTGGGTGGTCTAGGTTGAAGAAGAGCGAAGATGCAGAGCAAAATGCTTTGAATCGAAGTAGTACAAGTCCCTATGCATCATACCAAGCCAATAGTCTTCTGCATGTGCAAATCCTATATGTAACAAAATGTAGAAAAAATAACTAAAAAAAATGTAAAGAATCACTAAGGCATGGTACGGACAAAAGATTGACATTAAAAGAAGGAAGACATAGAATATCAATAAGGCAAAATATATCATTAAATTGTATAGTACCTATTGAAGTGATTGGTGTTTTGTCCCTGGTGGGTAACCCAACTGGTGGAAGAGAAGTGTGTGAACGAATGGAAAAGAGATTAGGAGAGTGTGTATGGTCAGTAACTCCACTATCTATGATCCAGACATTCAGTAAACATATTTGAGCATGAAAAGTAAAAAAAGAAGGAGAATTCAATCATGAAAAATTTGCTTGGGTTCGATTAACGTCCTCCATACCAACAACATCCATAATTTGCTTACATTGGTCAAGAGTGAGGTGGGGCGATATGGATTGTAGATGATGTGTCACGCCCCGATTTTTGAACAACATAAATTAATAGATTGTCCAAAAACCAAGGCATGACAGGAACACTTTAAATGGTACAGTCATAAGGCAGAAAACAACTAATAAGCTTCCTCAATATTCTTCCTCTAAAAATGAGGTCCACAACGAATAAATGAAAATCTCAATAATAAATTCCTAAATAAATATCTGACAAAACTGAGCATTTAAATCCAAATCCTACATCTGATTACCTAGGGATAATAATAGAGATCTAAAAAAAAAAAAAAAAACGTGTCGACTCCTCAGCTATCGCCACGCAGCTACTATCCTTCCTTAAGCTCCAATTAACCCTGATAGTTCTTTGGGCTACGCTCATTAAGAACGTACCCAAATTTGTAAAAAAATACAAAATCTGGGTCAGTATAATCATACTGGTGTGAGCAAACTTACAAATCAAACAATTTAAATATAAAAGGACAAAATGCAAATTTCACCTTGAGGAAGACAGGTAGTTCTCATTCGAGGTTCGAATGAGCTGTTAGTTTCTTCCCTCAAGGCTAACCTAGTACAAGCTAAAATAATCTATACACAATTTAATGGCATGCTCAATTAAATGGTTTTATTTAATTATTTGTTTTTGGTTTCTAATCCTTGGCTTCTTTTCCACAATCGCACTCTCCTCCTGTGCCGAACACACCTCACCCAAGTGTGCCTCCCTTGCCTTCGAAACCACTCGGAGCGTACATGTTCCAAGTGGGGTGCCACATTGAGGAACATGTCATCTCACCCGAAGTTCGATCCATGGCAAGCATCTCCTAAATCTACACATACAACCAAACTCACATGGAACGGTGCACCGATATGCAAGCAAGTCTGCATACCCATAATTCTATCACACGTATACAAGCAAGTCTGTATACAAAAATTTCTTTTCTTTTCACATTTTTTTTTCTTTCGGAGTTGTGGAAAAAGAACATTTGCCAAGTATTTTATTTGAGCCATTACTTTTTCAAATCAATTAACAGCACATCACATTCCCCCTACAAGAACCATATGCATAAAACCTTACTACAATTATATTCACAACATTTTAACCATGACCACTGTTCAACATGACCTCACTTATCACCTTCGCTTGACAATCAATAATACCATGTTTCAACAATCAATAAGCATACATAACCATCAAATAAAAACTAATACACGTCAGACCTTTGAGTTATGTTTTACGCGCGTTAAAACATGTCAGACTTTTGATCATCAAATAAAAACTAAAACACGTTAAACTTTTTGATTTATGTTTTATGAAATGTTAAAACATGTCAGACTTTCAGACTTTTGGTTTATGAAATGTTAAAACATGTCAGACCAACTTTCAGACTTTTGGTTTATGCAATGTTAAAACATGTCAGAACTTTTGAGTTATGGTTTTTGCAACTTTTGAACTTTTGACCATCAAATAAAACTAAACTTTTGAGTTATGGTTTTTGCAATGTTAAAACATGTCAGACGTCAATCGAATAAAGAAAACCCATACACAAAAATTTTGAAAACACGTCAGACGTCGGATGTTAATCAAATAAAAATGTCAGATGTCAATTCGCAAAAACTGAAACCCATACACACAAAAGGAAAACTGAAAACATGAAAGGAAACCCCTCTCCCATCCTTTCTCTCTTCCACACGTCACCTCATATACAATATATCTAAGCAATCATATTACATGGAAAAAAACTTAACGAGAATAGAGTTGTACTCACAGATTTTTGGCAAGAATCCAATGTTCCTCTTTCTAAGCGCCTCCCACTTTCAACGCAGGTTTTTTTTTTTTTTTTTTTTTTTTTTTGTGTGTGTTTGCAAAGAGAGAAAAAAAAAAACTAGGGTTTATTTTTTAAAGGAAGAATTTAGGGTTTCCTTGGCTAAACACACCCATCATTTATCTCTTACCCACCACTAGCCTAAACCTAAGTTTAAAATTAAAAATCATAAACTATTAATACTTGTAATTATCATCAATTAATAATTACTACCAATAAAAATTATTAACTTCTAAAATAATGCAAGTATATTGGTAAGTGAATTGGGCGGGTATTACATGATGAGTGGGTTGTGTTGGTACCTGGACATTGTTGGCAGATGATTGTTGTCGAGGACCAAATTGGTTGGACTTATTGGTTTTCCCTTGATATGTACGACCGATGCCATTGAATCATGCCTATTTTGCCACTTGTGTCCAAAAGGAAAACCTTTTGAAGAAATAACAACTTATAGTAAACACAGTATTTGGGCTCTCGTTGGTCTTGTGACAAGTTGCCATTGATGGTGGAAGAGGATAGTCGATATGAAGGTGTTTTCCTTGCAGCGTTGTCCTTCCTCCTGTTGTTATTAGAAGCACTAAACATACCCATGCTCTCCCTAGTAACAATGGAAGGGGTGGCAACTTGGTGTTGTTTTTCATCTTGAAGGAGGAGACTAAAGGCTTTCCAACTAGAGGGCATCGGTGTCATGAGCAATATGTTGCTTCGAGTGCCTGCATAGGACTCGTTGAGTCCCATTAGAAGCTGCATTAAATGTCGTTGTTCTTCATGATCCAGAACTGATTTTGTCATACCACAAGATTTTCCATATTGGCATGTACCGATCTTGTTGTAGGATGACAAATCATCCCAATAGCTTTTGAGTTTTTTGTAATAGGAGCCCTTGTGTTAAGGTAGCAATCTCTCTCTATTTGAAATATTCAGGGTGCGTTGACGCTTGAGAATCTCTCTTCCAGATCCATCCAGAGTTCATGCGCTAAATCAATGTTGATGATGTTGCTAGTGATCTCAACCTTGATGATCCATGATAGAACCATATCACTGCATCTTTTCCAGTGGTTGAATTCAGTAGTTTGATCAGCTCCGATGGCGGCTCAAGAGAAGCATTGATAAAACCATTTTTTTTTTTCGCTTAGTGTCATTTTGATGTACCAGCTCCAGTTGCCATAGTTGTCTGTGGAAAGGAGGTGTTTTCACAAAATATGCTCCAAAGATGGTTTGATTGATGTAGGTAATATGGGTGGTCGAGGTTTGATTGAATGTCAGTAGGTGAAGCATACCTTGATTAGTTGTTTTGTAGGTTGGTGTTTTCTCCAGCCATGAGGTGTATCAGAGATTGGGTGGAGATGCAGAACCTAGTGCTCTGATACCATATAAAGTTCGAATATGAGAATTGTGATTCACTTGTATATTCATATGAGAATTGTGATTCACTTGTATATTCATAAAGATACTTCGATATGCATGGGTTCCAACAGGGTGAGGATTGGGGATTAGGACAGAATATCGAAAGAAATAAGAATGCTAATCAGAGGAAAGATCCAAGTTTGTTCATGGAATATCATAATGCAAATAACCAAATTCAATCAAGCTTTATTTTAATTAAGGGAATTGAGCTCAGGTTATCATGATCAATTATAACCATAAAGAGATACATTTATTTGTTCATTGGTCACGCCAATGGCATCATCAGGTAATCACCTATGCCACCTATCATACTCATTTGAAATCAAAACAGAATATAACCCAACTACCTATAAACACCACCAACCAAGGGGTGTTGTTGGGTGCCAATCGTCCCAAACAATTATGTCACGAACTTGTTTTTGTTTTTTAATACCAGTAATACCCCTTTGTCACATGGGTGTCAAGAGTCGGGCACCCTAAATTTCTCTCAATGTCACCTTAAAAATGGCTATATTGAGTGTTACTCAGATTTGTAAACAGATCGAGTATGGAGCATATTAGTCTGTATGTGACCCGATAATCCAACGGATTATCATCAATCAAATCCGTATTTGATTTATACCTTACTGGATATCCCATTCAATTTGTATTTTCATTTTGTTAACATTTTTCTTAGAATTGTTAACATTATTACCCCGCGCACACACACAATTTGGCTCTATTTAATTTATAATTAAATAGAGTTTGGTCCTCATCATAAATTTTAAATGACTCCAATCCTCATTTTCTAACAAACCTAGTAGCAGGTCAGCCACATTGACTGTTTAAAATTTATTTGGTGGCCGAAGGCACTCCGATGCTTAAGTCAGCAACTTTGTTTGAAGATGAAAGTAAATCTGGATAAAACCAGAAATTCTAATGGCCTGGGAAAACCGGCCTTGTTGACTGCCTGGGGGGGGGGGCGAAATTGCATTTTTGCCCCCCCCCCCCCCCTCCTTAAACACTTTCTCCAAAAAGGGGTTTAAAGAGGGGGGGCGAAAATGTAAATTCGCCCCCCAGGCAATCAACCAGGCTGATTACCCGGGTCAGCTAGAATTACTTGGATAAAACTCAGTTAAAGTTGCATACATGTGTCGAATGTTCCTTTTACCTTCTATAATAGTCGCGATTAATTCTCAGTTTGACTTAAGCATGTGAAGCGCAATGGAATAAGATGTTTTTGTTACTTAAGCATGTGAGCTCCACAAATCCCACAAAAGTGATCCAAAGGTTAAGATTTTTAATACTAATCCCAAAGTATTTCTTTGGTTGGCTCATAAAGAAACAAAACCCTAAAAGTCTATCATCTTTATCTCTCCTCCTTCTTTGCAAAACACAACCCAACCCAACTCCTCCTTCCCTGTTCTCTCTCCTCTCACCTCCATCAAATCCATCCCACATTTTCCTTTATCTCTTCTCCCACCACCATTAATCTTGGTTGGTGTGATCCACCAACATGATAAGGATGATATGTGTTTGACAATGTGTTGTTGTTAATTGATGAGGAACATATTTGATTTACTTCTATGGGTAGTGTCACAAATTGAAGCGTGTGAAGTATGATTGACATTTGTGAGATCACCAGTGATGAGAACCAAAGATGGATTCATTGATTGGCCCCTTTTTGCAAAGAAATTGGATAAGGATGAGGAGATAGCATGTAGATTTAGAATTTTTTTTCTTTGTGTGCCAACCATAGGATTACCTCGGGAGTAGTATTAAAGATCTTAACCTTTGGGTCATTTTTATGGGTTTTATAAAGCCCACATATACAAGGCATGTCCATTTAGGATAGGGGCATCCGAGTCCATAAGAAGATTCAAATCATAATCACATTATCAAATTGAACCCTTAAAACTAGGGGTGGGCATTTAAGACTGAAAACCCGGCCCGAACCAAAAATCGGACCGAGCGGTTCGGTCTGGTCCGGTTTTCTATTATTATTTTATTAATCGGTCTCAAAGCCCAGCCCGACCCGAATATATCGGTTCGATTATCGGTTCTTATTCTCAAAGCCCGATAAATAACCGACCCGACCCGAATATTTTAAAAAAAAACTAAATAATCAGTTTTCACTTTCCCCAAAGCCCAACCCATATCTTATTCATGTGTACCTACACTTCAACTGCTTCTTGCCTTTTTCAATAATAGTCAAATCAAATAAAGATAGCTCCTTTTTCACTTTCCCCAAAGCCTAACTCATATCCTATTTACAAACCTATTATCTTTCTCGCATCTACACACAAATGACAATTTTATCTTTCTTCAGAAAGGGAGAGAAATGGAGAGCTCTAGATCTTCTTCTTCGCCATCTTCTCCGTTTGAATGGAGAAATCAACAGTTGCTCTGAGGCTCAGAGATCCGGATCAACAGTAGCTCCGTTTGGCCACACATAGTCATAGTTTGAATGCAAATTTTGTTAAAGAATAGAAGAAGAATGCGGTGTTCGATGGTGCGGTGTTTGGCGATCGATGGTGATGTTGCGGTGTTTGGCGGTCAATGATGAGGTGTTTGGATGCTGATGGTGTTCGATACGATGATGACGCTGATGGTGTTCGATGCGATGGAGAACTCAACAGATTTCACCATCTTCTCTGTTTGAATGAAGAAATCAACAATAGCTCCATCTTCTCAGATGTTCAAACTATGACGAAGCCTGAGAAATCAAACCATCAGGCCAGATCTCATATCTCAGATGTTTGGCCACACACAGTCAGTTAGAATGTAGAAATTTGAGATCCGGCCTGATGGTTTGATTTGTTTTGGATCTCATATTTTCTTCTTCTTCTTCTTCTTCTTCTTCTTCTTCTTCTTCTTCTTCTTCTTCTTCTTCTTCTTCTTCTTAATGTACTGAGTGAATGAGTGAGTGGTTTGTGGCTAGTTGGGTGGTGGTGTAGATGAGAGATGAGAGTTGTTGATGCTTTTTTTACTGCTCTGTATTTGAGATCCCAACTTTCTCACATCTGAACCGAGACCGGCCCGACCCGACTCGAGAATTTGATTAACCGAGATCCGGTTAACCGGCCTTATTCGGTCCGATCTTGGTTCTTAAATTTGAGTTTTCAAAAATTCGGTCCGGGCTTCGGTTTTTATGTTTTCGGGACGGTTACCCGGACCTGCCTAGCCCTACTTAAAACCTTCTATTAACTACATTGGATTCGTACTAAAATCCGATCGATCCATTGATATGTCTAGTCACCACCACAATTTCGATCACCACTACCGCAAACATTAACAACAATCTCACCCCTCCTCAAAAACTAGGATCCTGGGAATGTTTGCCCTTGTTTGCACGACAATATGAACTAGTACCACCTTGTCATTCAACTAGGGTTTTCCTCAAAGAATATTTCAAAACCAATATTTTTGTGGAATTCCTAATGCTCTATTATCACTAATGATCTATTATTCAAATGAAGTTGTCTGATTTTGTTCTAAGAACCCATAATTGTAATTGTAGCATTGGAAAACTTAGTTTATTTCTACGAATGGATATCAAAGTTGACAATGCTATTAGCTGAATTATCTGTGGAATTCATTACTCATGTTCCCTTGAAGTGTGACAGTTTTTCAGCTATCTATATTGCTCGCAACCCAGTGTTTCATGAGCGTACGAAACACATCGAATTAGATTGTCATTTTGTGCGGGAGAAACTGCAAGATGGTTTGATCAGTCTTTCATATCAACCTACAAAAGAGCAGCTCGCAGATATGTTCACAAAGAATTTAAACCCCAAGCAGCATCATTACTTACTTGGCAAGTTGGGGGTTTCCAATTCTCTCCACCCTCCAACTTGAGGGGGGATGTTGGAGTTAGTTAGATTTACTCTTGTAAATCGTTTCTTAATAGTTAAGCAAAGTCTGTTGTAAATATTTGTTTTGATTCATAATTCATTGTAGCCACGTCAGCTTGACATGTATTGAAAGGCTTGTACTGTACATCAGAAAATTAATTCAATACACAGAAATTTCTCAATCGCGTGTTCTGCTCTCATCTTCTCTTTTTCCATTGTTTCATCTTCAATTCTCTGTTTGTAATTTCACACCTCCACTACCCAGATCTACCCTCCCTTTACCTCCTCTCGCCTTTTCCGATTCTTCTGCTATCGTCACTTTCTCATATCCTTTTCTTGATGCCCCAAACCAGATTTTGAATCGACTTCAAACAAGGAAACTTGCTCGGCTTCAACAATCGTCGATTACTAAGTGATTTTCTGCAATCGGGGTTTATGGACTAAATCGTTAGTCAAATTCTCTTTCGTTACGAGTTTGTCCATGGCATCTTGATGACAGGGATGCAGATGGAGACGATTGACTAGGTGGTAGATGATGTGAACATGGATCCCAAAAAGAAGACCAAGGTTTGATTAATGCATCAGATGAAGCATGCCCTGGTACAATGAATTAGGCATCTATTTTTGGCAGTTGTAGTAATGGAGGCTCCAACAAGCTTCAATATATTCCCCAATCGGTGATAGAAAGGAAGCATGTTGTCCATATCAGACTCTCAGATCATGAGTAGCTATTAGAGGAGTGTGAACATTATCTAATAGGAAAATTTGTAGGTAAGAAACTAGCTTATGGCTACGTCAAAGATAGCTTGAAACGCAGGTTAACACTTAAGAGTGATTTTTACATGTCAGTATATGGTGAAAGGGCATTCGTCTTCAATTTTTGAATGAAGAAGACATAGCAAAGGTACTAGAATCAAGACTGGTCCTCAAAGCTAGTAGATTATTCATTGTTAGACCATGGAAACCCTACATGGAAAAAATGTGGAAGTGCTCAACACAGTGCCAATATGGGTTAACTTGATAAAGGTTCCTCTCTTTTTATGGAGTGCAGTAGGTCTGCAGACCATTGCTAGCGCAATAGGGATACCTCTTATGCTTGATAAGGCAACAGATAACAAGAAAAGGCTTTCATTTTCCCAAGTGTGCATTGGGATATCGTCTATTAGTCAGTTTTCTAATGCCATTCCAATGGTTATTGATGTTGGGAAGAGTGCAACGATGGAGGTAGAATACTCTTGGCATCCAGTGAAGTGCAATCACTACATGGGGTTGGACATGCATCAAAGATGCCCTAAACACAAGGAAACCACCCCTAAAGTCACAAAGTACTAGCGGGCAACTGGCACTCTTCCTAGACAAAAAATAGCATCGAACCAGGTCCAAGAGGGAGGATACATTGCTTCTAGAAAATAAACATCCAAACAAAGAAACACCCCAAACCAAAGGAGTGAGAAGGAGGTGCAAACAGTGCATATGACTAGAGTACCAAAACATTTCTAGTGGTGATTGATAAAAATGATGAGAACAGTAATGAAGATATGATCCGCGATACTGAGAACAATGTTGTTGTCACTAATGAAACAAGGAACCATGATGAAGTAGAGGTGAGCAGAAAGACTATTAATATTAATGTTGCAGAGGAGCAAACACACGAACAGGTGGTCACAATGAATAATTTATGTGTCCTAGCTGAAGATGGCATAGCGGAAGATGGGGAGGACACTGATTCGAAGTCAAGGAGCTTGTGGCAAGCCAGATAGTCACGGTAGAGCAGAGTATCCGCTGGAAGGTGTAGGAACAAATGTTGAAACAGGGAAGGATACACTAGGACATTTTAAGTTAGACTGCGGGGGTGTTGATTATTCAAATACTAAGGTCAATAAGGCGATCAAGGAGCATCTGGCTGAGGTTGCATTATTCAAAGTTGTAAGGAACACGTCACTGGAGTGGAACAAGAGATGACTGTTGAAAGACAGGGGAAGAAGAAACAAAGTCCCCAAAAACTCCAAACAACCTCCAAATGGTTTATACCTCTTCATCAATAGATGAACAAAAATACTCATCGACGTTATAGATGAAAGCCCACAATCCCTCTCTAAGGTTAAATTTTTTAAAATAATAGAAGAATATGACAATGGGAATGAAGTTAGCAATGCTATAAAGGAAGCAATAAAAAGATTGAGCAGGGATATGATGAAGGAAGAACTCACTAAAATAAAATCTCTATTTGAAAATGAAGCAACTATGTTGGGTCAAAACTATATTGAAGATATATGTGAGGTTACCACAACTCAATCACCTGAGAAAGACGCTCCTAGAAGATCTTCTCAAAGCAAGAGGGCAAATCCTTAATTCTGGTAATTGATTACAATAATACATATAGGATGCAGATGTCTATTGGAATCTTGTATGGATGTTAGTTTAGAGCTAGCATTCAATGGTTTCTCTTTCAGTGTTCATTGCTCTCCTATTTTTTACGTCGACTTCTCTTACATCTTGAGCTCCACATTATGTATGAATCAAGTCATAAGAGTGATTAAAAGATTGATTGGTGCTTATGAGAGAGTAAAGTTATGGCGATGCACCAAGCAACCACTTCTGTTGCATACCACTTTGCAAGATTACTCCCCAACCTGGAGACCGTTGAATTAGAACAAATTAGGTTCTTCGTTGGGATTTTGAAGCAATTATATGTTATTGTTGACGATGTAGAGTGAATATTGAGTGATTGTAATCTTCATCATCCTTTATTATTATTATTATTATTATTATTATTATTATTATTATTATTATTATTATTATTATTATTATTAGTTTGGTGATCCTCAAAACCCTTGCTGGCTTTCCAAAAAAAATAATTGATAGTACATTTAGATGGACTCTTTACCCTTAAAGTTTGAATGTATATTAAGAGCATTACAAAACTGCTAATTTAATATGGTATATTGTGATCATTACAAAACTATCGATTCAATATGTATATTGTCAGCATTAGAAAACTATTGAATTAATGCTAGTAATCTAAACGACCCTCCTTAGATGAAGATGTAGTACTGCCATTGCAAGCCATAGATAGCTAAATGATAAGGAACTTATTCATTGTGCAATACCTCACTCTCCATGCCAGTCAAAAGATTCAATGAGCCGTGATAGAGAAATGGTGGATTTGCTTCAGATGTTGCTCTGTTTCTTTCTTGCAACTTCATTCTGAAGCTTTACTCTCTCCAATGAGCTTTTTTCACCCATTTCTATAAATTTCATAAATTGTAATAAATATTATTATGAGAAAATTAAATAATTGCCATTTGTTCAAATGGGGGATGAAAATTAAAACATAGATATTTGATGAGACATCAATCATACGATCATAGTCGTACACGTGGAATGGGCTAACCCTAGCACGAGAAAGGTTTCAGTGTGATCCCAAGTAAACCCATGCATAAACCATTGTTCAGCTCGTAAGTCATGCCCCAAGCCCAAGACACGTCATCCCAAGAGGCACGAATCTTAGGGCTTGCCCAGGACAATAAGGCCTAAACATGAATCTCAGAGATGCCATAGGCCCGGGATCTACTCGTATGAAATCAGCTCTTAGCCCAGCCAAGCATTGGCTCCTAAACAGACCTAAGTGTCTAAGAGACTCAGTCATGCACAGGTAAGATGTTATGCGAGATCTCCTCCCTCCATCACACCCTCGATCGCAGGGACAGTTGTGGATGGAACACTCACTATAAAAGGTAATGAAAGGAAGAAGAAATGTACGCATACACTTTGCAATTTACTTCAAGTCTTCACTCTTCCTTGCATCAATCTCTGACTTTAGCATCGGAGTGCATTCGGCTACCACAACAATGGTCCCTGACTAACCACTGCTCATTTTTCCATACTCGACATCAGTGAGATCACCAAGGACAGATTTTAACACATCAATATTTTTAATCCCAATTTGGTAAGGCTAGAGGCTATTTAGAACCAAAGATTGTGATTTCGTTTTTCGAGTTCATTTCGGTATCCTAATTTTAAGAAATATTTCGGTGTGAAGAAAAAAATATAAAAATTTCATGGATACATAAAAAATATATATATAATGAATTTCAAAGGTATATGAAAATGTGAAAAACATATATGCAACTAAATAAATCTATTAAACATATTAAATAAAGCCTAAATACCAAGAAATGAAACAAACATGAAATCAATGGTGTTTGCTTCCTAGTTGGAAGTAGAGAGCAGTTGTAGCTGCCTGTCTGAAGTTGATCCTCGAGATACTTGCCTAAAGAGGGCTTATAGGTATTGATGATGGTTGTGAAAAATGTGGGCCTAGCATGCTGTGAGAGTCTGGGTCCACTTGGCGGACTGAAGTTGAGCGGGCTTAGATCCGCTTGGACTGGATCTGTGTTGGGTCGATGCTTGGGCTCGTAGTTCCTCGAGATTATCATGACACGTGTTCGACTTAGGAGTGTGACCGTTTTTATGTATCATCAGCTACTCCCCCCGAGTAAGTGTGTCATCACATCGATTCGCTAAGTCATCTCTTAAAAGGTTGCGACACTCTTGATGATTGAGTTTGAATAGTTGCTTGAGCCGCACGCTACATTAATTGGGCATGCATTGGTTCGGCAGAAAATAGGCGGGAACCTATCCTCTACATAGGTCATCCGCAGTGTTAAGATTGGCCCTTATGCTTTACTTGTGTTTGAAGATATTGTTCTAAAAGGTTCGTTCGTCTTCTTCATGGCTCAAGAAAACCTTCTTGATGATGTTGTTCTGTCTAAGGGCCTAGAGTTTTTTGAAGACAGACTGCTGTCAGAGTCTGGTCTCATTGAAATTCGTACAAAATTTGGATTTCCTGAAGACTTGCCGTTGTACCTTCTGACGGGCGACCATACGCCAATGTCACCTCCGGCTGGTTTCATCTATTTACATCAAGGGATGCTTCAAACTGGAGTGTGTTTCATGGTTCTAGACGTGATTTGGAGTTCTTGAATTTCCTGGGGATTCCTCCGGCTCAGTTGGGACCCAACAGATGCAGGATCATTCTCCGCAGGTGATTCAGTTGCTGACTGTTCCATGACTGCAGAGCAATGTTGTTTGCAAGATGAAGTCACCAAATTGTTTCGTTAACCTGCTGGATGATTTCAAGTTTTGACAGAAGTATTGCTTTCTAGCCTCTGCTGATTCAAAATATTTCTGATGCAAGGGTCGGCCGCTTGAGCGACAGTTTAGGCCGTTTTGTAAGTTCAACTCCTTTCCTGTGACTTTGATGTGCTTGATAGCAGGATGAGTGATCATTGTTTGTGTTCTCTTGCAGGAAGGTTTCCCACTATTCCCCTTACCTTAGAGGAGCAAACCACCATGGAAACATTTCACGTCATGGTAAAAAGGAAGCGGTTGATATCATCAGAGTTTCCAATTTTGTTTGTAGTGGGCTATGGGACAATTGGCATGTCGCCCCCACTCTGTATTGAGAGTCGCACATTAAGCTGGAATATGGGGTCCCTTCCTGGAAAAGGAAGGTTGTTAGGGCCAAGACTCGTTCTGTCTGATGTGGAGGATCCATCTGAGATTCTTTTTTTCTTTGTGAGGAAGAAGCCTCGCGTTAGAACTAGGTCGTCTTCGGCACGACCCACTCTAGTGAGAGAGGAGCGCGAGTCCGCTAGGCCTGTTGAGACAGAGACTAATGTTCTTGTCTTAAATAAAGATTATCTGCGGTTGGCGGGAGTTGCTGACGGGTCGAACCTCAGTGACGCGCGGGTTGAGGCTCTGAATGACCTTCTGGTGCGAGTTGCAATGGCGTCTTCTGCTGGCGTTGATTCGAGTGGGGTTGCTTCTATAGAGGGCTTTATTGAAGGTTCATCTGAGGTGGTAGAATCTGACCATCCCACCGTTGACTCGCCTGAATGTGGTTGTGGTATCAGCCGTGTCTCTTGTAGTCCACATTGCTCACCGCCTCGTTTTAGGCCACAGCTTGAACTGTTGGAAGGTCCTTTGGATACTTCGGTCCCTTCTCTGCCTCCAGATCCTGTTGAGTCGTCTCGCAATAAATGGTCGTTCGTTCTTGACAAGGGAAAACCACAGAGGAGAGTCTGAGGACGGTGGTGACCGTAAAGGGCGACGCTGGCATAGTTCCTGATCAGCGGAAGCTCCATCCTGATGCACGAATAAGTATGTTTGCACCAAACTTGGTGAAGATGAACTCACATGTCTGACACCAAGAGGTGGCTGTTGAGTATGCTTCGAGGAAGCATATAAGCATGCATCACAGTTGGCTGATGGACCACGCTCCAAAACCCGAGGAGGATACGCTAGAAGAGCGTGTGGACAAGGGTTTGAAGTATCTTATGTTGGGTGTGTCTCATATGAGCCACGCGGCCATTGCAGGGACGAAAGTAGAGGCGGCTCGCGAGAGAGTATATACATTGGAGTGTGTCTTCTCACACATGCAGACGTTGTATTTTGATGCACTTCATGAAATTGAACGGTTTAAGAAGAAGGTCAAAGAAATGTGGTTGGATCAATCAACCGTGGTCGCTGAGGCTCAGAAGGCTCATTTGGATGACCTTGAGCGTAATCTAACCGAGGCAGTGTCTGAGAGGGACGGACTTAGGCAGGAGTTGATCCGGCTCCACCTAGAGGTCAAGGTTGCACAGAAAGTTGCGGCTAAGGCACATTCTGAGCTGCAGTCTTTTGTTGAAGAGAGTGCTTCGAAGGAAGCCGACTGAGCGACTAAGAAGCAACAGTTGGAATCTGATGTGGAGTTTTATGCTCGAGAGGCGACGAAGGCCGAGGACCAACTCGAACTGGGATGGCATGAACTCAATGTTGTGAAGAGCAGTCTAGCCATAGAGAAGTCTCAAGTCAATGCAATAACTGGCAAGTTGGAGCTACTTGAGCATGACCTTATGATGCAAGGTGCGAGAGGAAGAGCTTTTCTAAGAACAAGGCAAATGCGAGTTCCGCTGGGTTGTTCATGGCCAGCTGAAACTGTTGGTGCTGATGAAGAATGTGCATCCGGAGTGGGATCTTAGCCGTTACAAAAAGATGTCATATGTGGACTTGTCTGTTACCTATTAGTCGTCGGGCGAGGAGGACAGTTCGATCCCTAACATCCAGGTTGAAGTGCTTATAGATGCAACTTCTGCTCTTTTCCCCTTAGGCTTAGCTCTTCTATTTCTGTACCTTCTCCTGATTAAAAGCAAACTTTGTGTGCTTGTACACTTTTTGTCTTGGCCATTAATGAAAACAGTTTTCTTTGTTTCACACTTAGAGTCTCTATTGCATGTTTTTTGTTTTTCCTTGTCGTTTTAATTTGGCAAAGGCTGGTTGAATCAATAGGACGTTGTCTGGTCTGTCTGCGGCCGAGAGCTTGACCGCTTTGTATTGTGAATGACTCGGGGTTATTGCTGCGTAGTTATGTTTGATAGTGGGCACGTTGCGAACGCTTTAACTGGGGGTTGAGTCACCCAAGTTGTGTCATGTCCCATAGGTAAGGTGCTTGAGTTTTTTTTTCTTGTTTGTCTTACTAGTCGGCTATAGTTGTTGCCGCGGGCAAGCTGTGGTGGCCGAAAGTACGTGTCAAAGCGTTTGCACCGAGTCAGGTGTCATATGCTCGAGTTGGCGTCCTAATTATCTTTCATCTGGGCACTGGTTGTACTAACTTTGTATCAGCACGAGTGGCCTTTTTCTAATGTTAGAATGTCACCATTTGAGCGTGAAGGCGCTAACTCAGCTAAGCTCATATTTGCGTCCGTTGTCCTGGGGGAGAGCAGAGATCATGTGGAGAATTGTTTGAGATTTCCACCTTCCAAATCGTTTATGACCGAGTAAAGTGGTCGATAGATTTGGGAAGTAAAGGTTTGGTAACAAGGCTGAAGAGCAGTGGTCCCGTGGCAAGCCGTCGAAATCAGTTCGGTATTGACTAGGCTTCCACCTTCTGAATTATTTATGACCACGCAAAGCGGTCGACAAATTTGGGGAGTAAAAGTTTGACGAATAGGCTAAAGAGCAGTGGTCCCATGGCAAGCCATCGGAATCAGTTCGCGAGTGACTAGGCTTCCACCTTCCGAATTATTTATAACCGAGTAAAGCGGTCGCCAAATTCGGGGAGTAAATGTTTGGTGACCAGGCTGAAGAGTAGTGGTCCTGTGGCAAGCCGTCGGAATCAGTGGGACTGACTAGGCTCCACCTTTCGAACCGTCGACACCCTCCCCGCGCGGTGCGGACTACGAATTCGAGAGGGGTTTGGCGACCATGCTAAAGAGCAGTGGCCTCGTGGCAAGCCATCGAGATCAATTCAGGACTGACTAGGCTCCCACCATCCAAATTATCTACACCTGAGTGCACCAAGCTACAAATTTGGGAGTTTTTTTTTGCGGCCACGCTGAAAAGCAGTGGTCTCGTGGAAAGCCATCGGAATCAGTTCAGGACTTACAAAGTTCCCACCTTCTAGACTATCTACACTTTGCAATGGGGGCTACAAGTCCAGGGTTGGTGATTTGGTGGCCACGCTGAAGAGCAGTGGTCCCGTGGCAAGCCGTCAGAATCAGCTTGAGACTGACTAGGCTCCCACCTTCAAGACTATGTACACCCTCGCAGTGGGGGCTACAAGTCCAGGGTTCGATCAAAAGCTTTCATTCGTGGTCGTCACTAGCTAGGCTTACCTGATTAGGTTCGACGAACACTGGCCGCGAATGGGGCAGTGATCCCTGGCAAATCGTCGTCACCTAGCGTGGCAACGCTGGTTAGACTCCCACTTCCTAAAACTTTGATGCCTGCACTAAGCAGACTAGGTATCGGGGTGAACCAAAAGCTATTGTCATGAGTGTTGGCTGACTAAGCTTGCCCTATTTGACAAGAGGTTTTGCCTGCTGAGTGGCATGCAAACTTAGTGGTTCATGTTGTGGACGAAGTTACCTTAACTCAGTGAGTGGTAAAATCCGTACGTCAAAGTTCCCAAGCACGTGACAGAGTGTTGTTTGAATAATAGGCTGAGCCCATGGGCTCACAGAGGAAGGGCTATGGTTTACTTGCATGGAGCATTGCGTGTACGACATAGATTGCACAGTGACACGTGTACGACATAGGCTGCGTGACGGTTGAGTATCGGTTACTCCCCCTCAATTGATGGGTTTGCGTGCAGCGCCATTAATTGATTGACGTCGTCTTTGCAGTTTCCCTGGGAACCGTCGACTTCCAGTTTTTTGTACAGTATTCAATGTTTGGCAGTTAATGCTTGAATGCCCGCTTGGTGAACCATCATGTCTATATAATGGTGTTTTCCAATCGTTGTAGGCACTATCTTTCATAGCGCTTATCTTCTGTAATGTTCTTGCTTGAAGAAGATGTTTTGGGTTTTCCAATGGCTGAGGAAAATGCTTTGGGTTTTCCAAAGGCCGAAATTGATTCTCCGTCTCTAGAGTCTCCAAATGTTCTGACATTGCGCCGATCAGGCATAGAAATAGTTGTTGTTATGTGTGATCACCTGATATGAGTGGGCACATAGTTGATCCGTTGAGGTCTCGTAATTTCTTATATATTGCGGAGAAGTAGTACGGATTTCCTACCAAGGGAGATGCCTTGATGTTACATGTACCACTTGTGTCTTCGTGTGCTCGGATCCCGTTGCTGACTGATGGCTGATCGAAGAGCTGGTTGATGTGCGGTATCATAACTACGCCGCTGTTTGTGGTCATCCTCATCTTCCTACTTCTAAGCCCTTTGAAGAGGTTGGATAGAAGGTGGGATATCGGTTGAGGAAATCAGCAGCTAGTCGTGAGGTCTACAACGCCATTGTACGATCACTTTGCTGGAGTGATTTGATGGAGCAACCTGACTACTCAGTCTTTCAATCTCTTCTCCAACTTCGTCTTTATCTTGGGAAGGTATCGAGCTCTCCCATTCTCTTACCTTTGTTGTCACTTGCAGATTGCTCGCATCAGAGGGTTTGCAAGTCTTTGACGGACGTTGTCCATAGCAGAATTGTGTAAGCGAGTCTTTTACTTTAGTTCACACTATATTCAGATGTTTATAGTGCTCAGTCTTTGTATCCGCCTCAGGACGTTCGCAATATGTAGCCTTTTGTATCCGCCTCAAAGTGCTTGTTGTTACATCTTTTCAATAATCAATAGAGTTTGTTTTTTGTAATTCTTCCTTTATTTCTTAAATGATTGCAAATTACATAATCCTTTTAAGAACTAAAACTCAATATTGACTAAGGAAAGGGAAACAAACAACTTTAAAGCAAACTAACTGTTAACGGAGAGAAACTGATTCTAGCCTTGAATCGAATTCGGGTTGCTCTCGCGGATTGTTTAGCGGACTATCGAGGCGTTACATAGGTCACTAAAGAGTAAACCTTGCAGAGGGGCAGATCTTTGTGCCGATGGAATGTTGGGGGTGTGTTCCCGCTTGCCATTGCCATTACGACTCGCTGAGCGGGAGAGCTGACTGCTTTTGTATCGCTCGAAAATGGTGTCTCTTCCGTCTTTTGGCCTTGCAATAGGTCAAGCTACTTTGCAAGATGTTGATGAATCTAGGAACACTCTATCTGTTTCAGTGCGGTGTAGTGGCAACATCTTGTCGCAGGTTGGTCTCCACGTATTGTCCCTTTGGAGTGGTTAGCAGTATACTTAACACACTGATGGAGGGTGGAGACCATTGCTTCCATTTGGTATAGCCACGGTCTTCCTAGGATGAGGTTGTAGGATGACAATGCGTCTACCACCATGAAGTCCAGAAACAGGACCTTCTTGAGCCGCGGTTCTCCAGCTACCGTGGCTAATCTTATCTTTCCGATGGGAAAGCATTTATCCCCGCTGAATTTGATCAGCGGGTGTTCTGATGGAGCTAGGTTTTCCCCCTTGAGGTTCATGCTGCGAAAAGCATTGTAGAACAGAATGTTGAGCGAGTTTCATGTGTCAACGAGAACTCTCTTCATTTCCCACTTTGTGATGAAAACAGAGATGACCAAGGCGTCGTCGTGTGGCGCTCAAACTCCATCGAGGTCCTTGTCCGTGAAAGTCAAAATGGGAATAGGGTTCTGAATTTTCGAATAGCAAACTCGCCTTTCTTCATCCATGGGTCGTGTTTGCAAATCCAGCCGATTCCGCTTCGGGACTTATGCGGTTGGTCTTCATTCGGTCCGACTTAAAAAAATATATATTATCCCAGGAGTCTCCTTTTCTATCTCTTTGACTGACTCCCTCTGGCCCTGGTCTATTCTGACAGCTTCTCAGACTTCAAGAAATCTTTCAATTTGCCCTTGCGAATCCAATACTCTTGCAGTTGTTGGTGTTGTGGCCGCCCTCCTTGTGGTACACACAGTTCTTGTCGTTGTTCCGTTTGATAGGGTCTTCGGGTGTCTTCGGGGGCCACTTCAATTTCTCCCAATTTTTCATGGAGTTGAGTACATCCAACAGACTAGCATTTAGGGGTGTCACGGCTCTGGATCCAATGTAGTTGGATGATTTCTTTAGCCTGGGACGATCAGGATCCAGTCTGTTGTAAGTGCGCTTCCTCTTGCTACGCTCATCATCCTCGTGTCTTTTTTCCTCCTTCTTGTCCCTAGAAGCTGAGGGCTTCCTGTTGCATTAGGTCTCCCTCTTGGCGATTTTTTACTCCTTCAGGTTGATGTGTTTCTGGACGCTCTTGAGGAGCTCTGCCATGTCCAGATGGGGCTCCAAGGTGAGGTCCTCGAAGAATTTTCCCTTTTTGAGGCCTGCGGTGAATGTCGTCACAACTGTATCGTCGTTGCACCCGTCGATGAGGGTCAGCTCATTGTTGAAGCGTGTGACATACTCTCAGAGCGTCTCGCTGGACCTCTGCCTTAGAGAGAGTATGTAGTATGGGCCTTTTCTGAAATGCTAGCTTCCAACGAAATGTGTCAAGAATTCATTTGCCAATGTTTTGAAGGAGTCAATTGACTTCGGTGGAAGGCTGTGGAACCACGTCAATGCAGGGCCTTTAAGATTGGTGTGAAAAGTTTTGCACATGACGGATTCGGATCATTCCTTGAGCGCCATTACGTGCTAGTAATGGCATAGATGATCGAAAGGATCAGTGGTCCCATCGTATAAATCGAGCTTCGGGGGAGTGAACTTTCAAGGAAGTGTTTCACTCATGATCCAGTCCACAAAGGGTGGGACGGAGAAGCGATGTAGTACATCCGGGTCGTGCGCTCATCTGCGGAGTAGGTTCTTGAGACCGAGCCTCTCCATCCTGGCAGTGGGATCGGAGTTGGCCGAGCAGTTTCCCTTAGTCCAATGGGAAATAGCATGGGCATGGCTCTCCAGCGCTTGCTTCCTATCGTCCACTGGAGATGGAGGTCTGTGTTATTCCTGGTCCCTATTAGCAGCAGGTGGATTCTGTCGTGTGAGCGTCTCCACCGCCTTGATGACCTAATGTATTTGAGACGTCAGCACCTCAATTATGGGGTCCGCTGTTGGTGTAAGGGCATGAGCAATGTTCTAAAAAATGACTTAGGCGTTAGAGAAACGCCCAGATTAATGGTTGGGCGGAGTGAAAATTAAGGTAGGCGCCTAGGCGGGTCTGAGTGGTCTAGGCGGCCCCGACAAAAGAGGATGTTGAGACTAATTTGAATAAGGTTGATTGTGCTTTTATTTTATTTTTCTTTCCCCTTTATTGGAAAGAAACAATTTAATTGTTTTTTATTCAGTATATGTTTGAATGTAGCAAAGGATGATTACTTAATGGAATTCTCAAAGGATCTGCCAGTACAAATTTTAGTAATGTAGATTTTATCAAACATGACTGAGGTCATTCATGCAATTTGAAGAAAAATAAAAGAGTAGGTTTGGATATTTGTCCACAAATTCAACTTTGTATAAAGTACCCATCATGACCGACTTTAGTCATTTGAGTTTTAATAAATTTTGTTCATGATTGTTTTTTCATGTTTATAAATTTTGCATATGTATCTTGGCATTAAATTGGATGTAATTGATAAGGTATTATGCTTAACTTTTTGCAAATTATTAAAGTTACAATACAAACCTAAACCGCCTAGGCCCCTAGGCGCTAGGCACTTGTTCGTCACCTGCCCACTGCATAGCTCTTTTTAGAACACTGGACGTGAGTAGGTTGTCCGTGCATGGCAGGAACTGGTGTAGGAAAATTCGAAGCGTTGGACGTGTCCCCTAGTTCGTTGTTGTGTTACCTGGTGGTCACCATCTCTCTGGGATTTGGTAGGAGACAACGCTCAGTGTAAAGTTAAGAACTATGTCATCCCCTCGGACGGTGCCAAACTGATTCAGTCGATTTTCGCTCCCTGCTTTGACTATGTTCCTGCTGACCTACACTAGTAACGCACGTGAGCCACAGACCACCTTGGGGTGGCCGATGGCTCTCAAATGCTAAAGTCAGACAGGGATCTTGTGGAGACCCTTGTGTGGGCGGACCTGAGGGGGAGGGGGAGGGTGAGGGGTGGAGCCCAATAGTCCCAGACCCAAAAGGGTTGGCAAGCTACAAAGAGGAAAGATAGTCCCACATCGCCTGGGTGTGGAAGGGGGATGTGCTATATATGTGCGAGATTGGATCCCCATAGTACGAGGCCTTTTAAAGCAGTGCGGGTCGGTTGGGCTCAGAGCGTACAATATCGTACTGTGCGGATCGGGTCGTTACAGAATGGTATCAGAGCCGGACCCAAGGGGCCAGTGTGCTAACGTGGACGTCGGGCCCCAAGGGGGTGGACTGTGGAAACCCTTGTGTGGGCGGACTTGAGGGGGAAGGGGAGGGTGAGGGTTAGAGCCCAATAGGCCCAGGCCCAATAGGGTTGGCAAGCTACAAAGGGGGGAGATAGTCCCACATCGCCTGGGTGTGGAAGGGCGATGTGCTATATATGTGCGAGGTTGGATCCCCATAATACGAGGCATTTTGAAGCCGTTCGGGTCGGTTGGGCCCAGAGCGGACAATATCGTATTGTGCGGATCGGGTCGTTACAGATCTGAGGAAGGTGTAATGTTGTAACAGGGAATTTGTAGTGTACCTTAGCTTACCAACCTCATGTCTTATTTATAGTGCAAGGAGTCTTGGTTCAATTAGGCCATCATAGGCATAGTTTATGAAGGAGATCTTTGTGGAGATCTCTCTCTAGTTAAGAGTCGTGATGTAGGAGGAAAGTTCTTTGTTAGCTCTGCACTCCTAGATACGAGGGAAATAGTTTCCAATTCAAGAGCAATCCGTAGAAGGAGTTTCCTTGTGTGAAAGATATATGGTGTTTGATTCCCAGTTGGAAGCAGAGAGCAATTGTAGTTGCCCGTGTGGGCCTATCGTGTTGTGAGAGTCCGGGTCCGCTTGGCGGACTGAAGTTGAGCGGGCTTAGATCCGCTTGAGTTGGATCTGTGTTGGACCGATGCTTGGGCCCATAATTCCTTAAGATTATCATGACACGTGTTTGGCTCAGGAGTGTGACCGTTTTTATGTATCATCAACACTATTTGATAAAAATTACAAAATTCAAAACAAAATATATTGAAGAGAAGCACCTTAAACAAGGCCAGCCAATGTGAAGGGCGTGAAGTGAATTATAGGCAGAGGGGTCACACTGAAGGTCTTTTCCTTCTTCTATTACGTCAACCCTATGTTGCCATACCTTGGAGGCGCACAGGCTACTGCTGCTGAACACGAACACGAACAACTTCAATAACATCAAAAATGTTCAAGGCTAAACTAAAATGCATCAAAACTGTTTGTTGTATTTCCTCAATGAATTCAAATTCTTAATACCAACATGACCCAACAACTTCAATAGCATTTCTATCATCATATAGATTTAACAAATAATAAAAGAAACCAAAACAGCTAACAAGAAGAGAAGAGTCGGACCTTGACAGTGTCAAAGGGATGACCAGTGATGACAGTGGAGACCCAGCGACGTCGGCTTCAGCGTCAATAGCATCGGCAAGCTGATAAAATAACTCAGAGGGAGAGAAGGGTTTCTTTAATGAGTTTTCTCAAACTTCAATCCAAAGCCCAACGACTCATTTTCTCTCAATTGCAGCCCAACAACTCCTCCCCTTCTCCTTTCTCCCTTTTCTCAGTCTCACTCAAAATCTCTCAATTGCAGACTCTCTGTCGATCCCTTCTCGACCTCTCCATTTACCCACATAAATGAAAAAGAGAGGTCATGAACTAACTCATTAAAAAGGATACTTTTATAAGACAAACACTTTCGTCCCATAAAATCAAAAAAAATTATCGCGCCAGTTTTCAAATTTTAATGCCAAAAGTTACACGCCAGAAGCACGTGCCAAAATTTCGTTAAGCGTCGCACGACACTTTAGGGTGACGAAATACTTCATATTCGTTGCTTCATGTCAACATGGTTTGAGTGACAAAATTATATTATTTCGTCGTGCAAACATGGATTTGTTTAATTTAGGGGGGAAATCTTGATATCATTATGTAATTAGTAATGTCATATGCTTTTATCGTTATATATGGTTAAAAATTCATGGTACATTTTACAAATTTAATTAAGTGAACTTCGACATCCATCACGGTTAAAAAAATCATTGAACATTTAACAAACACACGACTTAAGCAACAACTTTGTTAATAGCTACTAAAAGAATCTCAACAACTTCGTAATAAGGCCAACAACACCCGATGGCAAGAAGCCTCGAATAGTGATCGAAAAAAGACGTTGCAGTAGTACATGATAGTCATGGCTCTTCAATCTTGACATTTTCCCATCGACCATTTTCATGCAACGAGCAATATTAGATGCGTGCCCATCTGGACACTTAATAGAAGAAAAAAAAATGAACATTTTTACTTCAACTGGCTGTTTAACTGCAAAATAGGGATGTCCCTTTACCCACTTGTCACTGACCTTCTTAAGCCATAAGCGTTTCTTTATTGCCTCTGTTCATACAATCTTGTCTCGCCTTCAGAGTGTCCTTCGATTTTCCTCCAATGCCAAGAATTGTCCCAACCACACTATCACACACATTCTTCTCAATATGCATCACATCTAGGTTGTGTTTGATCTTTAAATTTTGACCTGTGTGGGAACTTAAAGAATATACTCTTCTTCATCCGGTTCAGATATGTAGCTGGCATGTGCAAGTTAGTATCAGGATTATCAGAATTTTTGTCAATCTGACCAAATTCCAACATGTTCAACTTGGCCAACAAATCAGCCCCCAACCATTCTCTAGGTCTAGTGCAGTTATTCGGTTTGCCATCAAAGTCCACCTCATTCGTTCGCCACTCGTGATCTCGCAGCAACCGTCTACGGTGACCCATATAACAAACCTTCCCTGCGTAGCAATCAAACGTTACATCATCTTTGTATACTAGACATGCCTTTGCAATTACCATATGCAGAAAAATCATGTATAGTCCACATCATTGCTACTCTCAACATAAACTTTGTATTGGTAGAAATATCAAAGGTACGTACATCATTTTCCCATAAGTCTTTTAACTCATCAACCAACCGCTACAAATAAACATCAATGTTCTTTCCGAGATGACAAGGAATTAGTAGAGTCATCATTGTAAATTATTTGTTTATACTCATCCAGTGGGCCAAGTTATAAGGAACAACAACGATGGGCCAGATGTTTTGAGTCGAGCTCATATTTTTGGATGAATTAAATCCATTAATTACAAGCCCCAATCTGACATTGCGCGAGTCTTCTAAAAAATCGAGATACATATTATCAAATGCTTTCGAAGCCTCTCAATCTGTAGGATGTCTAAAAAATGCATCGTCAACCCTTCCTTCCTTGAGCCATCTCATGTGATTCAAGTGTGCATCAACATATACAATCGTTGCAATCTAGGCTTCAGTGAAAGATAAGGTAGAACCTTTTGTGGAATTTTCTTCGTTCTATTACCAGAACTAGGATTATATCTTGGCTTATTCCACATAAGGCATGCATCCATCCCTTCAGTTTCCTTATAAAACAATCACAGTTCTATTTGCATGCATGAATATTTTGGTACTCCAAACCGAGATTGTTCAACACTTTCTGGGCATTATGGTGATCCTCAGGCAAAATGTTTCATTCAGTAGCATCTGCTTCATAGTCCCCATTACATAAGAAAAACATTTATTTGACATATGATGTTTCACTTTACAATGCATCAACTCAACAATGGCAGTAGGTAGGGAGAACTATGTGCAATCAGGGTATGATACTTGTTGGGCTTGATTCCACGATCATTCATAGTTTTCTAACTCTTCACTTTGCAACATGTTGGGAGGTACAGTATCTCCTACCATATCATCAACGACATCTTTGTTCATCAATGCGTATGGATAAACGTATTGAATGTTATCGAACCGTATTGAATGTTTGCCACGAACAATTATTACAACTTTGGCATGAACACATGATATGATTTGTAGTACCAGTGACATGTGTCCTTGCAAACTCAATGAACCTATCGATCCAATCTAAATATTTATCACAACATCTGTCTGGATTTTGTATCCACTGTCTTTCCATTGCGCATGTTTTCAAATTATAAACAAAACATGAGAATTCAAATGAGTAACGACACTATCATTTAGTAAAGATCCTATCATTTGGGAGTGCACACTTTTGTGTCATGGTTACCGGCACTAACGAGATTACGTTTCGATGTACGAAAATTTTAGCAGCATTGAATTACAGTTCTTCAAGTGCATGATGTAGATATTATTATTTAATAAATATCTAGTATGCACTCAAAAAACAGTATGAGGTGCTCTCGAAATTCCCATGATCGGAACCTAATTTAATTAATCATCATCAAAACCCATTCCCGATACTTTTGGGGTCGGCTAACGGATTTTGGTTTGTCAAGCAATGCGGTCTTCCCATATATCCTCACCTAATCCAAGCTCAATGATGTCTTCCTTCACCGCCTTCATCCAAGTTTTCAACGGTCGTCCCTTCCATCTATACCCTCCATTAACTTGCCAATCTAGACATTTTCTAATTGGCATAGTGCTTGGTCGCCTCTGTACGTGACCAAACCACGTTAAATGTCTTTATCTAATTTTGTCTCTATGGGCACTACACCTAAGTCTCTCATCATTTTTTCATTCCTAATTTTATCCTTACAGATTTTACCACACATCCATCTTAACATACGCATTACCACTACCGTCATCCTATGCGTATGTTGTCCCGTAGTAGCTCAACATTCTGAATTATATAGCATGGATGGTCGAACAATTGTCTTATAGCATTTCTATTTTAACCTTGTAGACATCCTTCTATCGCATAATACTTCTGACGTCATTCTCTGTTTCGTCCAACCAGCTTTAATCTTATGGTCTACATCTTCTCAAATAGCACTAATCTTTTGAACTATAGATCCTAGATATCGAAAAGTCTCACACTCTGGGACCTCCACGCCTTTGATCTCAATTGCATTACTCCTCCTTTGTGATTCACAATCAAAGTTGCACACTATATATTATGTCTTCGAACAACTAATTCTAACACCCTTACTCTCTAAGGTCTCTCGCCACCTATCTAATTTTCGACCTAAACCTTCACTAGTCTCATCAATTAAGACATTATCATCTGCAAATAACATGCACCAAGGTAGGACTTATTCAAGGGTCGGCCTTGAATCCATACATATTTGCTTTGGTCATGGATGAGTTGACGAGACATCTACAAGAAGATAATATTTATAGAAAATAAAAATAATTAAATTTGTTGCAATTTCCTCACCATTTTCTAGTGTGAGACAGAAAGAGACGATTAGAAGTGGGTGGTTGGCAATGCAGGGAGAGAGGGACAGAGCCTAAAAGATGGAGACTTAGAGTATATAGTGAGAGAGAGATCAATCAAGAGGAGAAAAATAATGAAAGGATGGGAGAAAATAATGAAAAGCGCAGATCTGATTGTTCTACTTCATGGAGAAGATAAACAGGTCAGATCTTATCGCAACGAACTGTTTCATCTCCATGGTATGTTTAAGTTGGTCGCTCAAAGTGAGCAGTTGAAAGCATTAATGTCATTTTATGGAGACAAAAGTGTTCATTTTAGGCAACGAAACTTTGTTGCTTACTATTTCTGCAACGAAGGTTTAAGTTTTGTCGCGTCATTGTAATTTATGTGACGACTTCATTCGTCGCTTTATCTTTTTAACTATTTTTGCAAAAATCACGACGATAATGAATTGTTTGCCACTGTAAGTTCATTTTGAGTGATTGTTCCCTATTAGGTGTGGTCGCTCAAATGGTTTTTTTTGTAGTGATTGTTCCCTATTAGGTTACTGGTTTCTATTAGGTTTAACATTGTACACCAAGTCACCAATATTTTAGGACCTAGATTGATTTGCAGAGTTGTATATATACCCATGTATTAGGTAATTGTAATAAAAATAAGTATTCAATATACAAATTTATCTTGTCATTTTGAAAATTTGATTGTATCTATACTCATGACAACTTTCTCTAGAAACAAACACAACCTAAGTTTTTTCAATATATCGAAGTAGGCATGAAACTTATCTTTTTCACTTAAACCTCATGCAACTTGCGAAAGCCAAGGGCAACATCCCTTGCTTTTTAGTTGAGAAACTTTTGGTGGTGACCTGGTTCTAATTCAATTCTAGATATGTTTTAGGTCCCTCATTGTCTCGTTGGCATATTCATTTTTCTGGTTTATGCAATTTAGTTGTGATTAGTAAAGAGATATAATAATTTATTATTCAAATGAAGTGTCTGATTTTGTTCTCATAATTCATAAATGTAATTGTAGCATTAGATAACTTTTTTTATTGACTAAAAAAGTTATTATGTTTTGTTCTTGCATTTGACAATAAATTCGATTTTGATTCTACCATTTTAGATCAAAAAAATGAAAGGAAACTGGTTTTCTGCAACCACAGTGATATCCAAAAATGTTAGGAAACAAAATTTTTTGCAACCAGTGTGACATCTAAAAATGTTAGAAAATCATATTTTTGCAACCAGAGTGATGACATGGTGTGATCTAGGTTTATATGTTGAATGTATCTTCGAGAATTCTCCTCAGATTATGCCACCCTGGATGCAAAAGTAGCAAAGAAGACCACAATTTAGGCCTATGTTCTAGTTGTTTACCATTTGATTCAGATCTAAAGTCTAAAGAGTATTTACAATTGAAATCAAATAAATTACCCCTCAAAATTGGAAACCTAAACTATTTGTTAGCAGTTATAGGGATTGTTGAATGATCCATATGAAAGTCCTCTAAAAGTACACACTAACTAGAGGGATCAGCATACATGTGATTGGACAGAGCTTTATGGCCTGATGAATCTGATGGTTATTAAGTTATTGATGTGGATACAACAAACCAAGCAAACCTATCGGCTAGGCATAGCCAAGCCAGCCAATAAAATGTGTTCACTCCCTGTTCAGAGAACAAGAGTGCTAGCGAGAAAGGAGAAGCCTTGAAGGATCAGAGTCCACTCTCTATGGCTTGCCATTTGAGGAATTCGGTAAAAGATTAGGAGGTTTATTTTGCTTCACTCTGGGTTCAAATCACATTTGTGCTTGGTGGAGATCAAATCATCAGAGAGCCCTCGAAGGTATGATATTAGTTGCAAGTAATGATAAAGATCGGTGTATGACCCAACAAATTCAATGTTGATTTTTCTTTTATTTTAGCTTTTATGGAAAATGTTAAGTTAATAATCTTGATAGAAGAGGGAGAACCAATTCATTGGTTACTTTGTTGCATTTGACAAAATCTCAAAACACCACCCATCAAATACTTAAAACGTGGATGATAAAAAATATGTGTACTTGATGATTATCAACATATATTGCACTTGGTAAACTATACATAACAACACTGCCCATTTTGCTTTCTTTAAACTACCTCTTTGTTTGAAGATTATACCAGATTGAGTTATTATCAAATCTTTGTTTCGAAAAGTGCTATATTTGGTGACTATGGTTTGTAGATTTGAGTTCTAAGAGTTGAATTTCGTAAGCACACTGTGGGGTGGTGCAAAAGGAACTTCTCAAACCTCGGTATTTCAACAAGTGGATCATCTCCTCTAACGGGTGTTGGTTTCTAACACTAAATGCAACAACAGAGTGTGAATGTCACGCCCCGACCCGCCACGGGAATCACAGCGTGTCGATGCGTGAACTAACCCGTAATACAGGCGGATCGTAACCGGCCACAACATCATAATATAACACATTCTTGATACGATAATGAAACGGAAATAAAACTACAATAAAAATTTGAACAAAATAAGTATATTTGATTCGCCCCACCAGAGTCATAAAGACAAACCAATATACAAGCATCTAGTATAGCAATATAGTACACCTGATAACACAGAGGAAGCAAAACATACCCGTTCAGGGTGGACACGACCAAACACCACAAAATGCGCCTACAACCGAAAACGGGGCCTACGCGCCACGCTCAGCAGGAACGCCAACACTGCCTGTACTCCAATAGAAGCACACCCCTTGCGGGGTCAGCAAAGCACAAAGCTAGCTGGTGCGAGCGAACTAAATACAAATAACAAAATACGATACAAGAAAAATTCATGCCAGACAATAAAGGATAAGTAACAAGTTCTAAAGTCTAAATCACACCGTGTCTCTAAAGATAATATTTCTAAGTTCAGGCAACAACACAAGCATTTCAGATTCAACAATAACTACAAGTTTAGGATATATGCCGATCATTACACGTGATTCAAACATGGTAAATATCAAGCGATGGAAATAAAGACAATCTCATAATTCTTCCTAGTCTCCTAGGTATAGCAATCAAGTTGAAACCAAAAATTTTGTAAAATTCCGTATAAGTGTCTCATATCGTAGGTATTCGCATACTTTACGAATGTGTCTCACCCAGACACATCCCACAACGTGCACCAGTACCACTTCCGGCTTGTTTGTATCCTAATGGGGTGTCATCTGCCAGGATACAAACTCAAACATCCCGAACGACTGGCCTAACACGGCTAACTTAACACAATCAAACTCAAGCGCGCTGGGAGGGAAAGCGAGTAATCTCCAAAGCACGTCCTCCGGGACCCGTCCTACTGCACTCTATAGTGGCAAGTGCGTGCGGGAGCTCACCGCACCTCAGCAAGCTTGCCACATGCAATAGCGTCCTCAATGTCAGGTGCGAGTCATCTCAAGCACCATCCAACTCACGATGCGAGCAAGCTCCTAAGCATCGGCACAACAGGCATTATAGTGGGGTAAAGACACTTATACTAACATCCACATGCACAAATGACGAGTCTGTACATAAACAAAGGTAACAGACGTGCAATCATAATCAATTCGGCAATTTTTATAAAACCACGACTATGTCAGAGTCCCAACATGACCCAATTCACCACAATAAATTTATTCGAGTCGATTATCATACATGCTCAAGACTCGGCAATCCACGGTAAAACATGACATACTATGCAAACTCGAAAACGAAGCATACAAGTCCAATGTCATTACACCAAAGCCTATAATCACACCAAAATTCATTCACTATTCGATTTCATTCAAGTATATCATGCTTTCAGAAAACCCAATACGTAATTCATTCACAAATAACCAACCCAATCATCGAAATATCTGAAAACCCCGAATTTCAAATTTGGATTCAATTATACACAATCGACGGTATAATGTAAAACTTAAATTCAGGATTTCAAATAATTATTTCTTAAAATAAAAATTATAGTTCCACTCACCTGGGCGGAATGGGTTTTCAGAACCCAATTCCTACCGGTCGAAGCTCCTAACACGCAAAACCACGAATGCGGGACCACGAAATTTTTTTAAAACTGCAAGGCGGATTCGAAGGTGAGCAAACTAGCCGAAAACTGAAAAAATAAATAAATTACAAGCGGCGCGTGACGGAAAGAAAACTTACAGGCAATAAAAATTTGGCAAACACCCCGCCGAAACCCAAAGTTTGGCGAAAACGCGCTGAAACCCTCCCTACTCCGGTCTGATCGCCTCCAAACCGCACAACAGGCCGGAAATGGGTCTAAGAATACTCGGAGTCATGAATGTGCGGCTCACCCACGCACCCAAAGTCCGGATTCACGCCGAAGAACCTTCAAAATGAACATGCACCCTGATTTTTTTGAAAAAATCGGCCAACTCCAAAATCAACCTTGCATGTCGGTTCTAAGGGCTCCGAATGACGCCACCAAGGCCCCTCCAAGGCTGATCGAAGCTACAAAAACCGAATAAACAAATCCAACACCAAACCCAAATGTGAAACTGATTTTTTTTTGTTTTTTTTTTTTTTTTGCGAAAAACCAACAAAGAAACGAAGAGGGAATGAAGAGAGGGAGAAATGAGGAGGAGGAGGTGAGATCATGGGGAAGAAAACCGACAAATTCCACAAAGTTATGCTGGAGAAGAATGGTCGAAGGGAGGTCTCGCTCCCTGTAAAGAAAAAAAAAAAAAAAAAAAAAAAAAAAAAGCAAGGAAAAGGGGGTAGTCTTTAAAGGGTGGGTGGCTATGTGCCCCCATCGCATTTACTGAGTACACCCCGACCAAATCTTCTTTTTTTTCCCCTTTTTTTTTTTTTTAAAAAACACAGATATTACAGTGAACTTGTTTGTTGTGGCTTAATTACACAATGCTCGCACTGGTGGAGTTTTGAAGATATCTCAGTACCATGCAGCTGATCCAATACTCTTGCCCCAGAAGAGTGTCATCAGGAGATCAAAATATGATGATGATAGCTCTGCGATGGCAACTGCATCCAGGCAACCACCGAAACTCCTGCTTTTCTACATTAAAAAAAATCACAAATGAAAGAAATTTAGAAAATCCGACTTGTTCCTAGCAGGAGATTCTATAAGAAGAATATTGAAGTCGGGTTCATAATAAATTCTAAACTTCAACTAACAAAGTTGGAAAGTAGACAAACTTACTTTCCCTGAGAAGCTAAACTAGGATCGGGCCTATGACCTCATGGTTGCATCAGGAATGATTGTAGAAAACAACCAAACCTTGAAAACAAGTTGCTTCAATTCATTTGAAGCTTTTCTGGATCTAGGTTATGTATGAAGAAGATGTGACTGATTATGCATGTATGTATAGCAAACAATTCTCAGTACTAAAAGGCAAAGTATGAAGGAAAATTGTAAACCAAATTCGATTGCACGATAAAATTTGACGGTTCAAAGATTTTAAAATATATAAGACTTACGGAAGTTAAAGGCAAATGCCTTATTGATTCATTGGCTTAGCAGGAGTTCCATGTATAGACTCTGGAACATATATATATTCATTTGACAGTTTCATATGAAATTTCATAAAAATGAATCAGTGCTCGTGTTTGCTAGTTTTGGGTCAAGTCATACCATATTCCTGATGGATTCTTCTCTATTCATGTTTGCTAGATTTGGTATAGAAATTTTATATCATATGAATCAAGCTACCATATTGAAATATGTATGTTTCAACTAATAAATAGCTCTAAAACAAAATAGGATAGCTGAAACTGGAATTATTATGAGTTGAATTCAGTACAAAAATAAAAAATTCATATCTTTGAGTTTCACTGGTAAATTACAAAAATAACAACCTCAATAACACTCCTCCCTTATCGTGACTCTTGCACAGGTAATGCTAGCCCAACCGATGCCGTCACCGGCAATTCAGCACTTTTGAGAACAACTTTTGAGGAGTAGGATGATGAAGAAACTGAAATTCCCTCTCTGGAGGTAAGTTTAATTAATTTGTTTTGATAAATCAACAAAACTTCAAACTTTGTGTGAAGGTAAATGCACTCTAGCTGGTTTGTCCTTTATTTTTATTTTTATTTTTTTTATTTTTTTGGAAAGCGAGCTGGGTTTTAAGGACCCCAAAACCTTTATACAAATGAAACAAAAGCAAAAACAAAAATAAAAAAAGAAACAAACTCTCACAAGAAAGAGAATTCTAGTGAGAGTGAACATGGTTACTAGACCTATAGAAATCTTCAACTAGCATCAGCCAAAGAAGAAACATCTTGTTTTTTATCCTTGTCTCCTTTGTTAAGGAGGAAAATTCAACCTTTGTACTTTTTGTTTGCTTTCTTAGCCCTAGAGGATCTTCGAGGGCAGAGACTAAAATCTTTAGTGCAAGATTTTGAAAACAAATCGCTTGCAACCTCTTCACTAGAAGGATCTTGCTCATGTTCCTCGTTACTACTCTGCTCATCTGTTGTGGTGTTCTCTTTGTCCTGAGTCGGTGTGTGTTCACTTGCCTCCATATTAGCACTACGCTCAAGCATTGGGTTGATAAGAATCAATGGTTATGGATTCTACGTTATGACATCACTCTGGTCATCATTTATGTTATGCTCTGCCACATTGGCAGCCTCTATACTGGTCACATTCCCTGCTTTTCCTGTGATAGGCTCAGGACTCCCCTCTAAACTGGGTGGAGTCTTCGACTTGAATGTATGTCTACCCTTGGCGATCGTCCAACCATCGGAGTTTTGTCTTTCTAGTGGTTGGGTCCTTTATTACCACTGCAATCTGAACCAGAACCACCTTCTCAAATGGCATTAGATAAAGAACTACTGGAATACATGGTTTTTTTGTTGTATTCCATCCTTATCATGTCGAGGGGGATGTGCTGCACGAAATTCACCACTGAAATTGATAGTAAAAAGAAAATAGGCATCAAACAAAGAAGAAAATTCAACTAAATTAATACACGCATCAAGTAACTAGAAGGTAAGGTTTCTTTTATATTTAGATTCAAACTTTAAGCAAAAAGCATATCGATAGTTAAGTTTTTTGTAGAACATATTAAAGGAAAAACCTAGTGGGAGCTAGGTAATAAGTTTGAAATCTCTCGTGGTTGGATGTTGAATCTATATTCTACAATAACATCCATGTAATAAATATTTCGGTGATATAAAACATTTCAGTGCATGAGATCTAATTATTCTAGATATTCCCTAGTTAACACAATTACTTATAACTACGAGTTCTTTCATGAACACTAGAAAACATAGATCAACACTTATAGTGAAAATACTAGGAAACCACTTATAGATGTTCAACATAAAATTTAGGGTGATTCTCTTTGGCGCTTTAAGTTTTTTGAAGAAATTTGACCTATAACCTATATTAAGAAGCAAGAAAATATATATGTATCATCTTCGTAAACACACTAGAGACTTGTTTTTTATGAAGATATAGAGAAACGCAATCAAAGAAGAATGTTGAAATATGATGGATGAACTTTTAACTTAACACAGTCGATGAAATTTACCTAGTTTGAGTTTCGATTTGGTGATTTTTGAGTTGGGATCAGGCCTGTGACCTCATTGTAATTGTGTCAACACTCACTTGCACGCCGACGCTCATAAAAAGAAGGTGAATGAAACCAACGTCCTAAAATGAAAGAGGTTCATCAACGTAGGATGAAGATAACACTAGCACCTATATATACAACATAAAGGAATGCATTAAATACAGCTCACACAAAAAAATAACAATTGTAAAATGGATTGTATGTGACAATAAAATGTGACGGTTTAGAAAACGATAAGAAACATTATAGAGGAAGAATAATTTATTCCAAGTTGTGATCCTTTATTGTTCATTTAGTCAATATTACAAGCAAAACAACAATAAAATATGTTGTAGATAAAAACATAGTTTGTTACACCAGACGATAAAATTTGTTTTACGTACCGACAAAAGCCAACCATAAAGCAGAAAGAGAAAAAAAAAATAAAAATTGACAAATCGAACCAACTAAAGGTTAGTAAAACCGAATCGTAGCATATTATGTTAATTTTTAAACAATTTTAAGAGTGTATGGTTGGTTTGGTTTATTTGGGTTATATACGGGTTATATATATATATGATATACTAAAACGGTCACGTCCCTGAGTCATACACGTGTTATGATGATCTTGAGGAATTACGGGGCCCAGGGTCAGTCCAACACTGATTCGGCCCAAGCGGTTCTAAGCCCGCCTAATGCAGTCCTCCAAATGTACCCGAACTCTCACAGCTTGCTTAGCCCATACATCTCACAGCTATCATCAATACTCGTAAGCCCTGTTAAGGCAAGTATCTCGAAGATCAGTTTCGGACAGGCAACTACAGCTGCTCTCCACTTCCAACTAGGAAGTAAATACCAGAGTACATATCACACAAAGAAACTTCCTCTTACGGATTACTCTGAGATTGAAAACTATCTCCCACGTATCTAGGAACACACAACTAACGGAGAAATTTTCATCTATAGCACAACTCCTAATTAGATAAGGATCTCCACGAAGATCTCATTCTTAAACTACGCCATCGATGGCCTGGTCGAACCAGGACTCCGCACTATAAATAAGATATGAGGTTGGTAAACTAAGGTACACTACAAATTCCCAATTTACAACATTACACCATCCTCAAATCCCTGTCTGACTTTAGCATCGAAGTGTCATCGATCACAACAACGGTTGTCCGTAGCTCACATGCATTCCTTGTGCAGGTCAGCAGGACTAGGTCAAAGTAGGGAACGAAAACATGACTGCATCAGTTTGGCACCGTCCGTGAGGACGACAAAATTCCTAATCTTTCACTGGCATATCATCTCCCTTCGAAATACAAAGAGATGATGACCACTTGATCACGCAACAACGGATAACAAGGGGACATGTCAAACGCTCTGACTGGCACTATATCCCCGCTCTCCGCGGTGCCAGTTATGCACGGGCAATGGACTCACGCCCCCGCGCAAACAACAACAACGACGGACCACAGGATAGATATGTTGTCATCTCGCTCGACAAAACGGTGGAGGCTCTCGCTCGACAAAACCTTCCACCCGCTAATGGAGATCAGGAGCAACACAGGCCTCTGTCTCCTGAGGACGACAAATAGCAGACACAGAAAAGTCAGGCCCTTGCTAGTTCACACTGGACCAGAGGATGTGCCGTAGTTAACGCGCAACCGACTGCCAGGGCAGAGAGGCTCGGCCCTCACAACCCCCTCCGCAGAGGGCGTATGACCCAGATGTGCTATACCGTCTCTCAATCCCACCTTTCGTGAACCGTATTATGAACGAAGCCCTTTTGAAAAATTTCACGCCTCCAAAGCTCGACTTTTACGACGGGACCACTGACCCATTCGACCACCTACGCCATTACCAGCATGTAATGGCCCTCAAGGAAAGATCTGAGTCGATGATGCGTTGAACTTTTCCCACTAGCCTGAAGAAGACATCACTAACGCGGTTCCACAACCTCCGGTCGAGGTCGATCGACTCCTTCAAGACGCTGGCAAAGGAGTTCCTAACGCGTTCCGTCGGAAGTCAACGTTTTTGAAAAGGCTTACATTACAAACTCACTCTGAAACAGAATCCCATGAGATGCTTAGAGAGTATGTCACGCGCTTCAACAACGAACTCACACTCACTGTGCAGTGATGACACAGCCGTGACAACTTTTACCGCAATCCTAAAGGAAGGAAAGCTCTACGAAGACCTCACCTTGGAACCCCCTTTAGACATGACGGAACTCCTCAAGAGCACCCAAAAGTACATTACTTTAGAGGAGTTAAAGACCGTTAAAAGGGAAATCGAATGTGAGAAGAAGCCCTCCGCTCCGCTCCTAAGGACATGAAGGAAGGAAAGAGACGCGAGGATGAAAAAAGGAGAAAGAGGAAGCGTAATGACAGCAGGTCAGACCCTGGCTATGCCAGACCAAAAAAAGCATTCAACTACGTTGGATCCAGAGCCATGACACCCTTCAATTCTAGCCTGTCGGACGTATTGAACTCCATGAAAAACTTGGAAGATCTAAAGTGGCTCCCAAAGCAGCGCGGAAACCCCTCCAAGCCTAACAACAGCAAGTACTACTCGTACCACAAGGAGGGCGACCATGATACCATCGACTACAAGAGTCTGAGGTGTGAAATTGAGTACTAGATCCACAGGGGCAAGCTAAAAGATTTTTTGAACTCTAAAAAGCGATTGGAGTGATCCAGGGACCAGGGGGATTCAGCCAAAGAAATTGATAAGGAGACCACGGGTATAATCTATGTCATTTATTGAGTCAGACCGAATGAAGACTAGTCGCACAGGTCCCGCAAGCGAACTCTACTAGAAATGCGGACACAACCCGCGGACGTTGACAAACGCATTTGCTATTCAAGGGTTCAGAGCCCCATTACCACCTTGACCTTTACGGACAAGGACCTCAAAAGAGTGTCAACGGCCACCACAACGGTGGTCCGTGGCTCACGTGCGGTCCTTGTGCAAGTCAGCAAAACTAGGTCAAAGCAGTGAGCGAAAAATGACTGCATCAAAAAAAAAAAAAAAATATATATATATATATATATATATAAGTGAAATGGAATGGATTTTTACTTCAGTTTGGCGGTTTTTTGTGTAGCCCTACTTAAAATTTTGGAAAAGAAAAACAACTTGTTAAGTAGGAAGAGTCGATTTATGGCCTTAATGGTTTCAAGACTGTCAAGCTTCTAATTCATACTAATACGAAATATAAATATGTATATAACTTAATGGGAATAATCAGACTCAAGATCCAAAGACTATGCATGTCCTCAATACATATTATTAGCAAAAGAACTAAACATAATCGAGCATTACTTATGATGATACATCAAAATATATTGATTATCATGACTATACATGTGGCAAAGAACATCCATCACGAGGATATGGCGTCGTAAACCCAAAAAGAATAAAGCGAACCACAAAGGCCTAGACATGGCCCACTATAAGAAGATATAATCAAAGCCCGAATCCAGGCTCGAACAAATCAAAGCTCAAATCCAGGCCCGACACGAGTTCTCTCATAAATAAGCAAAATATTGCACCAAAAAGAGTCATGGAGGGAGTTATGCCTCCACGGACGCATCTCCATCAAGGAGGAGACTGTTATGAGAAACATCTTTTTCCATTGCGCCTCACATGCTTAAGTTATGTAAAGAATTAACCGCGACCGTTATAAAAGGTAAAGGGAACATTCATCACAGGTATGCAACTTTAATTGAGTTTTGTCCAGATTTATTTTCTTCTTCAAACAGAGTTAATGACTTAAGCATCGGAGTGCCTTCGTTGGCAATCCAACATCTGTTTTGCAGGTCAAACTAACAGGATGGCGATTTTTGGACGCATCAGTTTGGCGTCGTCCATGGGGAACGACAAGTTTCCTTTTCTAAAAATAAATCCATCGTGACGAAGCTCACCAAAATCTGATAGACGATCAACAAGCTGTCAGAACAAATGACACACCCTACAGATCCCCAACACAGTGACGATAACAACTCTTCTACTAGCAATGATGTATCACAAGTGGCTCATGAACAAAAAGCAGCCCAAATCATCGGGCCAATGACACCCAAAAATCAAGACCCACAGCATGCAATAGCCCAAACAACCCAAACATCTGGTGACGCTGCCACAGGTCCTCGGGTAGACCTGCTTATGGTCCAAATAAACTACATGACAAAGATGCTAGAAAAAATCACCCAGGAGCTCATCCAGCCAGTTGACCCTGTTTAGGCACCGCCCCAACAAAACTCCACCAACCGAACTCAAGGGAATGACGAAGTCCCAGCAGAACCCCAATAGGGAAACTTCGAAAGCAATGAACTCTTCCAAGGCAAGACTCCACAGTGTAACGGAACGCTTGCTGAAATCCCGTTTAGAATCAGATTCACGGATCCCAACATACTATACAAGTTAGCCATGCCGCCATTCTTCAACGCCCTTATGAAAATGCACATACCAAAAAAGTTCACTCCGTCAAAGTTTGAAGTATATGATGGCACTACTGACCCAACTGATCACCTGGAACACTTCCACCACGTGATGGCCTTGAAGAAAACCACGGAGTCGATCTTATGCAGAACATTTCCAACCAACCTCACCTCCACAGCGATGAATTAGTTCAATAGCCTACCAACGAGGTTGATAGACTCTTTCCAGGCATTAGTCACCGCTTTTATCACCATTCATTGGGAGCCAGCGATTGAGGAAAGAACCACACTACCTCCTTCATATCAAGCAAAAGCCCGAGGAGACAATATGGGAATACGAAACTCGTTTCACCAACGAACTGACGATGATCGATGGATGTAGCGACGACACGGCTGCTGCAACCTTCATCATCGGACTAAAGAAAGGCCCCTTCTTTGATGCCTTTAACCTGAAACCTCCAAAAGACATGGAAATCTTAATGAAAATGGCTCAAAAACACATTTCTCTCAAGGAGATGAAAGCGGCCAGAAGGAAAAATGACCAAGAATGAGAGTGTCTTTCAAGGAAACGGAAGAAAGGAGGCAGGATGATAGACAACGGAAGGATAACATCCAATTGAAGAAATATCAGAATGGCAGAAGGATCGATTCAAACCAACAAGAATTCGAGAAGCTACAATCAGTGCGGCCCTGGCACGAGTGAGTAACAAGTGTGATGAAGAAGACATATAAACCATATACAACCTTGTAAACAAGTCGAGCCAATATAATTAAGCATATAGCAAAATGGGATAACATCAACTGGCCACTTAGGATGAGAGAAGACCCAGAAGGAATAGGCAAAAGCAAATATTGTTCCTTTCATAAGGATCATGGGCACGATACCAAAGACTGCTACAATCTAAAAGATGAAATCGAGCATCGGGTTTAGAAAGGACGACTCGACGAGTTCACCGAAATGCCAGATAAACAGCTCAAATGGAAGAAGAAAGCAAATATTACTGCGAGATCAAAAAAACAGCCCAAAGAGCTAATATACGCCCTACAATGCATGACTGGAGGAAGCAAAACAGTCAACCTAACAAAAGAAGCAGCCAGGAAAACCTCCCACTCGAGCTGATTTATATCATAACAGAAGTACTAAGACGGGCCATTTTATAAATGTGTAGAACATGGAGAAGTTTGTACCAATCAACTAACGCGATTCAAAGACCCTACCAACGAATGCAAGTTCGACTCGAATCACCAACGACAAAATTGATAGCAACAAACTCTACCAAACCTCGACGGCTGACACCAAACACGGAGCCAGCATAAGCATGATCGGATAGTTTGGCGCTAATGTGAGCATGATTGGACAATTTGGTGTTAATGTGAGCATGATTGGACAATTTGGTGATGACGTAAGCATGATCGGACAGTTTGGTGATGACGTGAACATGATCAGACAAATCAATACTACTCAGCTACCGAATCAAAAAGCACCCCGAGTCTATTAGCCACGACAACATTTATGATAAACGAGGATCGACATCAAGCAAAGAAATACAAAGCAACAAAAATATCAATCTTTAATACAAGGATTGACGTCAAGCAAAGAAAGACAAAGGAACAAAAATATCAATTTTTAATACGAGGATCGACATCAAACAAAGGAAGACAAAGCAAATCGCTCATCAAACCAGCTTAAATGTTTTAACAGTTAGGACTGGTGAGAGCATCCGAAAGAGAATATCAATAAGATTACAAATTCAGAATCCCCATTTTATGCGTGGAAGACAAAGTAAATGCATCGAAAATTAGCCATATAAAGAAATCGGCATACCTAGCAGTACGAAATCTGAACAAAAGTCAGATACGTATAAACTTCTGGTCTGATCAACCACGAAATCAAAGTTGGACAAATGAATCAACTTAACACCGAGTCGACTGAGATGTCGAGCCAACAGAGTAAAAGTTAGACAAATGAGTCAACTTAACACAGTAAACTTCGAATCAACTGAGACGTCGAGCAAACGAAGTAAAAGTTGGACAAACGAGTCAACTTAACACCAAAAACTTCGAGTCGACTGAGATGTCGAGCCAACGAAGTAAAAGTTGAACAAACCAGTCAACTTAACACAGTAAACTTTGAGTTGACTAAGATGTCGAGTTAACAAAGTAGAAGTTGAACGAACGAGTTAACTTAACACAGTAAACTTTGAGTCAACGGAGACGTCGAGTTAACAAAATAGAAGTTGAACGAAAGAGTTAACTTAACACATTAAACTTTGAGCCGACTGAGACGCCAAGTTAAAGAAGTAAAAGTTGAATGAACGAGTTAACTTAACACAAAAATTTTGAGTCAACTGAGTCGTCGAGTTAATGAAGTAAAAGTTGAATGAACGAGTCAACTTAATACAAAAACAAAACTTCGAATTGACTGATACATCGAATCAACGAAGTCAGAATTGAAGGAACGAATCAACATGATTCAAGAAACTACGGATCGACCGAACCAACAAGGCAAAAGTCAAGACCAAAAGTCAACTTTTTTGCATTGCATCGAGGATAAAGTTTACCCCATCCCTAGATGAATAATGAGCCAAAGCGCGAAAGCAGCCATAAAGGAATTCAAAGTAAAATCCAAGACAACTACAACTAAATTAAAAAGGATGGGGCAACACACTACAAGTCGACAAGATAAACTACAGAAACACGCAAAAAAGGGAGAAAAAAAGTAATAACAAAGTTCTTTTCATTAAAAAAAAACTACTCTATTACATCTGGAGAAGAAGATGAAGGAGTAGGACAAGAAATGGAGGCAGCTACAGGATCAGCTATATCACCTACGGGAGAAGGCGAAGGTTTCTCTTCAAAAGGGAGATAAAGCAATGGCTCCTCAACCACTAGGGTAGCTTCTTCACCATCATTGTCTTTTAAAGGTTGATCAACCAAGTGGCAGTACCCAGATAAATCTGCGCCGAGCCCCTTGATATAATCAAGAAGCTCAACCTGTCTGTCAACAACTCGCTTCCAATCTTCGGCTTCAACAATGCGGAGCCTATCGTTGGCAGTATTAAGTTCATTTTTGGCAGCGGCAAGCCGTCCCTCATCAGTGGTAAGCATAACGGAAGTATCTGCCTTGACCTCGTCGAGCGCAGTAGTCAACTGTTCCACCCGCCTCTCAGCAATATCACGAATAACGCATTGTTCAATCTCAGCACAAAAGGCTTCATCACAAGTTTCCTTCTCAGCGGATAACTCCTTTTCCACATCATGTAGAAGGGCATAAACCCCATCCAACTTGGCTCTCAAATACTCAAGCTTATTAGCAGATTTATCCCGCATACTTTCTGCCTCAATCAATTAAATTTGAGCAGCCTTGGCAATTTTCTCTAACTCTGCACATTGCGCTCTCAACACATCGAATTGGGAAAGAACGTGAAAAAACACCAGCAATGGTGCTGCCAACCTTCTCTGCAAATAAGCCACTTGATCACGACAAGCTCGATAGACCGGGCCCATCACCCTTTCATAGGCGAGACGATTCATCCTGTTCATTATCTGCTCATGACCATGATCAAAGTGATCACATGGATCCAGTACGGGCATCAAAGGTTTTTCCACTAATCGTTTGTGCCAATTATTTATCAACCTGCGTGCAACATCTTGCACATCAAGCTGAGTGAACCAACAAAACTTGCCATCTGACTTGATACATATATCGTTTGGGCCAGGCTCAGTCCAACCAACCCGTGGATCAAGAACACGAGGATCCGAAAGCACTGAGGAACCACCCCCAAGAGTCGGAAGGACGGAAGTAATAGCAGTGACAACGGAAAAACCACTTTTACCCTCCCGTCGAGAAGCAACCGTGGCAGGAGCAGTACTAGTAATAACAGCGGGAGCAGGAGAATCCAGACGGACAGGAGAAGAAACTAAGAACCGAGCCGCATCACTGACATCAATAGAAGGAGAATGAAGATAGTGAACCTCAAAACTCTTACCACCACCAACAACATCTTTAGACTGTTCCACCGCTAACTAAAGCATTTTATCATTGATAGCCCGAGGATCATCATTAGACCACTCAGCGACGTTCGAAACACCATAGGTAGAAAGAATCATTTTTTCAATATCGTCCAACAGACGAGTAGTCTCTTTCTCACTCCTCTCCAACACCAGCCTCCTCGAGAGATTTGCGGTCCTTTTTGACATCTTCGCAAGAAGGACTTGGATGAGAAGTAGCCTACGTAACATCGGAACAGGAGTCATACGGGATGCAATCCGAGCAGAACCATGAGTTGAAAGTCGTTTCTTCCTTGGAACCCGACCAGGATCTACCAGCAGTCGCCTCGACGAACTAGTGGACCTTGCAATCTTTCTTTTTCTAGAAGACGGAACTACGACATTAACAAGAGCATCGAGATCTGTAACATGCATGTCCGAACTCATTTCCCAATCAATGCTAGCACCACTAATGTCAGCATGAGTAGCGTGAGCAACAATATCCTCAGCACGAGACTCAGTAAGCAAGACTCACTCTACTTCGTTCATAGTATACAAACCACTACGCTCCAGGATGTCCTCGGAAAGAAATGCCTCCACAAAAAAATTGGTGAAGCTTCAAGAATCGGTCACTGATCCCAAGCTCCTCTACAGTTAAATGAAGATTTTTCCGTCTATTGGAAACTCGAAATAATCGAAAAATCAAATGACCTCGCAGTTGGAAGTATCCAGAGTTCACAGAAGCATAAAACCGCGACCTTGACCAATCACGGATGTCATCGTTAAGTTTTGTCGAAGCAAACAGGATAACAAAGAAAGCAGATATCCTTGCTCACTAACAGACCAACCACCGAATGCAAAACCGTCATAGTCAAAGAAATATCGGACAGAATAGCCCTCGCATAAGATGAAACCATTACTCTCCAACCATTAGGACCCATTTGAACAGGAGGAATGCCCAAGAAGTTTAGATACTCCCAGAATAGTTATGGAACTGGGAACCACAAATTAGAAGAAAACATGCACGGATATAGCATGATGTACCCAGGCCTTGGATTACAAGGACTATCATCCTGTCTAGGCAGGATAATCTCGAGGTCAGGCGACAGATTATAGTCATAACAAAGATTGTCCAACGTCGCTTGAGAAGCTTTCTAGCAGTAGAATATTGTTCCATGGAGCTAAAGGGAGAAAAATGAGCCTAACAAATAGCTAGCAACTTACCGCTTAGTTTATCACCAATGGACATCATTAAATAACAGAAGAGCAAAGAGAACGAAGAAGGCGAATGAAGAAATGAACCTTAATTTCAAAGATAGTGTAAAGAGGGAAAACAAATTCTTTTATAGAGCGGAACAATGAAGGGAGTGCTCATGGGACAACGTGCGAGATATAATTGCTACGTGAAATCCCAAAAACGAACGGGCAAACAAGGAATCGAGACACCAACTCGCAAAAAGTTACAAACAGCAATAATACAAGGCAATGATGGAATTGAAAAATAAATCGTCACAAAGTTAGTGGCCACATCAGCATACACACTAACTAAAGCGGGAGTAGTTGATGATACATCAAAATAGACCGATCATCATGGCCTTACACGTGGCAGAGAACATTCATCACGAGGATATGGCGTTCCATCTACTGGACTCGCTTATAAAATATAAAAAAGAATAAAGCCAACCACAGAGGCCCAGACAAGGCCCACTATAAGAATATATAATCAAAGCCCGATTTTAGGCCCGAACGAATCAAAGTCCAAATTCAGGCCCGACACAAGTTCACTCATAAAGAAGAGGAATGTTGCACCAAAAGGAGTCGCGGAGGGAGTTACGCCTCCACGGATGCATCTCCATCAAGGAGGAGACTGTTACGAGAAACATCTCCTTTCGTTGCGCCTTACATGCTTAAGTCACACAGAGAATTAACCGTGATCATTATAAAAGGTAAAGGGAACATTCGACACAAGTATGCAACTTTAACTGAGTTTTGTCCAGATTTACTTCCTTTTTCAAACAGAGTTGTTGACTTAAGCATCGGAATGCCTTCAGCCACCAATAAGGTGGTCATTGGCAATCTAACATTTGTTTTGCAGGTCAAACTCACAGGAGGACGAGTTTTGGACGCATCAACTTAAATTAAGAGAAGTGTGCTTGACGATACATAAAAACGGTCACAACCCTAAGCCGTAGACGTGTCACGATGATCTCGAGGAATTACGGGCCCCAGCGTCAACCTAACACTGATCCGGCCAAGCGGTTCTAAGCTGGCTCATTTCAGTCCGCCAGGCGGACCCGAACTCTCACAACATGCTAGGCCCACACATCTCACAGCTATCCTCATTACTCATTAGTCCTACTAAGGCAAGTATCTCAAGGAACAGCTTTGGACGGGCAACTACAGCTGCTCTCTACTTCCAACTAGAAAGCAAATGCTATAATACATTCCACACAGGGAATCTTCCTTCTAAGGATTTCTCTCGCATTGGGAACTTTCTCTCGCATATTTAGGAGCACAAGGCTAACAAGGAACTTCCCTCCTACAGCACAACTCCTAATTAGATAATGATATCCACGAAGATCTCCTTCCTAAACTACGCCTACGATGGCCTGGTAGAACCAGGACTCCTTGCACTATAAATAAGGCATGAGCTTGGTAAGCTAAGGTACGCTACAAATTCCCTATTACAGCATTACACCTTCCTCAAATCCTTGTCTGACATTAGCATCGGAGTGCCATGGCCACCACAACGGTGGTTCGTGGCTCACGTGCGTTACTTGTCTAGGTCAACAGGAACTAGGTCAAAGCAGGGAACGAAAAATGACTGCATTAGTTTGGCGTCGTCCGTGGGGACGACAGAGTTCTTAACTCTTCATTAGCGACGTATCATTTTAAAAATCCAGAGAGATGGTGACCATTAGGTCACGCAACAACGGATAATAGAGGGACACATCAAACCTTCCAATTAGCATAGCACCGCTGCTTTCAGCAACTCCAGTCAAACACGGGCTACAGATTCAAGCCCTCGCACTGACAACAACAATAGCAGACCCCCGAATTGATAGGTTAACATCTCAAATACAGCAAATAGCCAAGGTAGTGGAGGCTCTCACGCGACCAAATCCACCACCTGCCAATGGAGACCAGGAGCAACACGGACATCCGCCTCCAGAAGATGATAGGGAGCAAGCGCAAAAGAGCCAAGCCCTCACTAGTTCTCATTGGACTAAGGGAGGTTGCGCGGCTAATGCTGAGCTCGCCGCCAGGACGAAGATGCTCGGCCCTGGGAACCCCTTTCGCAGAGGGGTGCACGATTCGGATGTACTATACCGCCTCTCCATCCCACCATTTGTGGACCGGATCATGAATGAGCCCCTCCCGAGGAAGTTCACTCCCCCGAAGCTTGACTCCTACGACGGAACCATCGATCCTTTCGACCACCTGCGCCATTACCAGCACGTAATGGCCCTTAAAAATGATCAAAGTCCGTCATGTGCGGAATGTTTCCCACCAATCACTGACGTGGTTCCACAGCCTTCTGCCGAAGTCAATCGATTCCTTCAAAATGCTGGCAAAGGAATTCCTGACACGTTTCGTCGAGAGCCAACATTTTCGAAAAGGCTCGTACTTCATACTTTCCCTAAAACAAAGGTCTGACAAGACACTCTAAAAGTATGTCACGCACTTCAACGACGAGCTGACCCTCATCGACTGGTGCAGCGACGATACAGCCGTGACGGCCTTCACTGCGGGCCTCAAAGAAGAAAAACTCTACGAGGACCTCACCCAAGAACCCCCTCTAGACATGACGGAGCTCCTCAAGAGCGTCCAGAGACACATCACCCTAGAGGAGTCGAGGACCGTTAAAAAGGAAACCGAAGGCAATAAGAAGCCCTCTGCTCCTAGGGGCAAAAATGAGGAAAAGAGACGCGAGGATGAAGAACAAAACAAAAGGAAGAGCAGTGACAACAGGCCGGACCCTAGTCGGTTCAGGCCAGAGAAATCATCCAACTACGTTGGATCCAGAGCTGTGACACCCCTAAATGCTAGCCTGTCAGACGTACTGAACTCCATGAAAAGCTGGGAGGAACTGAAGTAGCTCCCGAAGACACATGGAGACCCCTCCAAGCATGACAACAGAAAGTACTAAACGTACCACAAGGAGGGTGGCCACGACACCAATGACTGTAAGAGTTTGAGGTATGAGGTCGAGTACTGGATCCGCAGTGAAAAACTGAAAGAATTCCTGAACTCTGAGAAGCAACCAGAGCAAACCAGGGACAGGAGGAGTCAGTTACAGAAATAGCGAAGGAGACTCCAAGGATAATATACGTCCTTCATAGAGTCGGACCGAATGAAGACCAGACGAACTGGTCTCACAAGCGAACTCTACTAGATATGCGAACACAACCCTCGGATGAGAACAGACACATCTGCCACTCAAGGATTCAGAGCCTCATTCCCACCTTGACCTTTACGGATAAAGACCTCGAAGGAATTCGAGCGCCACATAACGACGCCCTAGTCATCTCGGTCTCCGTAGCAAATTGGGAGGTAAAGAGAGCTCTAGTAGACACAGGAAGCTCGCTCAACGTTCCGTTCTACAACGCATTTCGCAGCATGGACCTCAAGGAAGTAAACCTGACGTCTTCAGAACACCCGTTGATCAGATTCAGCGAGGAGAAATGCTTCCCCATCGAAAAAATAAGGTTAGCTACGGTAGCAGGAGAACCGCAACTGAGGAAGGTCCTATTTCTGGACTTCATGGTGGTAGACACACCATCATCCTACAATCTAATCCTGAGAAGACCATGGTTGCACCAGATGGAAGCAGTGGTCTCCACCCTTCACCAATGTGTTAAGCATACTGTTAACAAACTCCGAATGAACAATACGTGGATATCAACCTATGGCACGAGGCTGCCATTACACCACACTGAAACAAATAGAATGCTCCCAGATTAACCTGCATCCGGCAGAAACATCACTTTCAAGCGATACAGGAGCAATAAGTTATTTCGCCCCACAAGATGAAAAGGTCATGGCAGGCGGGAACACATCCCCTCGACATTCCGTCGGCATGGAGATCCGCCCCTCTACAAGGTTTACTCTTCAATAACCTGTGTAAAGCCTCAACAGTTCGCTAAGTGATCCGCGAGAGCAACCCAAATTCACTTCAAGGCCTGGATCAATTTCTGTTCGTCAATAGTTAGTTTGCTTTAAGTCATTTGTTTCCCTTTCCATAGTCAATATTGAGTTTTAGTTCTTAAAAGACTTATGTGATTTGCAATCATTTAAGAAATAAATGAAGAATTACAAAAACAAACTCTATTGATTATTGGAAATATGTAACAACAAGCACCTTGAGGCAGATACAAAAGACTACATACTACAAGCATTTGAGTACAGTAAGAGATGAAGTAAAAGACTCGTTTAGACAACTCTACTACGAGAAGCATCCGAAGAAAACTTGCAGACCCTCCGAAGCGAGCAATCTGCAAATGACAGGAAAGAACAGGATTCGCTCGACTCCTTCCCAAGATAAAGACAAGGTGTAAGAGGGGATTGAAAGGACAGAGCAGTCATATTGCTCCGTCAAATCACTCCAGGAAAGTGCTCATACGACAGCGTTGTAGACCTCACAATGGGCTGTTGATTTCCTCAAGAGACATACCATCCCCTTTCCAACTTCCGCAAACAGCTTGGAAGAAGGCGGATGAGGATGGCCACAAGCAGCGACGCGTTCACGATCTCACAGTGCAATCAAGATAGGCCACTTTTCCCATATGTGACACCAAGAATGACTGAGAGATGACACTCCCGAAAGCATCGCACATCGACCAACACTTCGATCAGCCATTGGTCAGCATCAGAAGCCGAGCACACGAAGGCACAAGTGGTACGGTGTAACACCAAGGCATCTCTCTTGATAGGAAATTTGTACTACTTCTCCGCGATGTGAGAAGAATTATGAGACCTTAGCAGATCAACTATGTGCCCACCCATAACAGGTGACCGCGCATAACAGCAACTATCACAGTCCCTGCTCAATGCAAATGTCAGAACATTTGGAGACTCCAGAGACGAGGATCTAGGAGATAAGCTCTGTAAAAAATAGTGCCTACAACGATTGGAAAACGCCATTATATAGACATGATGGTTCACCAAGCAGACACTCCAGCATTAACTGCCAAGCATTAGGTATCGTATGAGAAACGAATAGGCAACGGTTCCCAAGGAAACTTCGCAAACCACGTCAATCAAATTGATGACGCTGCACGCAACCCCATCAATTGTGGGGAGTAGCCGATACTCAGCCGTCACACAGCTTACGCCGTACACGTGTTACCACACGATCTACACAATACACACAATGCACCGTGCAAGAAACCCTAGCCCTTCCTCTGTGGGAGCATGGGCTTAGCCTATTATTCAAACAGTATTTTGTCACATGCTTGGCACGAACACGAGCGCAAATCCATAGCAGCCTTGATGCACTGACCTTACCTACTAATCCTTGTTTTTGTTTGAAGGTAAGGTTGTCTACACAATGCGTGAAACTAGCGGACATGGGTTCCCACGCCCTCAAACGGGTGAAACCCCTCTCCAACCAGGCAAGCTTAGTCAGCCTGAGCTGATGACGACGACTTCTGGTATCACCCGACACCTAGTCCGGTCAGTGCGGATCTCGATGGTTTAGGAAGTGAGAGTCTAAATTACCTAGTTTGGTAAGGCAATCATTTTCTTATAGAGAAACTAAATTACCTACGGGTTGAGTCTTGCGAAAAAGGATGTGGTTTTGAAATGCCTAAAATAGGTTTTATATTATCCGTCAAAAATGTGACGTGAGTTATTCGCATTGATAACCCAAGAGTGGCTTTTGTTACTCATATAGTTAAGGGTATTTGTTAAGTTCATGTCCGTATGTGATGTGTCCCCACTTAGACATGAATGACGGAGAAGTTATCATTTATATGAGAGGGGCATACGGGCATGTATGTTCAGCATGGAGGTGGTGCGAATGTGGTATCGTATAAGAGGTCAATTCATTATAAACGGATAACTAGATTTAAATAAATAATTTATTGGTCGATAAATTTTGAATAAATAGAATAATACAATTATTGTCTTCTAACTACTTAGTGCAGGATGGCAGGTCTACTAACATTTTTCGCAGATCCGACTTGCCATGATTAATTTTCACGGGGTAGGTATATGTAAGGTAAATAGTTACAAAAATATGTTAGAAAATGTGATTAGTTTTATACATTTGCCTCGTGGAGGAACTACTAGTTTTGTAATGGCTATTTTGTCGTATTTTATTTTTTGTCATTCCATAATATTTTATTGATTTTGGGAACGGAGAACTTCACACCAGCTTAATTGCTTACCCAAGTGGGCTTTGGCTTCTTGGGTACATTCCTTTGGGAATGTAGTCGATTAGCTTTGTTTCAGGATTAGTAATTCGTGCGAGGTTAGAGAAGTTTGTTTCGTACGGGACGAGCTTTGCTGGGGTGTTGCACGAAATCTGAAGGTCTAAATCTTTTTTGTTTGCTAGGTGACAGTTTAATCTTTTGTAATAGAATTTGGAGTTTTTTTTATTTATTTATTGGGAGAGTTACATTCATGAATATTTGAACTTGTCAGAGTTGGTTCTACGAGATTCAATATATTTTCCTTATTTTTTATGGGCTTTTTAGATCAGTTGTTTTATTTCCCTCTAATCTGATAAATTGTGCATTTGATTATTTCTCGTAGATGCCAACTTTACTTTTAGTGAATGAAATTCATGTCTCGGATTTTGGGGAAAACGGATAATCCTACGTGGAATTTAGGATTTTCGTTTTTCTCAAAAATCGGGGCGTGACATCATGCCACTCCAATTCGAGCTGGTCCTCAGCCTTCCTCGCCTCTCGAGCATAGAACTCCACATCGGATTTCAACTGTTGTTTCTCAGCAGCCCAGCCAGCTTCATTCGAAGCACTCTTTTCAACAAGAGACCGCAGTTCAGAACACACCTTAGCCATAGCTTCCTGCGCAACCTCGACTCGTCGTCGGATCCGGCTCAACTCTTGTTTAAGTTCATCCCTCTCGGACACCACCTCTGACAAATCACACTCAAGGTCTTCCAAACGAGCTCTCTGAGTCTCAGCGGTCACAGTTGACTAATTAAGTCTCTTCTCTTCGGTTTGCTTCTTTAGCTGCTCAATTTCATAAAGCGCATCGGAATACAGCGCCTGCATATGCGGGAAGACACACTCTAAGGTTATACCCTCTCGCGAGCCGCCTCAACTTCTGTCCCAGCAATGGCCACGTGGCTCAAATGAGACATACCCTGTATAAGGTACTTCAAACCCTTATCCGTACACCCTTCTAACGTATCTTCCTTGGGTTTTGGAGCGTGATTTATCAGCCAGTTGTGACGCCTACTTATATGATTTCTCGAAGCATACTCTATGTCCACCTCTTGGTCCCAGACCTGTGAACTCATCTTCACTAAGTCCGGTGCAAACAGGCTTATCCGAGCATCCGGATGAAGTTTCCCAGATCAGGAATCACGCCAGCTCCACCCTTCACGGTTGCCACCGACCTCGGGCTCTCCTCCGTGACCTTCCCTTTGTCACTAATAGCCGACCCTTTGGTGCAAGACGGCTCGATGGGTTCCGGAGGGAAAGGAGGGAGCGAATTATCCAAATGACCCTTCAACACTTGTAGTTGTGGCCTAGAGCGATACGGTGAGCAATTCGGACTACAGGAGACATGGCCAGTGTCGCAGCCACTCTCGGGCAAAGCAACAATGGGGTGATCAAATTCTACAATCTCAGGCGTATCTTCACGAAAGCCTTCTACCGGAACGGTCCCATGTGAATCAGCACCAGTAGAAGCTTCCATTGCAACCCACACAAAATAGTTGTTCAGAGCTTTGACCTGCGCGTTACTAAGGTTCGACATGTCTACAACTCTTGCAAACCGCAGGTAATATTTCTCCAAGCCGGAAACATCAGTCTTCGCCCCAACAAGCCTAGCAGACTCGCGTTCTTCTGTCACTGGAGCGGGTCGTGCTGAGGACGACCCAGCTCTAACACGAGACCTCTTCTTCACAAAGGAGGCAACCGTTTCAGACGGTTCTTCCGCATCAGACAGAACTGGAGCTTTGGCCCCAACAGCCTTCCTCTTCCTTGAAATGACCACATCTTCCAACTTAATTCGCGATGTTTGGAACAGAGTGGGAGCAACATGCCAATTGTTCCGCAGCCTACTACGGATGAAGTTGGAAACTCTTATAACATCGATCGTGTTCCTTTTCGGCAAGAGGCGGATTGTCTCCATGGTGTTTTGCTCCGCTAAGGTAAGAGGAGTAGTAGGAAACCTTCCTGCAGAAAAACACAAGCAATGATCAGTTAGCCTGCTATCAAGCATATCAAAGTCAAGGGGAAAGGGTTAAAGTTACGAAGCGACCTGAACCGTCGCTCGAGCTGACAACTCTTACATTGAAAATACTTCGAATCCGTTGGGGCCAAGAAGCAGTACTTCTATCAGAACTTGAAGTCATCAAAGTGATTAATGAAGCAACCTGGCGACGTCATCTTACAGACAGCGTTACTCTTCAGCCGGGGAGAAGTCAACAACTAAATTACCCGCAGAGTCACGATGACACCAGCCTCCATAGCACTTATCAAAATCATAAGGATAATCCTATATCCATTAGGCCCTAACTAGGCCGGAGAGATCCCTAGAAGATCCAGGAACTTCCAAATCACGTCCAAAACTGAAAAGCGCATCCAGTTTGAAGCATCCCGCGATGCAAGCAGATGAAACCGGGCGGGGGCGACATTGGCATTCGGTCATCTGTCAGTACATACAATGGAAAGTCCTCAGGGACTCCAAACTTCGTACGAATTTCAGCAAGGCTAGACTCGGACAGCAATCTGTCTTCAAAAAAATCCAGGCCCTTGGTCGTCAAGAAGGTTTTGTTGAGCCACGATGAAGATGAACAATCTTTTTTTAATTTGAACGATGTCTACGAAAGCAAATAAAGTAGAAGAGTCAGGCTCTACACTGCGGATGACTTAAATAAATGATGGGTTTCCGCCTCTTTTTTCGCTGAACCAACGCACGTTTAGTTAATGCAGTGCACGGCTCAAACAACGATCAGACTCAATCATCATGAGCGGCGCATCCTTTCAAGAGAAGACTTAGCGAACCAATGTGATGGCCCACTAACTCGGGGGGAGTAGCTGATGATACATAAAAATGGTCACATCCCTGAGCCATACACGTTTCACAATGATCTCGAGGAATTACAGGCCCTAGCGTCAGCCCAACACTGATCTAGCCCAAGCGGTTTTAAGCTCGTTCAATTCAATCCGCCAGGCAGACCCGAACTCTCACAACATGCTAGGACCACACATCTCACAGCTATCCTCAATACCCATAAGTCCTACTAAGGCAAGTATCTCGATGATCAACTTCGAACGGGAAACTATAGCTGATCTCTGCTTCCAACTAAGAAGCAAATGCCAGAGTACATTCCACACAAGGAATTTTTCTTCTACAGATTGCTCTCGCATTGGGAACTCTCTCTCGTATATCTAGGAGCACAAGACTAACATGGAACTTCCCTCCTACAGCACAACTCCTAATTATAAAAGGATTTTCACGAAGATCTTCTTCCTAAACTACGCTTATGATAGTCTGGTAGAACCGGAACTCCTTGCACTATAAATAAGGCATGAGGTTGGTAAGCTAAGGTACGCTATGAATCCCCTTTTACAGCATTACACCTTCCTCATATCCTTGTCTGACTTTAGCATCAGAGTGTCATCGGTCACTACAATGGTGGTCCGTGGCTCACGTGCATTACTTGTGCAGGTCAGCAGGAACTAGGTCAAAGCAGGGAGCGAAAAATGACTGCATCAACGCTCATGTTATCAAGATCAATCATAACCAAGGATTGTGATTAAGTTTTTTGAGGTAATTTCGATAAGTTGATTTTAAGAAATATTTTGTTGTGTATAAAAAAAAGTAAAAAATTTTGATTAAAGTTTTGAAATTTCTACATAAAGAGTTCCATGAGACTCATAATGTTATACAAATTACATATTGCATAAAAATCACTTATATAACAAAATTTTAATACTAAACTAATGTTATAACGGGATAAAAAATTATACAGTAATTGAGATTGGCTTGAAGAAAATAAAAATATTTTGAATTTTGAAAAAAAAAATTGATAACTCAAAAATTAAATAATTCGTAAAGTACGTTTCAAGATTTTTCGAGAAATCACACCCCTCGATCATAACTATAAAGAGATGCATTTATTTGTTTTTAGTCACACCAATGACATCATTAGATAGATCACCTATGCAATATATCATCATTAGATAAATCACCTATGAAATCTATCATTTTTTTAATAAAAATATAATCCAATTACTTATAAACACCACCTACGAAGGGGTGTTTCAAAATTTATGCCACCGAAATTTACTTATTTTACTATTGATACACCTAGCTCACATGGGAGTCAAGAGTGGGATGCCCCAAATTTCTCTTAATGTTACCTTAAATAATGGCATTATTGGTGCTACTACCACAATTTCGATCTCCTCTACCGCAACTATCAACAACATTCTCACCCCTCCTTAAAAAGTGGGCTCTTGAGAATGTTTCTCATTTACACTGCAATATGAGACGACCTCAGCCCCTATTGTTAATTTGAACATGTGTGATGATAGCAATCTTACCCAAATCAAGAGCTAGGTTCAAAGAAAAAACTAGTCACACGATGTTGGATTGGATTGGATTGGATTGTATTGTATTGTATTGTATTGAATGTACATAAAATGTCGATCCTAATACATAGATTCAATGACATTCAACACAAAACATCCATGTATTGCAATGCATAAGGTATAATTAATCTAGATACAGTAAGACCTCAATAAATTAATACTCTGGGGACCAGAGAAAATTATTTTCATAGTGGGTTTATTTATTTATCGATAAATGAATAGTTTATGAGTTTATCGATAAATTAATATTTTATTGATATATAAAATATTGTATGTTTTCAAAACAAATAAGTGCATTGCATCTTTATGAAGAGCCACAGCCGTAGATTCATGTGCTAGTCAAACTTTCAAATGAAAATTTAAAATTATAATAATAATAATTAAAAAAAATCCATGAATATGGCCAATGAGAACTATATATGATGATTGTTGTGTTCTACCCACTGTTTCTCCAAAGGGGTCATCCAAGCAAGAGTAACATTGAATAACTACTTGCTACAAAATGAAGAAGATATATTAAATGTGATGTTTACATTGTTGCAAAAAATCAAGGATGAGATTCAGTTTAGTTTAATTGCAAAGAAATAACAAGCAATTTTAGAAAAATTGATTTTGTTAGGCAAAAAAATCCATCATATGCATTTACTGTTTTTTATGTATTTTAATTTATATATTAGATGAGCCCTAAAATAGAAAATAATAATAATAATAATAATAATAATAATAATAATACACGTGATAGTTTTGAAGTTCTCTAGCTATAGGCCAACATTGGAAGATATTCGAGATTCAATACATCGAACCTGGGGGGTTCTAGGTGATTTCTCGCTAGGCTTGCTAGATCAACGTCACGTTCTTGTCCGGCTTCAATCTGAGGCAAAAGCAAAAAAGGTCTTGTCAAGGGACTCGTTCTTGATTCGGGGAGTTCGATTCAAAGCTTTCTGCTGGCATGATGGCTTCAGTCTAAAAGCAGATCCGATATCGGTTCCACTATGGGTAGAGTTGCCTAATTTGCCTTCACTTTTATTTCATCCCCCTCTTTTGAAAGCAATTGTGAACTCTTTTTGTGTCTTTTTGCGCATGGATGACCATACTAGATGTCTATCATGCCCGGGTTATACCCGTGTATGCGTGGAAATGACTTTGGCGGAAAAATTACCAAGTAGAATTTGGATAGATGGATCTAATAATAAGGGCTTTTGGCAAAGATTGAATACCCGGGTTTCAACTATTGTGATTATTGCTCATTGATAGGGCATCAGGAGGATTTTTGCAGGAAAAAGCTAGGTCTCAAGGGTAATGTGAAAACATCTCGTGTGGTAAACGAAGAGAAGAATGACAAACAAAAGGTGGAAGCTAAAGTTGTCAAACAACAATATGTTCAAGTGGCTCATAAAAATAAAGTTACAAAATCAGAGGTTGGCACGAGTGGTGCAAAAAATAATATGGGAGAGGAAATCAAGGAGGGAGTGGGTGCGGAGATACCAGTGGCCAAAGAGCCGGTGAATTTATTGTTGTCGAACAAATTTGAGATGCTTACGGGGGATAATGTTGAAGATGAGAGTAATCAAACAAAGAATTTTTCGACTAGTAAAGAAAAGGCTACCGCCAGTGACATATTCGTACAAGAAACAACAGAGGAAGACCTTCAAGAGGTGGGAGACAGCTAGTGAGATTGAAAAAGCGAAGCATGGAAACCCAACTAATCCTGATGATCTAGGCAGTCCAGGGACGACAAGTCCTGAATTTGAATATGTGAATACAAGTATTGAAACCAACCAAATTAAGATATTACAGAGAGAGGGACCTCGAGCCCCCCAGGCAGATGATGAGCTGATCCTTACGGTCCCTGGGACACAGTCTGGGGCACAGCAGTCGGGGTGTCAAAATGGTGAGCATGAATTGCTCAACTCTTATCAAATACGCTCTGCTTCTCCCATCACAAATCAGCTAGTAAGCGTGGAACCAAGGGTAGCTATCCCAAAGATAACCGAGAACAGGGGCCAAGACGCACTAAAAGAAAGTGAGGAAAGATGCAGTGAAGAGGTTGATGCAACCTCAAAATCAGCTTCTACACTTCCTGAAGTAGGTCGAGAGATAACTGATGGAAGACAAGGGGAAGATCCAACAGCGCCCATGGATTGGCTAACACCCCAAGTCATCAATGTTTTGAATTCAGAAATTGCAAGAATAGGCAGGGATGCATTGGCCACCGAAATTAAAAGCTTACTTGAAGCGAAAGCAGCAAAGGTGGGGCAAAACACTATTGAAGAAGAACATGATGTTACCACAATACAGCCTCCCACGGAATATGTTCCTCGAATGTCTTCTCGAAGCAAAAAGACAAATCCTAAATTCAGGTAACTGATGATGATAATACAGATAGAATGCAAATGCTTATTAGAACCTTGTAGGGATTCTAAATTAGTGCTAACATTCAATGGTTTCTATATCATGATTCATTATGTTTCGATTCTTTACGACGACTTCTCATACATCCTGGGGCCCACATTAGGTATAAATCAGGTCATGAGAGTGCTTAAATTATTGATTGATAATTACGAGGAAGAAAAGTTATGGAAGGTCTATCGTGCAACCACTTTAGTAACAGAACACTTTACAAGGTTACTCCCTAACCTGGAGACGGTGAATCTAGAACTAATTAGGTTATTTGTTGAAGCCTTGAAGCAAATTTATTGTTTTGTAGATGATGAAACGAGTGAACGTATGAGCGATTGTAAACTTTATCATCATCTTTTTTTATTAATATAAGGTTCGGGAATCCTAAAAACCCCAGCTTTCCAAAAAAAATTTAAAAATTATCTTCTGCCCCAAGAGAAATTATTATTTTCATAGACATGCCTGAATCAGAGTTATTTAATTATCTAAGCAAGGTAATTATTTTATCAACATTCATTTATCGAGGTTCTTATTTATTTAATATGGATATTAACAAAAGTTGAGCTATTATTCCTGTTACATCAAAGTAAGAGATGTCACAAATCATACCCTACTATGTGAATTCATTTACAAATTATATTTGAGATTACATCAATTTAAAGATTTCTTTTGTTATAGCTAGTTTCAGCTAATAAACAAGTGAAATTAATTTTTGTAATTCAGTTACCAAGTTGGGATCCGAGCGAGTACCCTAACAATTACTTAAGGATTTTTTGAAGATATAATCTTGTAGGGTTGACGGTTCGGTTTTTCGTCTAAACCGTGAATCGACATAACTTTGGTCGATTTCAAAAAAATTTCAAATCGAATCGACCATTAACAAAACCGAACCGATTCTAATTTATGCAAATCGTAATTAAATCGAACCGACTAAAACCGAAATAAAAATGACGGACTATTTTAAACGTATTATATTATTTTTATATAAAATATATATTATTTATTATATATATTCGGTCAGTTCGGTTTTGTTTTTTAAATAACATAGAAATCGAAAACCGAACCAACCACTTCGATCGGTTTAATCAGTTTGGTCGGTTTTTTATTCAACCCTATAATATTCTCATCCTCATATACATAAAATTCAACTCATTTCAATGATGGTTGAATGATCTACAGGCAGACTTCGAGCCACGGTTTGTCATTGATATTCAACATATATTTTTTTTTTAATACATATAATGGAGTTAGAATCATTGAAATTAGTTGATACTTGTGAGCTTATGATCTTGGCACCGATCTCATAACCTATCAACAATGTGCGGCCTACAAGTCAACACCATAAGAAAGTAACCATGCCGCCGGCGGGTCTCGAACCTAGGACGTGGGGGATAAACCCATACAGCCCTAACAACTCGACCATAACACCATATTCCTTTAGTGACAAGTGTAAAAAAATTGTGTGTTTAGTTTTAGGGAAAAATTATCATGGAAAAACGATAAATACTGAGGGTCTATTTGGTTAGCCATTTTCCTTGGGAAATTGAATTCATTTTCCTAGTTATGCAGATTTTCGTTGTTTGGTTATCTATTTACTGACAGTAAATTGATTCATCGTCAGACTATTTTCCCACTACTCATGAAAATCCAAGTCCAAGGGGAGACCTTGAAATCAGATTCACATAAACAATTTCAATTTCCATGTCTATTTTCTGTGCAACCAAACAGATCCCGAGAGATTGTAAAAAGAGTGGTAATAGAGTGAAAGAAGTTATCCACCATGAGGTTCAAGATTACCATGCATTTTAAATGTTGTCTTTTCATCCCCTTATGAAAATATTGTTTTAATTTTGTAAAAACAAGAAAATAGACAGCTTTGCCCAATTCATGTTCTTCATTCTTTCCCTTTTCTTTCTTCCTTTATTCCTCATTTTCTCGAGAAAATTTTCTTATGAAACACGCCCTAATGTTAAATTCAAACAATTGCATGTTCGAACTTGGATACCGTTCTTAGTTTTCTTTTGCTATCAGGACACAAGAAGAAAGCTCTAAAAATTCCAAACCTTTGGCCACGAAATCAAGATTAAAACATTTAACACTTAACTCAAATATTATTCCCATGCAAGTTAAAACCGACATTTTGTGAAGACTACAAGATGGAGAAACCATGGAGACCTAGTCCGATGGAGTTAAGACGATATCTTCAAGATGGAGAAACCAACAAGGCCTTTTCAAGGTAAATCCCCGCATCAAACGCAAAGTTAGGGACAATATTGGTGCTATAAGATCATAAAGTGAGTACAAACAAACAAAGAAAAAAAAAACAATAACTTCAAATACTACAAATCCAAATTCAAACTTGAAAACTGATCCAAATAACACCTTCATAACTAGCAAGGTCACAGCCCATAAGGTAGTAATTTATGATATCAAATCAGTCTTGAACACTACTCATACACACATTCTTACTCTATTTGCTCGACTGGAACTCTCAAAGGACTTGAGAAAGCCAAGAGCAGCATCTCTTGCTTTTTCTGGAGGAGGAGTTGCTGGTGACATTGGTTCGAATTCAGCCTTCCATTGAGCAACACACTTGTCCTCGTCATTTCCATCTACTGGAAGAAAGGTGAAGCAGGTAACCCTGTAAGGATCATACATGTCTCTCAGGTCACCCTGGATCACTCGATATGTCACTGAGCGTCCTACTTCGACCTTCTCTATCTTCTCCAGTGATTCTCTTACATAACCACGCACAGCTGCACAAATGAACTTAGAATAGTTTGTATTAGTCTTTACTCAAGTGAAGAACATTTGGATTATTTCTCCAATCTAGATCATCAAACCAAAGTAATAGAAACAGAAACAGAAACAGAATCATCAATTACTAATGTCACTGAAACACTGAACCAGAAGTGTCATCAATGATATGTGCAATATGTTATGCAAATAGGTGAGAAATGATAATACGGCAAAGATATTAGACTTGGTTTGATTGGAGAGAAATGAATTCCTGGGAAGATATAGAGTAGAGAGAAGAGAGAAGGAAGAACTAATTGATACTAAAGATGGCCTTTGCCTTGCTCCTTTTAAGGATCGAGTTCTCCCTTCCATTTCTTTGTTTTTCTTGAATTAGTTTATCTCCAACCAAAGAGTCTCACTCTACGCTCATACTAACAGCAACCAGCAGTCCAAGATCACCATTATGTACAACAATCACCCCCCTTTACATCATAGATTTCTCTTCAGTAAAACGACTCAGTAAAATGGCAAGACCGAGTCAAATTTTCAGGTGGACATGGCATGTAAATTGTTAAATTTTCATTGTTCATAAAAAATTAAGGGAGAGAAAAGAGTATACCGACCAGGACCCAACTTGAAGAGCCGGAACTTCCAGGACCCCCATCGCCCTTAATGTACTCTGCGCCAGCAAGCATGTCAGGATTGATTTTGCTTATGGTATCGTTATCTCTGTAAATTGCCCATGCTTTCCTAGCAGGAATGTTGAGCATAACTTCTCCTTTCATGTTCTGCATCTTCTCTCTTTCTTCAACTCACTCGCCCTTCAATCTCTATCTCAAACTTGTGTGGTACAATGTGCTCAAGTTGGGGCTTTAAATAAGCAGATGAAGCTCAACCCTTCAACCAAGAGATGCTCGGTTCAGGTGCCTATGCACATAGCCATAATCTCTGAGGTTCTCCTAGTTCCTCTTTATCTAATTTACAAGACTAAACAGAAGAGCCAGATTCCTTAACAATTCCATTTAAGTGGCATGGATGCATTAATGGGGTTATATGTCCTGTAGCCTAAAACAACAAAGGACCAGTAGTCTCAAATTTAATTCAAGCATATCATCTTCAAAGTAGATGCCAAAATCCTTAACAAACCTGGAGAAGAATCCATTTACTGAGGAGTGGTCTAGAAGTTTGACTTGCATATAATAGTTCAAAAAATACAATGGTTTTTTAACATGGTAATCTCAGTAAGTACACTAGTAAAATGTTATTTATTTAGCCTAAAACATTTCTTAACTGAAGCACCTAGAATGCACGGTGTAAACTGTTCAACTACCTAGATCAATAGAAATATTCTACACGACTTGTGCACATAACATATGAAGCCGTATTGCTCTATTAGAGCATGTATGATAATGCACTAAGAGTTTGTCAACACTATTTGCTGGTGTGTTGAATGACTAGTGTGTCAAGGTAACCTCTTAAGCCAAACTGTTGTGCTCCAAACACATGAACAGTAGTAAGAATAATAATAATTGTAACAATGTCAATAATGGTGTGCTTTAAGGCGTAACCTGTATGCTGGAGCACGAACTCCCAAAAATAAAAGCTGCTTTAGATTAGAAGAATTCTATTAACAATATGTTAACTAACTCCAATACATCTCAATGAAAACAATACATCTCTTGTCGTGTAACTTCACTCCTGGTATGGTTCCTTTTTTCTACATGTAGTGTAAAACACATTCTCCATGGATGCAATGGGCTATGAAAGCTAAGGAACAAAGCAAACAATGCTGCAACCTAACCGAAATAAGGAAGTTGAAAGTTATCAACCTAGTAGCAGAGACAGAACACCTAATGGTACACAAAATCAATCAGTGACCAGTCCAACAATTACAACAATGGTTACTGACTACTTTGCATGACCTACATATGACGAAACTGATAAACTACAAGTATTCAAGGTTTATTTAAGACTTCGAGGACTAAAATGTAGACTAATTTCAAAGATACCAGTGGAAGAAATTGAAGGCAGTGCTTGCAGAAGTGTAATAACTAAGAAGTTGCGGAGGCATAAAAACCGGAAAGCACCTGTAAAGTACATATTGCATAGATCTATCTTCTGAACAAATGATATGACCGGCAAATTCAACTAGAACTACTGAACATTAATTACACACAGTAATATCTCACGCATGAATGGAGAATGGAAAGAAAAGCCGATTAATTACAACAACGAACAGAAGATGGAGCGGAAGTGATGAACTCAAAAATTGTCTTCCCTTTGAGATAGCAGTTGAAGATGAAAAGAAACCCATAACCACCGCCATATGATACACAATAAAATCCATAATTATAAATGCAATATCATCTCTCTACTTCTGCATCTGCTCTATGCCAAACCTGGACAATAATTAATAAAGAAGGAATGTTATTTGGTCACTACTATCATAAATAAGAACTATATTCTGTTTTTTCTTTTCTTCTTTTTGGATAAGATACACGACAAGTGTTAATAAGGAAGCATTGGTTCACCTTAATACATCAAGAATCATAGATAATCTATAGATAATCTAACTGACACTAGACCAAATGGGCATTTTTGTAACAACACTCAAACAGTATCACTTTTGTGATGTAACAGTCCACCAATTAATTCCAAGTCAAAACTAAATTCAGGCAAAATTTTGAAAAACTGTTTCACAAATAAAGTATAGAACAAATTACATCACCATGAATAGTATTACTTGTAGCACCATACTATTCATGATGATCCAATTATTGGATCACTTCATTTGTGAAACTGTGTGAAACTATTTGGTGAACTATTACAGCACAACAATAATATTATTTTTTTTACAAATACATCAATTTGGTGTAGCAAAGGCAAAATTATGTTTTTTTTTAATCAAATATGTCAAATTTGGTGTAGTGTGAAAGGCAAATTTTTTTTTTTTTTTTTTTTTTTTGCCTTTCGCACTACACCAAATTGACATATTTGTAAATTTGTCGATTTGGTGTAGTGTGAAAGGCAAAATTACTTGCATCCTATTAAAAGACGGTGTTCAAATCTCGGTACACCATTAAGCTACTATGTACAAATGTTAAACACTCATAGCTTATATTATATGATGTGAGTTATTTAGCCCACAATATTAGAGTTGGTAGTGGGGCGGATTTTCATCGACATCCGCTCCACCCCGCCTTGAATGGGGTAGATTTGGGTTTGCCTAAATGGATTTCAGGGCGAATTCGGGGACCCCAGTGGTATCCGTCACGGATTAGGGTAGACATGGATTTGTACAAAAGAGGATATGAAGAAGATGTTCCAAGTGAAAGTGAGAGGAGGGGTGGAGGGGTTTTGGTGTTGGATTTGGATGAAGACTAGAGTGGCGTAGTGGCTTGGAGAGATGCGTATGAAGGTTGGAGCGAATGAATTGGTTGTCGGAGAGACCGTTTCGGATGATTTGGGCGTGCATTTGCTTGAGGTGGGTGAAGTTGGTGCATATTTTGAGGTGAAAAAAGGGTTCGTGAGAGGTGAATCTTCGTTGTTGTGTGGAGATTTGAAGTGGGTTTTTGGTGGCGTTTGATGGGAAGAGATCTAAAGAAGAAGATGGGGTTCAACTCCATTATCCACCATCTATGACTCTCTGTTAACCACCTTGAGTATGAAAGTGAGAATATGTGATACACCTGGAGAGTTTGCACTCCTCAAGTATTGAAAGGCTAATATGTTATTGAAGTTTGTATCCACAAGGTTTACCCTATGTATAAATGGATATCCGCAGGGTAGATATGGCCAAATCTGAATCCGCCCTGAAATCCGTTTAGGCAACCCAAATCTGCTCATTTGGGGCAAAGCGAAGCAGCTATCTGTGAAAATTCGTCCCTAAAATCATCAGTTCAAACAGAGCAAAGGAACACACAGTTCATTTGCAAATGTCCTTGAATGACGTTTCAGCAGGTGTCTCGAGGAGTGCTAGTTGATCCTTGAAATTAGGTTAAAACTGAAAAAATAACGGCCTTTTTTTATTTTATTTTTTGAATTTTTTCTTAAAACCAAGCCTATAGCCTTTTTTTTTTTTGGAAAAAAATATCACGTCTCACTCAAAAGTTGGTAGGTTATATGAAAATTTGCTACAAGTTAACCTGCATCCAGTTACAAATATGCAAAAATATGTCAAAATATATTTCAGAAATAATCTTTTAGAAATGCAAGATTCTTATCAAACTCCCTCCAATTCCTCGAGATTCTCAACGGATCCAACCTCCTCTCCTTGAAACACCGCCTGACATGTCCCATCATTGGCACAAATGTTTAAACTATTAACTTCATAAGGGTCGTGATTATTATCAGAATCCTTTATCCAATGTTGGATCCTCCTAATGACACGAAGCCTCCTACCCATCCGATATGCTCAACCCCCAACCATGTAATTAACAATAACATAATCAATACCCCTCTTACTTCCACATGATAAACAAGAGGCTCAGAGAAAAAAGAGCACAGGTGTGACTGGCATAAAATCTATGATTAGATTGAAAAAAACGTAAGCCTCAGGTGATTTAGCAAAGAAAAAACTAGACAACATGGAAAAACCAAAAGCTCTGCCCTCCCTCTCTATCTATCCAAGGGATGGAAGGGCAGAGGCCTTTGGTGTCCCCTCCAGCCAATATGTTTTTCTCTCATGCCTTTCTTCGTTCATGGTTCGATATTCTGGTGTCCTAGGCGTAGAGGAACCACACAATCCATCCCGAACTTCGTTGTTAAACTCTACTGCGGTGACGATACTGTAAGGGAGGTCCTACGTAAAAATAGCTCGACGCCTGGATGATAAAAAGCTTAACACCTCTCATTCCTATTACTTATTCAATATGAAAAAGAAAAAAATTCAAAATGAAAAGAAAAGGTCGTCTTATTCAAAACCCCAATTATGACATCCCTTCTCTCCCACTTCACACCTCGGAAGGCATCGTTCTTATAGAAAAGAAAGAAACGCGCTTTCACATCTTCTTAACTTAACCCGAAATGGCTGAGGAGAAGAAAGGCTCCTTTTTTAGGGTACTCCCGGGAACAGATCCAGCGGACACGGGGTGGGGCATGTAGATCAGAGGATTAGAGCACGTGGCTACAAACCACAGTGTCGAGGGTTCGAATCCCTCCTCGCCCACAACCTTTCCAAAAGGGAAGGACCTTTACCTCTGGGGGGTAGAAAAATCATGATCGGAATAGCGGACCTAAAGCTATGGAACTTGGGTGTGGGTCTTTTGTAGAAATGGAATGGTCTTACTCCACATTTTTTTTTGTTTTACTCCCCGCGACTCTTCCTTGGCCAGGCTTTTGGGCTGAATAGCAGAGCAAGTAAAAGTATTAGTAGCATAGCAAAAATGTGTTACTCGTCATTAATATGTTTGCTCGCGGTAATTGTGGCCTCTCGAGAGAATCGATGACTGCATCTTTGATGCACTGCTAATACTAGTACATCTGATAATTCTTAATTGGCTAGTTGTAAATAGCCCCAGGGCTATAGAATAAAGGATTATCTTGAATCTACACCGAGATATTTATGGACGGTAATTCTCAAATATCGCAAAACAGAATGTGATATGATGGGATAGAATGCAATGGAAACAAAGACAGGGAACGGGTTACCTACTCCTAACGGTCAAAACGCCATCAACAATAATTCCATCCAATTTGAGCAATTGGGTCATTAAGCATTCAATCAAATTCAACACTTCAGTTTCTACAACTTTTTCACCTTTGGATATCAGATTCTAGACTTGAAACCTATCCCAATTACAAGTTCAATCATTTATAGCAAGTTAGATATCAATTAATTACCCTTTTTATAGTTCAAACACTAGTTCCAAAACAAATTGATCACTCTTTCTAATGATCATGCAATTAACAAAATTATACCTAGTTGGCAAGTTTGTCAACTTCCAAACTGATCTCTGACACTGATTTTGACGCCTTCTCCATCTTCGCAGTCTTCCGCATCTCAAGATAGTCTTTCCTGACTTGTAGGATCCTCAACAAGCACAATTTTCGATCTTTCCTTCACCCCCACAATGTTTAAATACGAATTTGAAGATCTCGATGCAAGTTTCCGTAGTCATCTTCCAACACCCCACTCACCTCCCTACTCTGCTACTCTGCACCAACTCCCTTGTGGTGATCTCTATTCATCGCATAGCCTCGTCCCTTGTCCTTTTTTGAAACTAGGCTTTGTAACAGTGTTAAGGAATCTCCGCCAAAGAATCCCTAGGTTGTAAAATTTTACCCAATTGCTCCCTGCCCTAGCTCCAATCCCCAACCTGCACATTCCACCAGGACCACCACTGGCTGAAAAAATCTCTAATTGCACTTGATTCCCTTTCTGTCTCCTCATGCGTAAGCCCACCACTGAAATGAACATGATCTCTTGGGCTCGATTTCCCTTGGCTAAGACAAGCATGGACCTCCTCCACCCTGGTAGATCCTCAAAACATAGATATAACCAGACCCTCCCCTAGCCACCATTCTCCTCACATAAACTCTGTCTTCGTTCTCCCTCCCTCTTATCATCACCATTCCCTCTCTCTCCCTTTCGTCTCCCTAACCTTCCTGCCAACATAACAACCCCTATTCAAGTTCCCCAGGACCTCAGCTAGTACCACTGACGACAGAAAGATGACCAGTCTAACCTTCCAAATATGACCCAAGCTTTAATTTGCAATCTTAGCACTGCCTGCATGCTATGGTTCTCTGGAGGAAAAAATGATAGGTTCAGAACCTCCGTATAACCAGTAGAGGTTGTGGAAGATACTCCGCAAGGTCCCTTTTAAAGAGTTCTGGGAATAGCTAGGAATTAAAGGTAACTCAGTTTTAACAGGCTACACATCCATTCTAGATGGCACATAACTCTTCAGATTCTGTCTTGTGGATTTGAGCGTTGCATTACCTTTTTCCTAAGGCCTATTAATTCTAAAAGCATGAGATTAGCATTTTTTCCTGGTATGGCTTTGATGAAGACAAATTTCCAGGAACATAATACCAGATCTAAACTAGACTTCCCTTCATGTTTCAATTGATTTCAGTGTAAGCCATAATTTTCTGGAAGATAGCTCATCCACAATGAACATGGAACATAATACCAGGAAGCAACGAGCTGTTTCACCCAATCAAATGGTAAGTTGGTTCAAATGATCACAGAGAATTTAACTCTTAATAAAGATGCATAGATTTTCTAAGTTTGGTTTATACTGCCCTATAACAAGCACACTACATTTTCAGAAACTTTGCATGTTGAGCACGTATAAGACACTCTAACACCTAGACATTGTTCGCTAAAACAGATCTAAAGTTTCACACTGTCTCAATTATTTATACATGTTATAATGTATACCACACCAACTTAGAAGTTCCTACGTAGCAATATTGATCTACAAGCAAAACTTATGACTAATACAATAAAATAATGGTTGAAACAAAAAATAACATTCTAATGCACAAACGTGTACAGATATTAGTGGGTTTTAGTCCGCATATCAGACACCTCGTATCTGTGCTGATGCCGTAACATAGTATAGTATAACTTTCAAAATGAATTTAGCACGACCCTTGGATATTGTTTCATGTTCACAAGTCACTCAGGTCAAAGTTGCTACACCTAGCTGCTACCTGGTAAAAGGTAACGACGCAACAATATACAAAAAAATAAAAATAAAATAAAAAATAAAAAAGGAATCCAGGTTGAAAAGTTCAGGGTACTAGAGCAGGACTCAAGGTTAGTGTAGTTAACCACAGCCCCATTTGCAGCTTGCAGAAAAGGCACAAATGTTTGATGGGCTGTTAACAAGCATTTCAAGCTAGTACTGTATATTTTGTGATAATTGTTCAGAGCAACCTGAAGTTTCCATAACTTATATGCATAAGCTTAAGTTAGAAATCCATATGCACTAAATTAGAGTGGTTTTAATCACACAACAGCATGTATTCGAAAAAAGAATTAAGCCTTGGAGATATAGTGAAATGGAACAATTCTCCAAGTGCATATCATGCAACACAGCTTTATTCTCAGTTTGTTCTTGCAAAAAATAATGCAAAAGCAATAGTGAACTTTGAAAGAACCCAAGTGAAGACTTTACCTCATATCACAAGTCGAAGTCAGATTTTTTGCCTGTTAAAATACGAGATATCTGGAGGCCCCTACTGAACGCTTCATTAAAGAGAATCCTGGTTTGCATGGACTGGAACCCAGGCATCCATGAGAGCAGCGCCACAGGGGCCATAACAATCACTCCGAAGAGTATCTCATAAAGCCGGGCCAATGCTACTACAGTCTCCCATGCAACAGTGGACTGCAGAAAGGGCCTGAGCACCTGGGCAATGGATATTAGGCCCCAAACTGTTGGGATAAACGCCAACATGCCTGTGAGAATGTCGATAAATTTAAAGCTCGTGAACTCCAGAAAGAGAACAATCACAAGTACTGTAAGAGAAATGACAATGCACTGAACCAGCCGATAGTAGATATGTTCTTTTGCAGCATATTTATCCCGCGCATATGCTATTATCACATAAATCACAACTGCCACGACCACAAAAATCCAAGAGAGCAAATAAACTGCTATACTTGTGCTTCCGTTAGCAATGCCAAGCTGATATACAATCCCGTATTGAAAGAAGAAATACCGGAGATCTAGAATTATTTCTAACAGCTTTCCCCAGAGACCAGTTGTTCTCAAATGATCTTGCTCCTCATACCACCATGTCTCCCAGCTTTGATCAGCTTTTGTAAACACCCCACCGCGATACCATATCCAGTTCATAAATTCATCAAAATCGTATACCGTCTTCAACCAATCAAATCCAGAAGGATTGAACACAAAGGGTGCCATGATCCATGAAACCACCAGGAACCAACTTGAGATTGTCATGGCAATGTATACAAAGGTATTCTTGGCTAGGGGACTATGTGAAGCATAGACTGTTAGGATCACCCCAAGTTCAATTGCCTTAACAAAATGGCTGCGAGCATAAAGTCTATAGTTCTCAGCAAAGCTCTTGTGTTGTACGACAAAACCACGTCCAGTTGCCCTATACTTAGCACCACCATGAAGTATTGTCCGGCCAAAGAAATGTGTACGAGTTCCCATGGAGAATGTGTAAAAAACCGATGAAAGCTGAAGCTGCATGGTCAAGAAATCCCAAACTGCAGGAAGGAACCCATGCTCAAGAGAATTCTCCACAATCATAGGAAGAGCAGTGAAAAGCCCAAGCTGTATGATGAACTGCTGATTGAGGATTGCTCCAAATGCTTTGTTGTTAGTAGAAGTCGTCATAGCTTTTTCAAAGCCACTGAGGGCAAGATAAAGGCGGCCCCACAAAAATGCATAAACAGTAAGGACCACCATCATTGTGTTGAAAAAGAACCCCACAGTAGTGTAGAAGAATGAGAGCATCCGGAAGAAGTCAAGCCTGTGACCCAATCGATAGACATCCCTGCTCAGAATCTGCTCACCGTTTCCACTAGCAACTTTGGCCTCAAACATAGATATCTGATTCAGTCCGACGTCCCTTCCCTTTCCTACCTGGATGTACTCATGATGAGTCACGTTGCCACCTCTTAATGTGCAATTGAACCCGGCGAATATGTCCTCACTTATGTTGATTACTCTGGAAGCCTTGCTAATGCCACCACGGGTTATGAACCAGAACCTATCAAAGACATCTGGATGGCCATAGTGCATTCTCACTTTCAGAGGATTTGCTAAAACACGTTGTCCCAATGTAACAAAGCTCGTTTCCTGAGCAGACATGAACCAAGCAAGTGACGAGACAGAACCAGTGAAGATATGTTCGCGGACACCCAAAATAGTAGGCTTGCGGATACCATACTTGGTCTTGTATTCTTCCAACAGATTCCGCATCTTAAGAGCCTCTTCAAAATAGTTGTCTTGGTTCATATCAATGGTCTGAACTGCATCACCACGAGTGAAGATGATGGCATGATTTTGGTTCTCTGGTTTGCCCTCTCCCAGTTTCAAAGGACCAGGTAACCTGACTCTGTAGATCTCTACCTCCTTCTCCAATTGTTGATCGTACTTCACAAGAACAGAGTAATACTCCACATCATTCCTCCCCGTGTAGACCTCATCAACATAGGCAACTCGCAGGGCTTCATTGTTCTTCATCAGATACAAAATATCCTCAGCATGTGGGTCCTTCTTTGCTTTTTGCGTTCCATAGATCTGGCATGCAACCACATATGTGTATTTCATGAGAACAGTACCATACTCATGTCCTTTGAATAAAAGACTGACACTGCTGCTTGCCCTGCTCAAACTTCTCGAAGACGGAAACCTAGCAGACCCCAAACCATCATGGCTGTTATCTCGCCTCATTGAACCAACATAACCTAATTCTCGAGTCCCTTCCCTGATATCCATCTCCGATGCAGAATCAAGGAATGCCAGCATCTTAAGAGCCTTATAGTAATACATCATCCCTCTTACAGTACGAGAAAGTGTCTGACCACGGTATGAAGCCCATAGACGGAGTTCCTTCAGCTTGTCAGTCCAGACATCATTTTCATTTGCCAGGCCCTCTCTTCGCATACGCTCCAGGAAATTTCTCCATTCGTCATCATAAATCTTTTGCAGATAAAACAAGGTAGAGATACCATCTTCATTCTCAGTCCGGAGCTGTTCTTTGCCGTATATGACTTCTTCGTTGTAATATGGGGTCAGAACACTAAAGGCAATCATCTTCTCAACTTGGGGAGCATGTGGCATGTTCATAAACACGGAATTGCTGAAAAAAGCAATACGGCGCCTGGCCTCAAGATTCATTGGAACATTATGCATGGAGTCTCTAGAGGTGAGAATTGTCTCCAAACGTCTAACCTGTTTGTAGAAGGTATCATTCTCTTCAGCGGGCAACTCAATAGCATTCTCAAAAGGTAACCCTGTGCTGGATACAGGATTCATAGGTGCCAACCCATCCTGTCTTAGCTGCTCAGTGCTTCTCTTGATCTTTTGAAAGTCTCTAGTAAAGATCTCGTACAGAGCCTGCAACATGTTCACTATCTTGCTCATATCTTTCTTTGGCTTGTTCAAAAGCCCAACTAATTTAATCAACTTGTCGTGGATCTGAGGCAAAATAGTTGTCTTGTAGGTCTGCGTGAATTTTTCAATCTGAACAGCATGATCAATTTCAAGAAACACATTCGAAACAATTGAATGTTCCTCCATATTATCTTTCAAGATCTCAAGGAGCAAGTGCTTGATGCTGTCATAAGCTTCAACAACAGCGCACCGCCTGTACTCATTCTTACAAATTTTCTTCCATAGCCATCTGTCAGGTGCATCCACCAATTCTTTTGCCTGGCTAAGAGCTAGTAGAAGCTCATTACAAAGAAGTAAACACGGCCATCGAATTACCTTAATGTTCCAAGAATTCTGAGGTAGTTCCAGGAGCTCCAGTTCACGGTCACTGATGATATCTTCCTCTCTGAAAGTCAGGATTATCTCATTCCATATCAAGGCAAACTTGTTTGCCTCCACTTGATTTGACTCAATCTTCTTGTATGGACGACCCAGCCCATACCGCAGCTTGAATCTGCGGATTGCATCTTTGAACTTGCTCTTCAGTGTACCTCTCTCCTTGAATAACTGCTCCTCAGGCATGAGATTAAACTGCAAGGCACTCGCAAAAAACTGAAACCTGAGCCTCAGCTGTTGGATGTTTCGAATCTCTCCCAAATGTGAAAACAAGCCGACGATTGCCCCAACAAAAGAGGAGAAAATTGAGTACCATATTTGCAAATCCATGAGGTATATCAAGACCACTGGAGCCCACAACAATCCAACAGCCAACCTATTCGTGTTATTGAAGAACTCATGCCAATTATATGTTATATTCTTCATATTCAAAACAGCCTTTGTGGGTGTAACCAATGGCTTAATCTGGAGGAAATAACTGAAGGAGAACTTGGCTGCAAGAACACATATCCAGAACAATGTGTACTTGATATTGTCAACTAGACCTTCCCTGAGACCCCGACCCACAAAAGTGCGTGTTTGGAACCACCATGTCAATGCATAGAAGATCTTCCAATTTGTACTCTCCAAGAAATTCCTAATCCAGGGAATAATGAAAAGAGCCAATGCCAACACCTCTGGAAGAATGTACACAACGGCAGCCTCGAGGAAATTAATCACCCTCCTATTTGCTTCACCTGACCACCCACGATCAAAGTTCTTTTGGCTCCAAATTCTAGAATAAAGAACACTAAAAGCCACAATCCAGGCGGCAGCAACCATGCTCTTAAGCACCATTCTCACCCCAAGCCATATAGTCTCTCTAGAAACTAAACTATACTGAGTACCTGCATCCAGTACTGATTGAAGAAGTCTAAGAACAGACCAAGTAATAAAAACAGTAAGTACCCGAACCTGAACATCGCGATCTTTCAGTGCCTGCCATGGGAATACAGTTTGTGGCCACGCGACGATAATTGCAGCTTGAAGGAACAAGATGTGCATTACCCAGATGCGATCAAAGCTCCGAAACAGATTCCAGAAGGATCTCTGCTCAACAAACCCAGTCTTACCCACACTTCTCCCCTTACTTTTAGTCACAAAGAAATTGCTCCCAAGATCAAGAGGCCACTTGAGCCTCTGAAAGCATCTCCTACTCCAAAAATACTCATTGATATCATCATAATTTCTCCAAGCAGAATGTGGGGCAGTTCCATTCCTACTACTCGCAACTTCCGCGCTGATCGTCTGATAAATGGGGGTAACAATCTGATTCAAAAACGCGTTTTCACCTGAGAATGAAGGAAGCACGGGCCGCCCAGTGTTCTCATCAATGTAATCTTCGAGAATCCGATTGAGTTCCATTGCCATATGGTGGAAGATGTAGCAGAGACACTCTGGAACAAACCTAAGATTTGCTGCTTCACCCCAGATTAGCAAATACAGCGAAGTGTACAAAAGCTCACGCCTGTGATCCGTCCTCCGATCTGCAATCCAGATGTTCGATTTCCGGCCAAGATATGAACACCAATTAGTATAGTTCAAAAGGAGCTTCTTCCGGAAGCGACGAAGCACTGAAGGGTCCAGCTGATCAATGTTATCAGGTGGTGGCTGAAGCCGCATCTGGGCGTTTGCAAGGTGAAGCACAATATGCTCCCTTTGGTTCCTAACGTTGTCCTTCTGAAACCCAAAGAAGATCCCCAACCAGTCAAGCAAGTCCATCCCATCTCTCCAGACAACATAGGGTGGTTTTCTGAGGTCCCCAACGGTTCTCAGCGCCGCTGCGGCAGCTCTGACTTCTGGGTACCGGAGGGATGGGTGGTCTGCTAGGAGGTTGTGGATTGGGATGATGTTGAAGTGCTCTTCTTCCTCAATGGAGTCACCATCTGGGCCCCTGGGCTGTCCTCGGCTCGCTGCCTGTCTCTGCCGGAGGCTCATTGCATTGGATCTGAGTCGTTGATTCAAGTTGGGTCGTCTCTGCCACTCTGTTTCTGCTTCTTCTGCTCTGTTTTTGGTTTGCAGTCTGTGTGTTTGTGATATGGCCTAAAGGGAAAAAGTGATGAGTGATGGGGTATTTAGACTTTAATTTTACTTGCGTGGAAGAAACATTAAGAGAGGAGCTTGGCTAACTGGCGAGGAAACCAGCGAGGGAGGGAGGAGGACGGTCCTGATTGTGTTCGAATAGAGGTATTAGGCATCTCTAAGATGATGGACGGAATGAGGCCGGTCCTGGCGCGGGCCTGACCTGCTGGCCTGGCTTGGCTCTCTAGACAAGCTCGAGAGCGAGAGAAGAGGGAAAGAAGTGCGCCTTTGCGCGTTATGGGGGTTTGAAGTTAATGAGTTATTCTTGTGTGATAAAAGAGAGGTTTTCTTAGTGTTTGAAGGGATCAAAATTTGAATTGGACGTTTTGTCAAAGTTTCTTCAGATATTTTCAATTTCTTAATGAAGAGAGAAAGAGAGGATTGTCTTTTACTATAACAGTTGAATGCGTCAAATACTTAGAGATGAAGAAGAGACCGTGTGGCTTAAATTTGGGATCCGTTTGATATTTAGAAAAAAAAAATAAAACATTAGACATCTGGTAGATTTGTTTAGAAGAACTGTTCGGTCAACTATAGGTTCACTTGTCAAAAATAATATTAAAAAAAGTGTTGTTTTGTAACACAACCATTTCTACTCGATATCACCACCACCTTGATAAGGAAGAGGAAGAAAATTGTAGTCTTCTAGCCTGATTTGTTTAATAACTTTATAGGATCAGTCATGTAGCCTTTAAATATGAATTACTAAATAAATAAAAATGATCAACAATCCAAATTTAAACATTTTTTTATAAAAAAAAATTAATGGAAATGGTAGTATTACATAATAACACCCGTAAAAAAAATTCCACTTTTTGTAACCAAGCTAGAAAATTTCTTGTAGCCAACATGCTTAAGAACAAAATTTTGGTCTTGTGTGGTGAAATCTCATGGGGGGACAACAATAGTTGTTACCCGGTCGTGTATTTTGAAATCAACAACACATTAATATGCTCAACCATGATGCGCCCTTAAATGACTCACCTCATGTATGCATCATGAATCTTTTGTGAGATACATTTCATTAACGGTTGATACAAATCATGTATTTGGACTAATCAAATTGTCGTGATTCTACTTAGGCTAAAATTACTCACGTTTGCAAAAAGAAAAAGCATACTTGTGATGTTACCAAGTACTTAATTTTCTCAAGCCCAAAATAATTTCAACTTTACAAGTGATAAACTCGAAAGTCGTAAAACACATCAAAGCACCCCACAAACATAACAGATATGAGTGGGACCAGACCAGACCAGACCAGTAAAGTGGAAAAATGGGTGGCGTCACTCTACTGATTTCATGAACATGGATGGAGCCTGGAATAAGATTCTCCCCGTTATTGAAAGAGAAGATCCCTCTCATAAATGCTTTTAAACCCTAAAGTTACCAAATTGAAAGAACGGAGGGAAAAAAAAAAAAAAAAAGGTGTTACCTGGCTGGCTGAGATTGACAGCCGTTAAGACGGCGAACTCTGTCACCTTCACTGTTTGTACGAATTTGAAATTCGAAACCCTAGAAACTCGAGATTTACACCTAAAAAACCAAAAATGAAACACAAGTGAAGTGAAGCAGAGATGAATCAAAGTAGCGAGAAGAAGATGAAACATATAGGGAGAGAGCGAAGAGTAAAGTAAGAGAGGTTTGGACAAGCTAACCTGAAGATAGGTGAAATCGACTATCTCGCAGCGCCGATTGCGAGAACCTAGATCCATTTTTGTTTTTGAGGCTAGAGAGAAGAGAAGAGAGAGGGAGAATGAAGGAAATCCAAGTGTGACGCGAAGATAGGTGGTGTTGGCCACCAACACCAAGAAGAAGCGTATTTCTTACGTGTGCGTTGCGTTTCCTATCGCCTGCAGTCAAGCTTGTGAATCAGAACATGGTTTTGAAATTCTCTCATTTAGCCATTGTTTGGTATTTTCTAAATCACTGGAATGACTTAGAATTGGAATTGGAATTTTCGGTGGAGAGAAAGGAGTCATTGATGAAAGTTGAGAATTGAGTTTGATTCTATGAAAAGATAGTCGATTTCTTTTGATTTTTAAAATAAAACAAAACTTGAAAATTATGATGAAACTTTCTAGGGAGCGAGGGAAAGGGGCCACCCATCCCCCTCGAGATGAGCCATGCCGCGTATATCGAGGGTGAGGGATGGTACTCGCTCCCTTTCCCTCCCTCTTTCCATCGCCACCTATAATTCCTGAACTATGATATACCAACTTAAACAAAATCATGCACAACTCTACTTCACGTTGTCACCAATATTTTAATGCTAACTTTTTTTTGTTAAAACCATACTGTAATTGCATTAATGATAACTATTACAATATACTGTAGTAATTCATGATTGAGTAGCTAAATTATGAGCTTCAAAGTTAAGAGCTCTATTAATATAGTTACAGTTAGGGGTGGGCACGGGACGGGATGGGATGAGATATACTCATCTCTATCTCATTCCGTTCATACGGGATCGGGACGGGACGGGATGGGAAAAACCTCATCCTGACCTCGTCCCATCCCAAACGGGTTCGGGACGGGACGGGATCAGCATGCTGCCTGTGATTGCTGCGAAGATTATCATAATATAAGAGCGTGAAAAATAACTTTCTTATAATTAGATATAGAGCGTGAAAAATAACTTTCTTAAACCTACAAGCAAATTGCAGGAATCTGAAAATAGTTATGGATAACACCTAAGCAGTGAAATACCCACCAATATAGAGGCGACCCCATGGAAAACCCAAGGTCTCGTAAACCAGATCAGCTCTTGAATATACGTTCTCTGACACTACAAGATAACTCCTATTGCCCGAGGGTGAGTAGCATATTACCTAGCAGGCTTTAGTCTTAAACCAAATTAATAATGGATAAAAAAGACATGTCTGAATATGTCTCTCAAGATGCTTATAACATTGTATACGTAACGAGCACGTGATTGATTGCAAACCTCCATCAAGTGCTAATCTCAAGATGCTTATAACATTGTATACGTAACGAGCACGTGATTGATTGCAAACCTCCCTCAAGTTCTAATCTAGTTGGGATGTTTGGGAGAGTTCAATTTGCTTTTGTTTTCATCTGTTTTCTCATTGAAACTTCAGATAAAGCCAGAAATGATAGCCTCAAGAGACACTCATATATAGTCTAAATCGATATTACATAATATATAGAACCCAAAATAAAATAAATGAAATTCAAATGCAATCTTGAACATCAAAAGATGAAGATCCCAGAAATGATTCAAATGCAAACACCATGAGTTTTTGTCAGTCATCTTTAAGTTTATATGAATAAAATAAATAAAATATTAATAATAAATATTAAAAAATTAGCTCGGGACGGGACGGGATTGGCGGGATTGAAAATCTTCATCCCATCCCATCCCATTCTAGATCGAGACGGGACGGGACGGGATCGGGATGAAATTATTCAATCCCATTAAGACCCGAAAAAATTGGGACGGGATCGGGATCGTGGGATGGGATGCCCACCCCTAGTTACAGCACCATTGGGTCTGAGAAGTAAGTAAACGTCTAATAGTACTAATAAGCGAACACCAATCGTGTAGTTGTCCAAGTCTTAGAAGGATCATCCTTTAGAATGGTCATAAGAGTCCATGAATCTCCTAGAAGTAAACATGTGCTCCATTGCTTGGCTTGGATAAGGAGAAAAGCGGCTTCTGTTGCCTAGCATTCTGCCATTGTGTTGTCCAACACCTTGCCTTCAATCGAGCTGGCCACTGTGGCAACCACCTTACCTCGTAAAGTAACAACAAAAACCCCAGTGACGCCTAAAAGGGGCTGGCATAGAAACTAACATCATAAATAACAATAATAGTATCAGGATGAAGAGGATCAGGGAAAGAGTGATTAAGGAAGGTACTATTATTGAGTTTATGGGTCCTAGCCACCAGGATTTGACTGGAGATACAATTAATACGGGTGTTTGTTGCTTCCGTGGACGGACCAAAAAAGATGGGTTCAGTGATTTCGAGGCTAAGCACAGGGTGAGAGTCTCTGATAGCATTTTCTAGGACATGATGGACGGACGAGAATTTGACAGTTGTCTTAGTGGGGTTTGCGAACCAAAGATGATGCCACCCATTCTAAAGTTGCTGGAAATCGGCAAGGAGTCTAGAGGGGTAAAACTTAATCTTATTAAAAATAAGATTATTTCGAGCACGCCAAATAGAATTCAAGAACGCGGTAAATTGTGAAAGCAGTTCTTCTTTAAACTCTATATGGGCTTTGGCCAAGCTCCACATGAAATTAAAAAATGTTGGGATGTTGGGGGGAGTCAGATTTCTTGTATACCAGTCAACGGGAATTGGTGAGGAGAGACAAAGATGATGTATAACTGGACACAGGAAGAACAAATGAGACAAATCCTCCGAGTGGTTGTGGCAGAAAGGGCATTGATCCTCAATGGGAGAGTGTAATCTAACCAAGTTAGATCTAGTCGGAAGAATGTTAAAGATTATCTTCCAGAGATCTCGAAGGATATTATGATCATAAGAATGGGTATGATGAAGAGAAATGTAGGTGGAGCCAGTCGCAATATCCCCATAATAAACTTTAGTGGCGCTTTTAACCAAAAAATCCAATTTTTGTCAGGGATCCAGATCAGGGAGTCAGGGGCTTCCAATGTTCTGAGAAGGGTATTCAGAATATCAATAGCCACGGGAGGAGGAAAAATAGAGTGTATCAAGTCCGAGTTCCATTGGGGTTCCTGGTGTGGTGCTGTTGTCTAGAAATCCTGAATTAAAGTAGGAAGATCATCTTGGAAAGATTCCAGAACACAGTCTATGAGGAGTAGGTCAGGTTTAACCCAGATATCTCGCCAAAGATTGATATTAGTGCCAGAGTGGACTTGCCACAAAATGTGATGTCTCATCCTCTTAAGAGCTTAGAGATTGCCTTTCCAAGCAAATGAGGCGGTGAAAGGGGGTTTGGAGATTTGAGCTAGGCTAAGTCGATTGAAATATATAGCCTTCAGCTGAATAGCCCTAGCCGATAGAGAATAGGAGAAAAGTTGCCATATACTCTTAGTCATAAGAGCAAGAGTCTTATTCCTAATATTAGGAATATTGAGATCGCCTAAAAGGTGCAGCTATCCCAAGTGCACATGTGTTTTGCTTTATTATGGGTGGTGTCATTCCACCAGAAATTCCTAGTCATATTGTCAATTTTATCGGCTATGGAACAAGGGAGAAGAAAAGTTTGCATAATATAAACCGGAATTGAGTTTATAATTGCTTTGATCATGACCGTCGTTCCCACCTGATAAAGGACTTTGGATTTCCAACCAGCGAGTTTGGTATTGATTTTTTCAATTAGGAATTGAAAATCATTACTCTTTTTCTTGGAGAAAAGAAAAGGTGAGCTAAGGTATTTGTCTTTCAGGTTATAAAGTTTTGATCCCTAAATTCTATTAATCATTTTGGAATGTCTTTGATGGACATTAGAACTGTAGAAAACTGAGGACGTATCAAAATCAATACCTTGCCAGAAACTGAACAATAATGTTCAAGAATATATTTAACCGAGTGGGCTTTGGCTAAATTGGCTTGGCAAAACAACATCAGGTCATCAACATACAAAAGATGACTAAGGATGGGGAGTGACACCTGATCATGATGCCTTGAATAATTTTTTCGACTTTCGCTTGCACAAGAAGTCGAGAAAGAGCTTCAGCAATCAGAATGAAACGATAGGGAGAGAGGGGATCACCTTAACGAAGACCTCTAGACGGTTTGGCCACCTAGAGAGATGAACACCTAGAGCTTCAACAATCAGCACCGTTAAGGAACACCTAGCTAGAGAGAGGTGGTAGAAGTGCACTGGGAAATCATTTGAATCCGGCCTTCAGAAAAAACCCAATTTTCCCAAGAGTTGAGTTAAGAAAGTTCATTCAACCCTATCATAAGCTTTGGCCATATCAATTTTGATTGTCATTCAACCTTGTTTCTTTTTTTTCATGTGTTTCATATGAAAAAAGGTTTTGTGGGCCAAACTGACATTATCTGAAATGGAACGGCCGGCAAGGAAAGCTTCTTGATTAGGAGAGATGATTTTATCTAACAAAAATTTGAGCATGTTAACAAAAAATTTTGAGATAACTTTGTAGATAACATTGCAAAGCCCTATGGGTCTAAACTTGTCAGGGGAAATAGGGTTTCCTACTTTTGGAATCAAAGCAATGAAGGTCTCATTTAAGCTTTGGATCAAGGTTTTTCATGATGAAAGACTGAGTGCGACTTCAAACACATCTTTTTTAATAATGTCCCAAGAATGCTTGAAGAAAAAAGTATGAAAGCCATCAGGACTCGGAGCTTTATGACTACCAAAATCGAAAAAAAAAAAAATTTATTTTCTCTTTACTAGGGATAGCGAGGAGAGATTATTGGGTCAAAAAGAGCGAGAATATCATTGTTCGGAGCTGGGTTTGAAGTTTGGAAAATATTCACAAAGTAGTAATTGAGGACCTTCCCCACTGATTCATGTTTGTTATGCCAGACATTAGCATCATCTTTAAGACGAATAATCAAGTTTCTCTTACGTCTAAGTAAAGTTGCAAGATGGAAAAAATGGGTGTTCTTATCCCCTTCTCTCAGCCAGGATCTACCAGATTTGTACGCCAAAACAATTCTTTCCTGATAAAAAGTTCATCCACTCTATCCTCAAGAATCCTAATCCTATCCTCAACAATTCTAACACTACTTTAATTTTGCAAAACTACACAAAATAAATGGGATTATGGTGTATAATGTTTAAAATTGAAATGGGTAGCTACAGTCGTGCATTTTCAGCAATCCTAACACTTCCATTGGTTGTGTAGTTGGTTTAAACAATTGCAATTGGAGATGACCATTATGTGTGATAATTGATGCAATGCGTAATTATTATTATTAGCAAATCTTGTGGCCGAAATAACATATCAATAGTTGTCTTAATTCAGTAAAATCGTACATTTATTCCAAGGCTGAAAAAGTACAAACTTTTGTCCTATAAGAATCACGTGTTTGATAAACAGTTGTGTCTTAATTGTGAGTTCAATTGATTCAATGAGGTTAACCTCACGTGACTCAATGAGGTTAACACTCTCCGCCATTGGATTTAACAGATCTAATAAATTAATCTTAGGGATATATTCCACTCTTTAACGATAGGGAAAATTATGTTTAAAAATTCTCTCCACATTTTCAAGTAGCTAATCATTAGCGGAAAAAAAAAGGAAAATTAGTTATATTAGACTCTTCCCACGTTAACGTCTCTCCCTTCACACAAGCACTTTTCTTCCCATTTACAAACTCTGCAAGGCAATTGAGAAGAAAATCTAAATCAATCCCCCACCCACCATTGTGATTTTTTTATAGAATCTAATTAAGTCATTTATGTTGAATTTGAGTTTATTAGATACCAACCTTAAAAAATGATTTGTGCGCAGCCCCAAGTACTAGTGAATTTTGACAGAGCCATGGTCTTGTTCAACTTTTGGTGCCGGCCAACTTTGGCAGGTATACGGTTATTTCGAGCATTATACATTGTGAATTTTGATTTACTATTTGTATTCTATTAAAACAATGATTTATTATCTGTATTTGGTGACTCCCAGATTAGCACAATAACACGTGATTTTGATTTTCTTCTTCTCACTTTCCTTGTAGAGTTTGTGAATGGGAATAAGAGTTATTGTGTGAAGGGAGATACGTTCAAAGAGACCTAATGGAACTAGTTTTCCTATTTTTTTTGTTAAATGATTAGCTAATTGAAAAGTGGATAGAATCTTTAACTATAATTTTCTTATCGTTAATGAGTGGAATATAACTCTAATATTAATCTATTAGATCTATTAGATCCAATGGTAGAGAGTGTTAACCTCACCGGGTCCAATGAAGTTAACCTCATTGAATCACGACTCTTTTTTTAATGTGTATGAAATCTGAATTGAAAGTTGAAACAATGTTTAGTCAAATTTAGTGTTTAGAGAATAACACAAATGAAAGATAGACCGATGATTTTAATTTGCATCAGAAAAGTGGAATCAACTATAGCCTTGCCACTTCCAATTTGGAAGACTGGAATGCAAGAATGTGAGTGCTCTAAGCAAGTAACCCAACCCTTGATCTCATCAGATACATCTCAAAAATTAGTCAAGGACTTGCAAACCATCAATAACTTGACCAAAATCTTTAACCCTATATAATACAAACGGCTGAAGAATTGGGGTTCAAAGATAAATAAGCCAAGAACTTTAAAGCCTTAGAAAACCTCAAAAGATGAGTTTTTTTTTTTCATTGTTCATGATGAGACATTAATTAGTCATGCAATCACAGTCGTACACGTGGCATGGGCTAACCTTAGCACGAGAATGGCTTTAGCGCAGTCCCCAACAGGCCCATACAAAAATTGTTGTTCAACCCATAAGTAAGGTGCCCAAGTCACGCCAGCCGAAGAGGCACGGGTCGTAGGGATTGGGCCAGGACAATAAGGCTCGACCACGAATCTTAGAGCTGTCATAGGCCCGAGATCCACTCGCACAAATCAGCTCTTAAACCAATCAAGCATTGGGTCCTAAACAAAGCCAAGTGCCGAAGAGACTCAACATGCACAAGTATGATCTTGGGCGAGATCTCTCTCCATCATGCCCTCAATAACAGGGACAATTGTGGAGGGAGCACTCGCTATTTAAGGTGAGGAAATGGAAGAAGAAAGTTATGCATACACTTTGCAATTTACATACAATCTTCACTTTCCATTGCATCGATATCTGACTTAAGCATTAGAGTGCCTTCGGCCACTACAATGGTGGTCATTAGCTTAACCGCTGCTCATTTTTGCAGGCTCGAGATCGGTGAGATTAGTAAGGACATATTTGAACACATCAATTTGGTGCCATTCGTGGGGAAAAACAATAAGTTTTCCCTTAAACGAACATACAAAGTTCTTTCTAGCTAAGCAATGCATTAAGAAGTGGTCACTAATACCATATCTCGAGCATTCAACAACAATGTTGAACTAGACAACCCTCCCACCAAAGAAGCCGTACCACAAGGCCGAACCGATCCAACCAAGGGGGCAGAGCAGTCACACAGCCCAGCCACTAAGACAACCACGACTGACCTCCGCATAGACTAGATCTCGCTTCATATGGATCATCTAGCGTGGGTGGTGGAGAGACTCACTTAGGATTGACAGCAGCAACCCAAAAGTGGCGGAGATCCCACAACAAAGAGGTTGCCCGAGCGCGTCCAGGAAAATAAGAACCTCTCCAGGGAAGAGCAAAGAGTTTGCCGACATGAGGGCTTAAGGGACGATAGGGATCGCGGGGACCACGCCCCGAAAATAGACCGTACCACGGTTAGGAACATGCTCCAACTGGAGGCAACCAATCCGAACGTCTTGTGCGACCTCACCATCTCTTCATTCTTGAAGGAGATCATGAACGCCCCACTAGCAATGAAGTTTGTCCCTCCAAAGCTTGAATTCTATGACGAAACATAAGATTCTTCAGATCGTCTGCACTGTTACCACCACATAATGGCTCTGAAAGAAAGTTTAGAAGCCATCTTGAGCAAAATTTTCCCATCCAGCCTGAAGAAGGCTGCACTAACCTGGTTCCTCAGTCTCCAACCGTGTCGACTCGTTCCAAGTCTTGACGAAAGCATTCATCACCAAATTCGTTGGGAGCCAACGGATCAGGAAGGGGCCTCACTACCTACTAAGTCTCTGGCATAAGCAGGGCGAGACCCTCAGATAATACGTCACTCATTTTAACAATGAGCTGACTCTAATACAGTTGTAGTGACAACACATCGGTCACCGCCTTCACTTCTGGCCTCCGAGAAGGTCAATTCTACAACTTTCTCACCATGGAGCCTCCAAGAGATATAACGGACTCACTGAAAAGTACAAAGTATATCACAGTCAAAGAGATGTTGACCGCCAAGAAAGGAGGCAAAATGAAGCCATGCCCCCAGGGCCTGGGATATGAGAAAAGGACAAAGGCGCGAAGAATAGAACACATCAAATAGGATGAAAAAAGACAACAAAATTGGGTCTAACAAGGCCGAACCCTACAGAGCCACCAACTACGTTGGCTCAAGGTTCACTGAGTTCGCTCCCCTCAACTCCAGCTTGGCCAAAATTCTTTTCGCCATGAAAAACTGGGATGACATCAAGTGGACTTCCAAGCTCAAAAGCAATCCTTCAAGGCGTGATAGGAGCAAGTATTGTGCATACCCAAGGACCACGGTCACATCACCCAGGATTGCCAAATTCTAAAAAATGAGATAGAGTATTGGGTTCGCAGGGGAAGACTTGAAGAATTCGTAAATTCTGACGAGAAACAGCCCCAAGAAAATAAGTAGGAAGAAACAACCCTAAAGACCGAAGAAAAGATTGCAGACATCATCTACGTCATGCGCATCACACACAATGGAACAAAAAAAATTAACCTGGTCAAGAAAATGGGCAATCCGAGAACTGTGGACATGTTCCCAGTGCGGAGACTGCCATGTCCAGTACGCCAAGGTAGAACACCCAACCCCGGCCTTGACGTTCACTGAGCGGGATATGCAAGGGGTCTATTCTCAGCACAATGATGCCCTGGTTACCACGATTGCAATATCGAAATGGGGAGTAAAAATATCACTAGTAGACACGGGGAGCTCGGCCAACAGACTAGGCTAGACTTATGATGCGGCTGAGAGAGGAGGAGCTGAAACCAGACAACCAGTGATAGTTGCTTTAGCGGCGCTCAGAGTTACTCAGTCGGGAACATCAGCCTACCTGTAGGAGTAGAAGAACCAGTAAAGTTCCTTATGACGGAGTTCATTGTGGTTAACGCCCCCTCTGTGTACAATATAATTATGGGAAGACCTTGGCTTCACTAGATGGGGGCAGTGATCTCCACACAACATCAGTGCCTCAAATACTCTGTCAACGGAGATATAAGAACTATTAGAGGATATCAGTTTTCCACCAGGAAATGTCATTACGTGGCAATGAAGCTATCAAAAAAGTGACTGCGACGGCTTGAGTTCCCTAAAAAATGAACTAATAGGCCAAGGGTTTACTGGTAAGGAGTAGCGAGAGTAGCATGTAAAACTTTTGAAGAAAAACTATCAGTAAAGACAATCCCTTTAAATGACTCTACACCACACTCAACGCCTTCTAAAGGGGAAGAACGAGCCCTTGTACGGGACCAAAATGGCGCACCAAGCCTAGCCCTGCTACGGGTGATGACAACTCGTGCATAAGTGACCTAGTCCGACTAAGGAACTTAGGTACGATACGACTGGTCGAGCCCAATCCACGGACAGCTCACAGCTCAAGCGAAGCCTGATCCTGATACGGGGACCAACATGGTGCACAAGCGACCGAACCTAGCCTTACTAAAGGCGACGACAACTCACCGCGTAAGTGACCTAGTCTGCTTAAGGAATGAAGGTACCGCACAGCTGACGGAGCCCAGTCTACGAACAGCTCACCACTCTAATGCCTGGTCCCAGCACGAGACCGAAATGGCGCACATCAGTCGAGCCTAGTCCTATTCAAGATGTTGATAGCTTGCCGCACAAGTGACCTAGTCCGCCTTCGGAACCAAAAAAGTACGTCTGGGAATAGAACTCAATCCACGAACGGTTCTCCGCAAGCGAGCCGAGCCCATTCCACGGAAAACTCACCGCACGAAAAAAACCTGGTCCTAATATGGGGACTAAAATGGCCCACACACGGCCGAGCCTAAACAACGGCCCGCGGCACAAGTGACCTAGTGTACCAAGGAAGCAAGGTACGATATAGCGAGCCGAGCCTAGTCCACGGATAGCTCATCGCCCAAATGAAGCCTAGTCCGATCATGGGGACCAAAGTGGCGTACAAGTGGCCAAGCCCAGCCCTACTAAGGGCGACGACAGCTCGCCGCATAGGTGATATAGTCTGCCTAAGAAACCAAGGTACCACGAGGTGGACGAGTCCGGTCTATTGACGACTCATCACAACGGGATAATATAGTCTGAGAGACCAATACGACACAAAGAGGCGGTGTCTAATCATGTTCAGGATACCAACGATTAGCCCAATAAGTAACCTAGTTTGCTTAACAGGAACCTAGCTCGTTCGAGCAAAAGATGGTTCCTCAGCAACTCAACTCCTGTTTGGGATTGAGGTATATTATGATGTCTAGCCCAAACAGGCTTAAAAGACTTCTTCCCAGCTCAGGTCCTTTGAAAGACCGAGCCAGAGGAGCACAGGACCTAGCCCATTCAGGCAAAGATGGTTCCTCAACAACCCAACTTCATTTAGTTGGTTCCGCCATTGATCGTCCAAATGGCAAAAGATTTTGTGTTGGCCATCCACTCCCTTATCAGCAGACGATCAAAAGTAATCTCTCTCTCTTGAAAAAAAAATTTCAAACAAAGATCTAAGAAACTCTCTTCAATCAATATGTGTTTCTATTTTAAGTTTCCACCGTCACAACACAACACAACAGCTCAACTTGTTCATCCTAAAAGCAAACCCCTAAAATGATCGATGAAACCCTAGTAGTATTCTCTCATATTTCAATAATATTGAGTTGGATCAGTATCAGATCCGTCTATTCACCTTTGATCTGAATCCATATTTCTCCTTCCCCTAAATTCATGTCGCGTTCTTTTCTCTAGACATCAAAAGTCGCGAAAGTTGATGCAAGCCCCGAAATGGAGAACCTCGGGTTTAGGGATGAGTCTCGCACCCCCTCTCGCAACTATGACCTCTAATGAAGGAGGAAACTCCACAACTCCCATTCCCTTTGCTGTAGCAAACGACAAGGGAGCAGAGCAAGCCTGAGAATCCAAGCGAGGCGACAATTCAGATGAACTGCAAGCGGAATCCTCCAAAATAGATGACTTTCTTAGGGGGCTTGAAACCGCCAACATGTCATGGGCAACACCACTCAGAGCACAAAACTCCAAGCCTGAGTTAGCACCAGTGGAAAGACTCATGGTGGCCTCAAGAAGACGAGCATTGGCACGCTCGAGCTGCTCTTCATTTAGACTGCTGGGGTCCTCCACCCCAGCAAGACTAAGGTGTTCCCCCTCGAAGGAAGGCATCAAGGCAGGAGGCAATGAGGTAGACTGACGGGCTCTAGCACTACCCCCTCAAAGCACGGAATGGTACCACCGACTGAAAATGCTCGACAAGCTCCCTTTCCGCGCGATAGACAATGGAGCGGAAAGGACAACCTGGGTAGCCCCCACCTTAACCTTCATAGGCTTATGAGCAGGTGAAAGCAATCTCTCCACAACCTTCCTTTTGGGCGGACTGGGCTCCCTCGCAACTATCTTCTTCTGCGCGCCAAAAGAAGTGCTAGTCGGAGCGGTCAGTGTTCAAACCACCCTACCGACCTCATCGATGAACAGACACTACGCTCGATAAAAAATGGATTGAGCGCGTTCGAAAGGGGCGTAAGCAACAGGGAGAGAAAGTCAACTTTAAATCTCTTCTCTTCATGAGAAAGAGCAACAATGTTGTGCCCCCCAGTTGACAAAACAGGTGGTCTATCATACATACAATAAGCATCATGCTAAAAGCATCAAGCAAGAGAAGTTGGAGGACTTACTGACATTCCTAAAGAAGCAATACCATTGCCAATTCTTCGTGTCTTCTGAATGCCCGCTAAAGCAAAATGGCTTCACCAACCAGCAGGTTTCATAGTTGTTCATCCTGATGGGAGCCATGGAGTGAATCAACCTAGGCGTTAGGTGGAACCAGCAGCCTTTGCCCTAGCCAGGGTGGTAATCAAAATCCTTCACCCATTTGGTGCAATTTGGGCCAGAACCATGGAATGACAGGAATTGCCAAATAAGGAACAACGAAGTGCATGCCCATTCTAAACATGCCCTTTATACAGAGTTGTGTACCCCTCATTTGGGGTTATCGGAGACTCACTATCACTCAGAAGCGTTGACCTTAAAGCACCAGGGATTCGATACCGATTGCGAAGGTCAATGAGATCCTTCTCCGACATCAGAGATATCCCAAAAAACTCGGTACGGGCCAAGAGACGGTCAGGCGATAATCAAGTAGTCATGATCGAAAAAAGGTTTGCATCTAACTCGACTGAAGAGAATTCTTAGTAAGAAAACATAAACTCGAACAGGGAAAAATGCCAGACTCCCTCAAAGAAAGTCTATATAGACTTGACTTGCAGATGAAGCAATCACCAAACCGTTGCACAAGTAATAACTACACCACAGAAGCCGAAAATGCGGCAAATATATCATCATGACCTCGCATAGACCCGTACGTTACAGATAGTTAGTGGCCCAATATGCAGACCAACTAACTATGGGGAGTAGCTGATAAAACATCAATCAGTCATGCAATCTAACCCTAGCACAAGAAAAGCTTCAGTGCAGTCCCAAACGGACCCATACACAAACTGTTGTTTAGCCTGTAAGTCAAGTGCCCAAGCCCAAGTCATGTCAGCCCAAGAGGCACGGGTCTGAAAGCTTGGCTTAGGACAATAAGGCACGAACAAGAATCTCAATGTTCACAGGCTCGAGATCCGCTCGCACAAATCAACTCTCAGCCCAATCAAGTATTGGATCCTAAACAAAACCAAGTGCCAAAGAGACTCAATCATGCACATGTAAGATTTTGGGTGATATCTTCTCCCTCCATCATGCCCTCAATAACAAAAATAGTTGTGGAGAGAGCTCTCCTTACTTAATGTAAGGAAAATAAAGAAGAAAAATACGCATACACTTTGCAATTTACATACAGTCTTCATTCTTCCTTGCATTGATATTTGACTTGAGCATCGGAGTGCCTTCGGCCACCACAATGGTTATCCCTAACTTAACTGTTGTTCATTTTTTACAAATTCAAGATTAGCCAAATCAACAAGGACGAATTTGAACATATCAATTTGAACCTTAAAGCAAAAGTTAGCTTGTGAGCCTTATATTCTATCGAGAAATCAAGCTTTTGGTCTTGTCGTGGGTCACCCGAAATCACTTTCTATCCCCGACCAAAAGCAGCACATTAAACATTCCCATCGCTGTGTTTAATCATCGTTGAAACATTCAATTTGCATAGTCAATAGAACTACTTTTATTAATAGAAATCGATAATATTGATATACATCCAAATCAAATGATGGACTTGAGATGACAATGACTAAATACCAGTCTCTCGAACACCTTTTTGAAAACCACTGATCGGCATCCATGGTTAAAATTAAGGTGCATGTGCCATCTTTTTACTCAGTTTTTTCGAATATAAAAGTATCTCAACATGAGTTGGGGTGTTGAGAATGAGATGAGTGGCCTCACGCAAGTGCAAATATTTTCAACTTATCAGTTTCAACAGTAATAATAAAGGTGAAATCTTCACAAATCTTCACGTCATTGATAACCAAACATTATAGGACCATTATCAATATAAGATCATATGAAATCTCAATAATCGCATGGACATCCATTATTCTATGGTTCCGCATATCCAATCACCTTAAAAGCTGGTCTGGCGTGCTCTGCCCTGCTGACCACTGACTATGGACAACACTCTGCCTAGCAAACCTGAACTCATTCAGAAAATATGGAACTACATGCATCTCCCGTAAACATCCAACAGCCAAACCTTGGACTTAGAAAGATTAGGAACACGAGACACACTTCACCGGGTTCATGAGGGAAAAATCAGACAAAAGATGTTTGATTGTGTACAACAGAACATCTTCAAAAGGTGGGTGGTTTAATATAGAAGTACCCGTTACCTTCAAGTAACTGCAACAACGACAATTAACACCCTAAACAACATGAAACAAAATTAAAAGGCATTATAATGGCTATGTCAAGCTTATTGAAATCTTATACTGTGAAAAGAATAGACTCTAATAAGTATCATACATTAACAATCAGTTAGTCACTTGTATGATATATGACCATCCAATATTTAAATAACAAGATTTAAGTAATCGGCAGAAGTGTAAGCATTCTTCCACTTCTACTGATAATACAAATTGAAACAACATGTAGCGTTATGTTAATATGCTATTTGTGATACAATAAACAAACCAGCCGGATGATTTTCCAATTGCAGCATTTTGTGTCGAGGACATTACAACACGGTGGAATCCAAGAAAGCATTTAACAGGAATAGCTTTGTCTAGTGTGATAGTAGAAAAATGTACATCGCCTTACTGCCTAATGTGAACAAAGATACTTCCAGAGATACCTTAATTTATTGAATTCAAAGGCAGAAACATTCAGGGACGCTCCAATTGACATAATATTCGTCATGGGCCTCACCTCACCATGGTCTCTGAGACCCTCCGGGCACATGTGTGTTCAACCTGTCTAGCAAAGAATTAAAATCCACAGCCTGCCCAGACTCCTCCATCCTGCGAAGCACACTAAGAACATAATCCCTTGGATATCCCATGCTGATGGCTTTCTCAGCCATCTCACCATATGGGTGGCCACGCAGCATCTGTGATGAGTTGGACTGACGAATTGGTGGTGGACTAGCAGATGCGTGGCTTGGAGGATAGCCACCATGTGGGAAGTGTGGTGGCAATGTGTGAGGAACCCTTCCTCCATCCTCATCATATGCAGCATAACCCTGTCTAGGTTGAGAAGTACCTGGGTAGGCAGTGTCGCTGAGAGATGACCCGTAAGTATTTGGATGGGACGGAGACTGTGACTGCTGTTGCATGTTATGCTGTGGAGGAGGCTGTTGCTGAACTGTCATTCTAGCAGTGCCACCATAACCATAACCAACAGCTTCGGGCCTCCCCACTCCTGCCTGGGGAATTCCAGGGAAAGGCATTTGCATTGCTGCGCTGCCAGAGAATGTCTCAGTAACAGGTTGGGAGGCAGGATAGGAAGGATAAATTGGTGGAGTTTGAGGATTGATCTGACTTTGCGGGGTTTGTGGCTGTGGTTGAAGTTGTGGTTGTGTTTGTGTTTGTGGTTGTAGTTGTGGCTGTGGTTGTAGTTGTGCTTGCAGTGGTTGCAGCTGCGGTTGTTGTTGTTGTCGTTGTACTACTTGCTGTGGGTACTGCTGAGACCATTGTTGTTGTTGGTATGATGGAAATGATTGCACCTGCTGTGGTTGAATGACATTAGACTGAAGTGGCTGTGGTGGAGATTGAGAAACTTGCATTTGAGGCCTTTGATACTGGGAATCAGCTTGCATGAATTGATCTTGACGATGATTATGAGTCTGTGTTGGGGGAAGTTGCAACTGGTTCTGTTGAGGATAGTAAGTGTGTGGTTGGGTCTGGACATGAACAGTTTGAGGTGGAGTTTGAGAGGAAGGAGGCATAGATTGGTACTCCATGGATCTGGCTTGGAGTGCTGTAGATGGGTTTACTTGGTTTGGCAAAGCAAGAGCTAATTGCTGGTTCTGCATTTCGGAAGGGTTGTCAACCCTTTTGAGATCAGAGGAAGATGCTGATACACCCTCTTCATTATGTTGTGAATCTTTGTGCACAAGCTGAAGCTTGGTCAGTTCTTTCTGAGTATCAGCTAGTTCTTGCTTGTCTCTCAAAATCTGAATAGATCTATGGACCTGCGTTATGCACACAAGATACATTACGACAAATTAACCTCATCGGCTTAACCTAATGACTTTCAATAAAATTAAAACAAATTAAGGTGGGAGAAAGCATGAAAAGTTAAAATTAGCATGTGCAGTTCTTTTTGTTGTTCCTTCAGTTTCAATGTATGCATTGCAGAACCATCTAAAATATCTCAACACCCTGAATGCTAATTGGTTTTCTTATTCAACCAAAAATATTAAGATTGTCACAAAATACATTCATGTATTTCTATTTCTTTCTTCTTCTGTTCTCCTCTTTTCTTCTTCTTGAGCAACTTTTATTTTACGTAATTCACCATATATAGGTCTGGCAACTGGTGAATCAACTATTACACATTGAATTTTTCTAGAATATTGGAGAAGAGCTAAGGAAGCCTCCATTTGAAAATGCAATCCTTGATTACCAATTCCAAAAGCAGAGGCCTAACAAATCGCTAATTGTGAATTGTCCATCGGCACTAGATACCAACCTTGTATATGTGTATTTATACTAGGATGGGTAGAGAAGGGAATCCAAAAAAAAAGAAAAAACTCATTCAAATCCGATGGCATGAAATACAAGCTAATATCATGAATCTTTTGAACTTGAGGAGATGAATTCACTTCATGCTGAACCCATTGAATTTGCACACCATTTATTTCTGAATATGATTCCCAAGAACAGAAGAGCTGGCCGGTGAATTGGTCCTGTGACAATTATCTCAGGTTGTGGTGTGATTGTGAATTAGAGCACCACTCCAGGTGCTCTTATCTTTTGGTACCTTTGAAAGGAAAATCGACCAATGCATTTCTAGGAAAAGCAGTATGGACTGCAAGTTTTAGGACATAAAAAAGTTGATTTAAGGTTGGGCCAACCATAGAATCGGCACAGGGTACTTTCCTTCACTTCTTTTATGTTCAGCTGGTTTCCGTTGGTATTTAAATGATGTTTCTTCCCAATGCTTGTGAGTTGTTCAATCACATATGTAACCTCTATTCATGTCTGAATACAATCGTGTGTTTTGTCGTATTCCAAAAAAAAAAACTCTCACCAGATATAAATCATGATGAAATTAAGACCTCAAAAGCTCTATTTGAATACAGTAGTATAATATTTGCATTTTTTTTTGTTAAATTTCCTATGTAAGATACAACATGCATAGACAACATAGAACTACGTTCATACATCAAATTTTGATCGGACTGAACATTGTGAAATTTTACTGTTAGCCTTCCTAAATATAGTATGTACATTTCCCTTATCTTGTTTAGGTGTTTCCAAAGGAATTTGCCTCAAGTTCAAGCTGGTTTTATAAAAGATGATTTAATTTCGTATCTAAAATATGATAAGCTACTGTGTCGATTTTGATGTGTGCCAACCTAATCTATACCCAAATCTAATAGACAGGCCCGAATTTGGAAAGCATGATGTCATATAGTTTTCTTGACTTACTAAAAAGCATACTTACTTCCTGAAGATGCTTCTCCAGAGATCTAAGTTTTGAATCTGCCTCGTTGTTTTCGCGATTTAAATCTGTTCGCATATCTCCTATTGACTTTTCAAGATTGTAGCAATACAGTTCTAACTGTGAGAGGCGTGCACTGATCCCCTCAAGAAAACGGAGGAGGTTGTCAGCATACTTCTTCATAGTTTTTTCAACAGTTGAAATCACTTCCTGGCCAAGAGATTCATCTTGCTGGGCATATGCAGGTACTAATGTTGGCCTTCCCATTCTGCTTTCACGAAAGTCCTGCCAAATTGAGAAGAATGAATAACAAACTAGACTTTACAGAAGATAAAATATTAAAAGATCAAAAAAATAATAATAATAATAATAATAATAATAATAATTAAATAAAAGCATGTAATCCCACTACCTAAAGCATGGCAAGTTAAACTACTGGTTGATCGGATACACAAACTTTATGTGAAATAGCCTGTGCTAAAAAAGATAAAAGGTGATTTTTCCTCCAATGTACTCCTTTTTATATGTTTTAACTTTTAAGGTAGTTGATCTATTGTACGAGTGTTCCTTACCATATAATAAGATATCTTCCCCCAGTTCCACCAGAAATGTTTCGAGTTGTTTGATAAAAGAGTTCCTATTTCATGTCAATTCTTTGATGAACTTGTCTGGCGTTTAAACATCATCCATGAACTCTACTTGCATGCCCAACATCACGAGTGTTGGACGAAAGAGTACTTGTTTCAAGTCAATTATCTGATGAGCTTGTCTGGAATTTAAGCATCTCATCCATTAATTATACTTGCATGCACAAAACCATGACTTTCTCAAACATATATTTTGATGTTTACATAGTAGCTTGCAATTGGGTTCAGCAATCGTAGCCCCAAAATGGACAAAAGGTAGAAAAAATAAGTAAGTAAATAAATAACTATGTGGTTTAAGCCGTTTGTATAGGAAATTTTTTCCAATTTGTCCAAGTTACCCTTCCCAAAAATAAATTTGTCTACATTATCACTCAAGGCTACCCCAACACTTCCTCGCTACCTAAATGGTTGGGATCCCATTCCTAGAGTAGTCCAATCCATTCATAATGCTCACACTTAGTCGGGCAGAAAAACTTGCAATTAGTCAGATAAATAACATGAATGTTTAACTCGGCTATGTCATTTTTAACCCTGAATTTTTACATTTAACCTCAAGGGTGAGAAGATTCAATAGTTGTTTTGGTGACTACTTGGTGTTTATCTAATTAACACACTTGCTAGTTTGTGGTGTTTAATATGCATAAATAGTGTGCAATGAAGATTTAGAGAAGGGGTACGCAGGGGACACCGTAATACAAACCTGAATAGAATAGCTTGTGGACGAAGATGTTAAGATCATAATGTTCAGGAGAACAGAGCATTGGAGGGTGATACCAAGCTGTAGCCCCAGGTAAAATTATCGAAGGGTGAACTGGGCTTCAGTTTTTAATTAAAAAAAAAAAAAAAAAAAAAGGTGCCGCACTTCAAACTTTATAAATTTTCTGAAACACCACACCCATTGCAAGAAAAAATACGCAGCGCATGGTAACTCGTAATTGAATCGTTGGTCTGCCAATGGAGACACAAGACAACCCATCTGAGATTGAAACACTTTTCAGATTTTAGAGAGAAAACACCACAATGAGATGACATTTTGTTGTCATTGTGCTTTTTTTTTTTTGTTAAAAGAAAATCTCAGACATTCTCTGGAATGATCTGATTGCCCACACAAATATCCATGCGCAAGATCCGCCAGCACGAATGATCAACAAGCTATAAGCTTTCCCAAGTCCCACAGCATAATCCTAGAGTGATTACTTGAGTAGGAATGGCAGTCTACGCCTAGTGCTCAACGGTTAGATGCATATCATGCGCCATGTCGCCCCAAGAGGTGCTTCAACACTAGGATAACTCAAACGTACCGTAGTCATTCCACACCAAGAACCCATCAGGAACATACCTGCCTATAAGAATGCAGGATAGCTAAATACTCCAATCAATGCCCATCATTAGTGAGATAGCATGTGCCTAAGGCAAACTGATTTGTCAACCACTAAACCTCATTCACCAATTGACGCCTACTTCTCATATGCCACATGAGAAAGCGTAACGGCGTCTTCTTAGTTCTCCCTAGCTCAAAGGCATGCTTGGGACGGTTCACACCATGGAGTGCTGATGTTGGTGGTGTTAGGCTAGAACTTTCCCTACTATAGTAGTTGTTGAGCATTGGAAAATTTCCAAAAGGTCATAATATACGACTTCTATTCACCAATTCAAGGATGGTTATTATCATCCATCAAGCTGCTTGTCATGCTAGCATTCATGATTCACACCGTAGTACCTCATGCTTGATCATGAGATACTATTGAAATTTCGTTCAACAAAAAGTTTCGATATTCACTGAGGACTAAACATTCCAACCTTCAAAGTCAATTATACGACACACAAAAATTGACAAAACTAACCTAGGATGCTAAAAACCCGATTCTCTTATAATTTTTTGTTCTCTCATCTGTTTCAATTCTCTTCTAAGATCATGGTTACTATCAACAGAGACACAATCTTCTTCATAAACTCTTGGAAGAATTTTCAAACAAATTATCCACACACAAATTTGAACCCTAAAAACGAATTCAAATCAAATATGACCCAAATCAATCAAATCGAAATCAAAGATCGCACCTTCCCCGAAACATGATCGACGTGCTTCCCATTCTCTTGATTAGCGAAATCATCGTAAGAACATAATACATCATCCGAATTGAAATCGAACCCCTTCGAACCAGTAGCAGTTCTGCCGGACGATCCAGAAGCCATTGTTGTTGCAAAATACAATCTAAAGTTAGGGTTTTTAAGATAAGAAGATAAGGTGATCAGAGGAATAAAAAAGCGATTTTTAGGTTTTCGACGAAACGAGAGGAAGAGAAGAGTAGCTATGAGAAGAAAGAAAGGCTTCTTTGCTTTGCAAAACTAGCGAGGTGGTTGACTAGTGGATTAAGTAGTACGGAGAGGGCGTAGTTTAGGATGCAATTACCTCTTAATGACCGACACGTGTCACTCGTGTTAAACATTGCCAGATGTGGGTACGCGGTCTGAGAGAGTTATTTAATTAACTTATTATTGGTAGTAAGAGAGAGTAGAGGTTGGTAGCGGAGATAAGGATGACTTGCGTGCGTGATTCACACGCGGCCTTAGATTGTGAGGTCTTGCGTGCTACTTGATGGCGATGGATAGTCGAGACGGACAGGTGTGGGACCAGTGTTTGAAACGTGTTAGTCGTGGAGCGAGGCGGACCTAACATTCGAGGTTCTTATTGGTGGATTTGAATGGTGGATCAGCGTCACGATTGCCTAGTGTGGATAAACCAACCCACCGTCCAAACTTTGCTATGTATAGTACGGGACAAAGGACTGTGATCAAGGTGGATATGTTGGCTCATGTGCTTTCTGTGTACCACTCAAATTCCAAATCGTGGAATGAAAGAGAATAAAGAATTCTAATGAAATAAGCCAATTGAGAGCATATCCATCCAATCATCATCATCATATGAAGTTGATTGGCAACTTGAAATTTCCTCGCGGTCGCTATAGTTTAAAAATAATTAGAGGACGTTACACATTTAAGTATAATTAATCAATATTTAAGAGAATTTAGTTTTGATTATACAATTATAAAATGTGAAAGGTAAAATAAAAAATTAAAAAATTTTAGACAAAGGCTTTTTTTATTATATAGAAAATTGAGGGTTTGAAATAAATTATGATAGAGGCGTAAATGTAATTTATAAATACTTATGAGGGACTAGGCTAAAATATAAATATTCTGACTTTGAAAGGTAATATAAGTAAGCATATATAATAGTTTTTATTGTTGTGAACGGTTCAATAATGCTTAAATAACACAAATATCCTTTATCATTATTCACTCATATGTTGATTTTGGTAAATATTAAGAATTTGTGAGGGTATATTGGGAATAAAAATTTAAAAGTGGAGACAGTACACTCTTCATTGTAATGATTACTTAATTATTATATTCAAAAGTAATCTTTGCATTTACACAAATACCCTTAATCACTGTCTATTGTCTTTATGGTTTTTTGTAAAAAAATTGAAATTGGGAGGGCATTGATAGAATCAAATTGTTTGAATTTTTTATTGTTGATTGTAGAATGTACCAAAACACTGCTCATTATTGTTCACCATGTTGTTTTGTTTGAAAATATGGTAAAATTGGAAGGGCATTTTGAGAAAAAAAAATTGAATCAAAGACATACACGCGCACTGCATGTTCATTTGGGGAGCATGCATTATATATGCCAGATTTGTTTCCCTCATAGTAAGTTTGGAATGGTTGACTTGTCAAAACCACACAAATCAAGCAATTGTCAAGTAAAGTTGTGTAGGGGTTTATTGTTAAAAAAGAGCAACCAAATAAGAAGGAGTTGTTCCACACAGCGAGGAAGCGGGCGAGGAAATCAGCGAGGGAGGGAGAGAGGGGACCGCCCATCCCCCTCGGGATGTGCACCATCATTTTTCATGCACTCATCCTGAGGGGGATGGGCGGTCCCCTCTCTCCCTCTCTCGCTGATTTCCTCGCCCACTTCCTCGCCATTTAGAATTTCTCAATAAGAAGTGAGAACATGAAACTCGTTTGTTTATATAAGTTACCAAAATACAATTTTTGAAACAAAAAGTAAAGTTGTGTAGGGTAAAAAAGATCAACCAAATAAGAAACGAGAACATGAATCTCGTTTGGTCATATAAGTCACAAAATGCAACTTTGGAAACCAAATATTGTGTGAATAGGGGTTATGCAACTTTTGGAAAGTAGAAAGCAATTTTCTTTTGTCTCATTTTGTTTTCAAACAAGAAATGAACATCGTCTATATTTTTCTCAACTTCAAAATTAAGGGTCTGTTTGGTTAGCCATTTTCCTTAAAAAATTGAATTTATTTCCTTTGTTATGCAGATTTTCGTTGTTTGGTTGTTTATTTATTGACAATAAATCGATTCTTCTTAATATCATTTTTTCACTACTCATGGAAATCCAAGTCCGAGGAAGAGACCTCGGAATTGAATTCATGGAAACGGTTTTAATTTTCATGTCTATTTTCCGCGACCAAACAGACCCTAAGAAATTTCAATTGTTATCCATAACGAGGGAAACCTCTGCCATTCCCACTGTCGGTCATTTTTCCTCACACAAGAACAAACAACATGCAAATACCAACTATCATGTAACAACTAGTTTGTTGATGACTTTTACTTAAGGGCGCTCTCTCTTCTCACTTTGTATCACTCTAAACAATTAAATTTTCTCCTTATTCATCTCTGATTTTTGTGTTTAGTGGAACATACATCATCGAATTTTATGTTTCATTCACATATTATGTGATTTCTTGCTTACAATCTCAAACCTATTCTAAAGAGTGCCAAATTCTTAAAGTTTTAAAGATTCTCAACACTTTTCTTTGGTATCCGATTAGTTTATGTGGGTTTTCAAAATTGTGGATATGTAGGTGAACCAAGATTGTGAATAAGCTCTCTGATTATAAAATGCTATGAAGAAAATTGAATGTAATAAAATAGAAAAAAACATGGGGATGTTAATTGAAAGCATAGGCACATAAGGAAAGGATAACTATATTTACTCATAGGATCTTCATTCGACACCCAATGAAAATTTTATGTGAAAGTTTTCTTTCGCCTAGAAACCTCACATATAGAGAGAAAACCACTGAAATCACTCTCACACACTCTCATTTCTTTGCTTTCTTTATGAATCAAGACCCTTTGATGGATCTAGCTACATTCATGAGAAGAATCTCTATAGAACATTTCCCTCACTCCAACAATAAAGCTTCATTTTCTAGATCATAACCCAAGTGAACAAGCATTAATAATCTTCTTCAAAAATTAAAACCAACGTGTTTTTTTAATGCACTCATGCAATATTTTTTGGCTTTTGTATTGCTAAATCCATAGTTTCTTGGCCCTTGCTAAATAATACCATCATTTTCACTGAAGGACACCGCGAACTCTCTCCTTTCTGAAGGACACCATCACCTTTTTGAATGACACCACCACCTACTGAAGGTAACCAAATGCAATTTTTGAAACAAAAAGTAAAGTTGTGTAACGGTTTATTGCTAAAAAAAGAGCAACCAAATAAGAAACGAGAACGCGAATCTCATTTGTTCATATAAGTCACCAAATATTGTGTGTGTAAATAGGGGTTCTACAACTTTTGGAAAGTAGAAAGCAATTTTCTTTTGTCTCATTTTGTTCTCAAACAAGAAATGAACTTCGTCTATATTTCTCTCACACTTTCCAAAAGCAAATTGCTTTCTACTTTCCAAAAATTGTTGTTTGGTTGTCTATTTATTGACATGAAGTCGATTTTTCATGATCATTTTCCACTACTCATGGGAATCCAAGTCCGAGGGAGAGGCCTCGAAATTGGATTCATGGAAACGGTTTCAATTTCCATGTGTATTTTTCATGCAATCAAACAGACCCTAAGAAATTTGAATTGTTATCCATGACGAAAGAAACCTCTGCCCAACCCCACTGCTGGTCATTTTTCCTCACACACATAATGTCACGCCCTGATTTTTAAACAACCTAAATTAATAGATTGTCCAAAATCAAGGTACGACATGAACACTTTAAATGGTATAGACATGAGACAATATATAAAAATAACAAACTTCCTTAAAAAAATTTCCTCTCAAAATAAGGTCAACATTTATCATGCCTAAGCCAACAAAATAAATCATAAAAATGAATTACATTAATCAATCCTAAATAAAATCTTTGATTCATAATACGAGCAGTAATAACTAGGTCCTACATTTAAATACCTAGGAAATCAATAAAACCAAAAATTAAACGGAATGTGTCAAGTCCTCAACTACCGCCACGAAGCTAAAGCCACCTTCACGCTCCAACAAACCCTGAAAAGCTAGAGTCACCTTCACTTTCCAACAAGCTAGAGCCTCATTCAAGATACGGTCCACGAATGGTGGAACAAAGAGGCGATATAACACGTCTGGGTTGTGAGCCCCTCGACGGAGGGGTTCTGGGCGAGCCTATATACCTTGAAGATCGAGTCTGCGTTAGCTATGCCACCTCTTCTAGTCCAATGAGAACTAGCAGGGGCTTGACTCTCATGTGCTTGCTCTCTGTTGTCTTTCGAAAATGTGGGTTTGTGTTGCTCCTGATTTCCATTAGCAGGTGGAGGGATCTGCTATATGAGAGCATCTACTGCATTGGCGATTTGTTGTATTTGTGACAACAACAAATCTATTCTGGGGTCTATCGTTGTTGTTGTTGGCGCGTGGGTGTGAGCATGTTGCCCGTGTGTCACCAGCACCGCTGAGAATGGTGGTATAGCGCTAGTCTGAGTGTTTGACGTGTCCCCTTGTTATCCGTTATTGCGTGATCTAGTGGTCACCATCTTCTCGTATTCTGAAGAGAGATGATGCTAGTGATCGGTTAGGAACTTTGTCGTTCCCCACGGACAACGTCAAACTGATGCAATCAATTTTTGCTTCTTGTTTTGACTTTGACCAGCAAACCTGTTGATCTGCACAAGGAACGCACGTGAGCTACGAACCATTGTTGTGGTGGTTGATGACACCCCGATGCTAAAGTCAGACAAATCTGAGGAAGGCATAATGTTGTAGTGTACCTTAGCTTACCAACCTCATGTCTTATTTATAGTGATGGAGCCCCGGTTCGACCAGGCCATCAGTGTCGTAGTTTAGGAAAGAAGATCTTCGTGGAGATCCTTCTCTAATTAGTAGTTGTGTTGTGAAGGGGAGTTTTCCAGTTAGTCCTGTGTTCCTAGATACGCGGGGATAGTTCCCAATCAAATAATAGTCCATAGATAAAAGTTTATGTGTGCGACATATACTCTGGTATTTGCTTCCTAGTTGGAAGCAAAGTGTCGTTGTATTGCCTGTCCGAAGCTGATATTTGATATATTTGCCTTACCAGGGCTTACGGGGATTGAGGATAGTTGTGAGATGTGTGGTCTTAGCAAGCTGTAATGATTTGGGTCCGTCTAGCAAACTGCATTGTATGGTATTGGAACCGCTTGGGCCGGATCAGTGTCGGGCCGACGCTTGGGCCTATTATTTCTCGAGATTATCATGACACGTGTACGGTGTGGAAGAAAGACTGTTTTGGTATATCATTAGCTACTCCCCCTGAGTTAGTGGCCCATCACATCAGTTCACTAATTTACTGCTTGAAAAGATACACAGCTCATGATGATCGAGTATGAATCATGGTTTGAGCGGCGTGCTTCATTAATTAAGTGCGCGTCAGTTTAGTGGAGAAGAGGTGAGAAACCAATCCCTATTTAGATCTTTCTTTCTGTGGAGATTGACTCTTCAATTTATTTGTTTTTAGAGATTCTGCTTTGTTCGTCTTTTGATTGAAAGTTTGCTCACTTTTTTCATGGCTCACCAAAACCATTTTGACGATGAGACTTTGGCCAAGGGCCTCGAGTTTTTCAAAGATAAGTCGATTTTTGAGTCGGGCCTTGACAAAATCTGAAAGACGTTTGGAGTCTCCGAGGACCTGCCATTCTATGCTATGAAGGATTATCAGACGCCGATGTTTCCTCTGGAAGGGTTTGTCTGTTTGCACCGCGGAATATTTCAAACTGAAATCCGTTTTCCTAATCTTGACTAGATTTGGGGCTTCTTGGATTTCCTCTCCTGTCCAGTTGGTACCCAATGGGTATAAAATCATCCTTTTTAATTTGATCAGGGCGAAGGATGATGGCGTCCGCGTGACTCCACGGGTGATTCAATTGCTAAGCTCTCATCGGTAGAAATACTACTTCTTGGCTCATTCGGATTCGAAGTACTTCAAGTTCAAGGGTCGTCCGCTTGAGCGGGAGTTCAAGCTACTTCGTAAGTACAACTTCACCTTTTGATTTCGTTGCGTCGGTTGTATACTGATCATTGCATGTGTTTCTTCACAGGGAGGTTCCCTACTACTCCTCTTTCCCCAAAGGAGCAAGATATTATGAAGACATTCCGCAACATGCCAAAGATGAGTGTGGAGGAAGTCATATGTCCTACTAACTTTAGTCGCATTGGTTTGTGGGCGAACTGGCACTTGTCTCCCACTCTTTACCAAACGCCGAAGGTTAAGTCCGAAGGTGGAGCCCCTTTCAGAAAGAGGAAGCTTCCAAAATTAAGGCTCCACATCTGTCTTACACGGAGGGGCTTTCTGAGATGATCACCTCCTTTATAAGTTCGAAGAGGTCTCACGCTAGGACTGAATCAGCTGCCAAACGGTCTGCTCTAGTGAAGGAGGAGAATGAACCTGATCTGGCAGCGGAGGCCGAAGTATCTGGTTGGGAGAAGGGCCACTTGCGATTAACATGGGTTGAAGATGCGTCGAATCTAAGTGTCGAGCAGGCTGAAGCCTTGAGCGAGAAGCTAATGCTGGCTGCTGTGGCGGCTTCTACTAGTGCTGACCAATCCAGAACCGTTTTACTAGATGGTTCTGATGAGAATTCGCCCGAGGTCCCAGAGTCCAATTATTCCGTTGATGGGTCGTCCGACAGTAACCGCGGTAACGTGGGCCATCTTTCTTATAGTCTGCATTGTTCCCCATCTCGTTCCAGGCCGTATATCAGGGTAATGGAGTGTCCGTTGGATAATTCGCTTCATCCTCTTCCTTTGGATTTCGCTGAGTCGTCTCACAATAAAGGGTCGGCTATTGGTGACAAAGGAAATGTCGTGGATGAGGGTCTGGGAAAAGTGGCGACTACAAAGTGTGGTGCTAGCGTAATTTCGCGGCCGGGAGAGCTCCATCCGGATGCGCGGATATGTTTTTTTGCTTCGGACGTAGTGAAGATGAGCAATCAGTAGGAAGTTGACGTGGACTATGCTTTAAAGAAGCACATAGTCGCTACAGCTGGCTAATGGATAATGCTTTGAAGCCCGAGAAGGATATGCTGGAATGGCGTATGGATAAGGGTTTGAAACACCTTATGCTGGGGATGTCTCACTTGAGCCAGGTGGTCGTTGCAGGGACAAAAGTCGAGGCGGCTCGTGAGAGGGTGTACACCATGGAGTGTGTCTTCTCGACTATGCAGAAGTTGTATTCTAATGCGCTTTTTGAAATTGAGCTGTTGAGGAAGCAGATCGAAGAGAAGAGGCTGGAACAGTCAGCCGTTGTCGCTAAGACTCAGAGGGTCCATCTGGAAGCCCTTGAGTCTGATTTGACAGAGGTGGTGTCCCCAAGGGACAAATTCAAGTAAGAGTTGGATCTTATCTGCCATGATCTGGAAGTTGCACAAGAAGCTGCAGCTAAGATGCGCTCCGAGTTGCAGTCTTTTGCTTAGGAAAACTCCATGAAGGAGGCTGAATGGTTGCCCAGAGATAGTTGTTAAAGGCTGACGTGGAATTTAATGCTCGGGTAGCGAGGAATGCTGAAAACCAGCATCAACTGGAGCAACATGAGCTCAACACTGTGAAAAGTATTCTTGCTATGGAGTAGTCTCAAGTTGATGCCCTGATTGGCAAGCTGGAGTTGTTGGAGCGTGAACTTGCTGAAGCAAAGGCGCGTAAGGAAAAACTTCTCAAGGCGCAGGGCAAGTGTGAATTCTGATGGGTCATGCAAGGGAGATTAAGAAGTTGGGACCTTGCATATTATAAGAAGTTGTCGTATGCAGACTTAGTAGTGGTCTCTGCATCATCAGAGAAGAGGTCGATCCGGATCATGATGCTCAGATTAAGGCACATATAGACGCAACTCCTGCTCCTTCCTCTGTTAAGCTTAGTTTTCCTGTTGTTGTCCCCCTCCTGATGAGGAATAGATTTTGTGCACTTGTATTTTTTTGTTTCAACTGTTAATGAACACAAGTTTATTATGAGTACGCCTTGTACCCGCATCGTGTTCGGTCTCCCTGTCCCGCGCTTTCCATTTTGCCTTGTCGTTTTACTTTGACACAAGTATGGTTGGATTAGCAGGAAGCCGAGTGGTCTGTCTGCTGTTGAGAGTTTGACCATTTATATCGCAAATGATTCTAACATGTTCTTCCGTGAGATCTCAGAGTCGTTATCACTTAGTTACATCCAATAGTAGGTGTTCTGCGGATGATTTAGCAGTGGGCTACGCTACCCAGGTTGTAGCTCATCATTAAGGTTAGCCACCGGGGACTTAATTTGCGTATCTAACTGTCGATTGCGGTTGCTGGCATGAGTGAATTGTGGTAGCCGAGCACATGCGTTGTCTTTAAGCTAGAGCGTTTGTCCCAAGTCAGGTTTCGTAAGCTCGGGCTGACATTCCAAGTAGTGCTCGTCCGCGTGTCAGCGAGTTGATTCTCAGGTCGGCATAAGTGGCCATTGCTGATAATAGAATGTCAGCCTGTGTGAAAGTGAAGAAGCAACCTGAGGTGTGATTTATTTTGGCGACCACTGTTTAGAAAGGGAGCGGTGGTCGTGTGGTGAGCCGTCTGAATCAGTTCGGGACTTACTGGGCTCCTACTTTCCAAGCCACTTACACCCACGCGGAGCGGATTATAGGTTAGGGATGCGAGAATTCGGCGATCATGGTTTGTTGAAGAACGACGATTCCATGGCGAGTCGTTGACATTAGTTCAGGACTGACTAGGCTTCCACCTTCCAAACCATCTACACCCACGAGGAACAGGCTACAAGTTTGGGACGAGAGGATTCCCGACCATGGTTTGTAGAAGAACACCCGTGAGGAGCATGATACAAGTTTGGGATGAGAGGATTTGGCGACCATGGTTTGTAGAAGAGCAGTGGTCTCGTGGCAAGCCGTCAGAATCAATTTGGGATTGACTAGGCTCCCATCTTCCAAATCATCTACACCCGTGCGCATCAAGCTACAAATTTGGGAGTTTTCGGCGAACATGGTCTGTAGAAAGAGAAGTGGTCTCGTGGCAAGCCGTCGGAATCAGTTCGGGATTGATTAGGCTCCCACTTTCCAAACCCTCTACACTCGTGCGGAGCGAGCTACAAGTCTGGGGTTGGTAATTCAGCGACCATGGTCTGTAGAAGAGAAATGGTCTCGTGGCGAACCATCGACATTAGTCGGAACTGACTAGGCTTCTACCTTCCAAACCATCTACACCCGCAAAGTGGGGGCTACAGGTCTGGGCATTGATAAAAAACTGTCGTTGTCAGTCGTCACTGGCTAGGCTTACCTGATCGGGTTTGACGACCATTTTCATACTTTAACTTTTTTTTTATCATTGTTTAAATATATCTTCACATTTTTTTTATATCAACTTAATTTTAATTATGCTATTATTAATTTCAACTTGATATATACTACTATTAATTTCAACTTAAATATATACTATCATCAATTAACAATTCCAGGGAGCCTTGTTTGAGGCATTTTTTGTGCTTCTTTTGGGGTTTTTTTTTACACTTCTACCCCTTTTATGGATGATGTTTGTAGTTGTATTTTAAAGAGAAGACAACGACTACTCCACACCACCATAAGTGTTTTCTCACACCATTCTATTCTCCCACAACACCATAGTTTCCCACACCACATATATACTTAAACAAAAAACCAAAATTTTTTCCCTCCCCATTCAAATCAAAACGCGATTCCTCCCTCCCCCACTTCAAATCTCTTCCCTCTTCCACATTCAAATCTTTTGCAAATCTCCTCCACATTCAAACCTCTTGCAAAATTGAAACCAATATCTTCTCTCTCCCTCGAAAATCTCTTCTCTCCCTTAAAATTGAAATCCTTAAAAATCGAAACTCAAATCGCAACCTCCCAAAAAATATTTAAAAAAACAAAGTAATCTCATGAAAACTTCAAAAATATTTTCAATCACAAAAACAAAGTAAACTTCAATTTATTTTTTCAGAGATCACAAAAAAAACTATTGTTTGTCAGAGACAAAGCGAGGTTTTGCAAAACCTCGCATTGATCTGGGCGAACAGTAAAACAATTTGCTGAAAAAAATCTCGCCTGGAACAATGCAAGGTTTTTGTAACAACTCGCAGAGTTTTGGGTGAACAGGAAATTTCAGCAAATGTTTTCGGATCGATTTGCGTGACTTTAGTAAAATGACCATAACTTGCTCATTTCAAAACATTTTCAAGTGATTAAAGTTGTTTTTATTAGATAACACAGAGTACTACAATTTTTGTGTTTTGGTCAACTTGAGAATCGGTCTCGATCGAGCACATAAGTTGGCCGAAAGTCAAGAACATTATCCCATTTTTATTCCGAGACAAATTTGCACCACTTTAGTAAAATGACCATAACTTGCTCATTTCAAAACATTTTTAAGTGATTCAACTTGTGTTTATTAGAAAACTTTGAGTACTACAATTGTTGTGTAATCAACTTAAGAATCGGTCTCGATCGAGCACAAAATTTGGCCGAAAGTTAGAGACACTATCCCGTTTTTATTGCGTGACTTTAGTAAAATGACCATAACTTACTCATTTCAAAACATTTTCAAGTGATTCAAGTTGTGTTTATTAGATAACTCAGAGTAATACAATTTGCATGTTTGGATGAGCTTGAGAATCGATCTTGATCGAGCATATAAGTTAGCCGAAATTCAGGGACACAATCCCGTTTTCATTTCGAAACAAATTTGCGCGACTTTGGCAAAGTGATCATAACTTGCTCATTTCAAAACATTTTTAAGTGATTCAAGTTGTATTTTTTAGATAATTCATAGTACTACAATTTTTGTGTTTTGATAAGCTTGAGAATCGGTCTCAATTGAGGGTTTAAATTGATTAAAAGTTACCATATTTTTAAGTTAAGTTACTATTTTTTTTTCGAAAACCTGTTTCTTGGGTGGTGGTGGTGTAAGTTAGTAGAAAAAAAACAAAAACAAATACATGGTGGTGTGAGAAAACACTTTTAGTGATGTGGAATAGTCGTTGCCTAGAGAGAAAGGTAAAAAGTGTAAAAAAAATTAAAAAAATGCACAAAAGAAATTCCCAAACAAGGTTTCCTGGACTTAGTCATCATTAATTTCTATTATACTATTTATACTATTATTTAGATATTTTTTTAATTGTACTATTATTAATTTCAAGTTTATTTTAATTTGACATATTAAAATATTTGTGAGTTTTTTTAATGTTTTTTTTAGAATTTGGGGATGACATGGATGCTCCCAAATATAAGGGAAAGGGATATGTCAAGTTAAAATAATAACATGTATATGGGGTGCCATTGGAACTAGGGGTGGGCATGGGACGGGATGGACTTCATCCCTATTCCACCCATTTGTTCGGAATTGAGATCGAATATGATGGGATAGATCTCATCCCATCCCAAATGGGTTCCGGACTAGACGAGATGAACATGTACTAATTGGAACTAACTTTAAGAACAATTATATAACTTTAAACCATTGATTATTATTTTCTCACGTCATTAGCTTTTACTTATTTTTTTAGAACCATTATTGAAGATAGTTATTTTTTTTATACATTGCTAAATAAATGATTAATGGGTTTGTCATTTAAAAACTACGAGGAACACACATTGTTGTGGTCAAGAGTCAGGAAGAGAAAAAAAAGAAGATAGAGTTTGAGTTAGATTTATTATTTAGGTGAGTCGCATAGAAGCTTGTGAGAATAAAATAACTATGTCAATAAATTAAACAACAAATAAAAGTCATGTCAACAAATAGTTTCATACTACATATTTCATATTAAATACAAAAAAAAAATCGGGATGGGCGGGATTGAAAATCTTCATCTCGATCCTATCCCACTCTAAATCGAGACAGGACGAGATCGGGATGGGATTGATCAATCCCAATAGGATCTGAAAAAATCGGGACAGAATCGAGATCGCAGGATGGGATACCCACCCCTAATTGAAACATGTTTTTTTCACATGAGACCCCAAATTAGCTTCTTTTTTTCTCCTGAGGATTGCCCAGGCTAGTCTTGATTACACGCAAGGATTGTGATTTCCTTTTTGAGTTAATTTCGGTTTTCTGATTTTAAAAAATATTTAGGTATGTAAAGAAAAAACGTAAAAATTTCGCGAATACATGAAATATATAATGAATTTCGAGGGTATATTAAATATGTGAAAAATAATATGTAAATAAATAAATGTATTAAACACATTAAATGAAATCAAAATACCCATAATTAGAAAATCAAAGGGTAGTTTAAAAAATCAATATATAAGTAAGAGAAGTGATCATTAGAAAATTAGGTTTTAAAAATCAATAAATAATTAAAATAAATGATAATTAGAAGAAAAAAACTCAACATTCCGAAAATTTTCAAAAAATCCTCAAAAAAATGTAAATTTTAGTAGTTGGTTTTTGCATTTTTACTAAAAAACCCTGAAATTTATGAAAAAACCTCGAAAAATTTTGAAAAAATTATAAATTTTTTTTCACCATTTTTCTTGTAGTAATTTAAAAAAATGAAAATTTTATATAATTTCGCGAAATCACAATCCTTGATCACTCGTTCCTTAAGCAACACGTCCCAATGTTGTTGGATTCGGGTTTGGATTTGGGTTTGAGTTTGAGTTTGATTTCGGGTTCGGGTGAACTCAATCCACGACAACTGCCGACCACAGGTTGTCCGTCCTCTGTTCTTCTTCCTTCCAAAACAATCAACCAAATGACATTCTCTTCTATTTCACGCATTTCGTCAAACACTTAAAAACCCCAATGTCGTGGATGTGCTCGTCATCCGGATCCGGAATCACCACCAGCAAATCATGGATCGTTCACAGCCTGATCGTTGGAGCTGCAATTGCAGGAGCTTACGCTGTGTTCTCACTTCGCCGACCAGGAAGATTCCGTAGAAGAGTTGTTGGTATCATCCCCGCTCGATACCAGTCATCTAGGTTCCCCGGAAAACCCCTCGTTCAGATCCTTGGGAAGCCAATGATCCAGGTACTTAACTTGATAGATCTGAATTCACTGCTCTTTAATGCCCACAACGTGCTTGTTGAAATATCAGTTTCGAGTTGAATTACGAAGTTCATGTATAAAAAGTGAAGTTCTAAATTTAAATGTGTAGTTGAATTGATAAACTGGGGCATTTTATGTTGGGGTTCTTATTTGGTCTTATGTTGTGCAGAGAACTTGGGAAAGAGCGAAATCAGCAACTCTATTGGACCATGTTGGTATGTCTCTACATAATTGAGCTTCATATTGTCAATTTTGTTAATTCATTTCCAAGATAATTCCGTTTAGTTTCACTATGTGGAGTGTGACTTGATACTAAATGCGTGCAATTTAACCAAATTCCTCTGCCCATTTATTCTAACCAGTCGTAAGGGCGTTGTCTTCTTTAATTGAAGAATTTATTCAAGTGTGTCACAGCGTACTGTTGAGGTTACATGTGTTATGTAAGTAAGTAGTGATTTCAAGTATATTCTTAATTTGGTTGGAGAATTGACATGCTTACTTTTCTTAAGCGATGAGTAGTTGAGTTTCCTAGAGTGAGGTTGGATGAATGATTTTCCAATAAGGTAGGAAGATCGACTATGCGGGTAAATGACCCCACATTTTTTCCCAGGAATCTTTCTATACAAAAGAAGCTAAAAATAATTTGCTTTCATTTAGATTTGTATGTGAAATCAAGCTAACCTCGATCATTCCTAAAAGAAATGATATTATTTCAAATAAATTTAACATTTGTTGAAATGACATGATCCATTTACTCTTTGTTGTTGTTTAGGTACTGCTAACATGCATATATAGTTGGGTTTGTATAATACTATTATGTGATGCATAGTTTGTATGATTTCCATATATGAATTTGTTAGTGTCTTTTTAACATAAGTGCAGCTCAAAGCTTAAAAAAGTTAGGGGTTCATTACCAGCAGATCTGGTCTGCTGCTGTATGTCTGTATTGACTTGTTGATCTGACTGCTCCTATTTGCAACTGATCAAGTAAACATATTTTTCTTGCACTAGTTGTCGCCACGGATGATGAAAAGATAGCAGAATGCTGTCGAGAGTTTGGAGCAGATGTGATAATGACATCAGAATCTTGCCGAAATGGTATAGTCGTTGGTTTATTTCTTAGAGTATTCTTGAATTTTACATATATGTATAAAATGCTTATTTAAGTGTATAATTTGCCAGGCACTGAACGCTGCAATGAAGCACTGCAAAAGCTTGAAAAGAAGTACGATATTGTTGTGAATATTCAGGGAGATGAGCCTCTTGTCGAACCTGAGATTATAGACGGGATTGTGAAAGCTCTTCAGGTAGTAATTTTTCCTGATTATTCATTAATTTCTTGGAGACAATTTGAAGTCATGCTAGCAGTCCTGCTTCATTTCGTAAGTAGGATGCATGTTCTGTAGAAAAACTATTCAATTGCTTAATTTTGTTTCTCGTTAATCCTATAGCTTTTGCTATATGTATGTAGAAAATTTTTTTCTTCCAGTAAATGGGTTGGTAATGCTTTGAAGTTCCTTGTTTTTTTATTATCAGTAAAATACGAGCTAAATAAGTAAATAAATAATTATATCAAAGCGAACGGTAAAAGAAAAACAAACTTGAGCGCAAAACCCAACAGAGACCAACGAGCAATACAAGAAAAAAGCTACTTTGAAAAAGAACTGCGCCTAATTACAAAATACATTTGCAATAACCCAAGTCTTTTAGTATAACCTCAGTAATGGATTGGTAATGCTTTGAGGTTCCTTGTTTTTTTATTATCAGTAAAATACGAGCTAACTATGTAAATAACTAATTATATCAAAGCTAACGGTAAAAGAAAAGCAAACTTGAGTGCAAAACCCAACAGAGACAAACGAGCAATACAAGAAAAAAGCTACTTTGAAAAAGAACTGCGCCTAATTACAAAATACATCTGCAATAACCCAAGTCTTTTAGTATACCCTCAGTAATGCTCCAATGCCACACAAACAAGTTGCTATTAAGGTAAATTGTTTCTGGTTCGAAGTTCTCCCCCTCACAAATATGCCTGTTCCTTTCCTTCCAAATATTCCAGATGGTCCCCTTGCTTGGTCAAAACATTCTTTCAGTAGCTAAGATGGTTTGGGATTTTCTGTGGGGAGCTTCCACAAACTCCAGGAAATTTTATTTGGTCAACTCGAAAGCAGTTTGCAAGCCAATAGCTGAAGATGGTTGGGCATTCGGCAATTAAAAGTTTTAAACCAAACTTATTTGCCAGGTGGCTTTGGTGATTTGGTAGGGAGAATAATGATCAGTGGAGAATCCTGATTGCAGACAGTATGGCACTCATGGCCATGATTAGGCTGAAATCCAGGTCATCTCTCCCTATGGTTGTGCTTGGTGGAGAGCCATCATAATATTCAGTCTGAATACAGAAAACACACTTCCTTATAGTCGGGTAACGTGCAGGCAATTGATAACTGGGGAGATAAATGGCTAACTCCTTGCCCCTTCAAGGAGGAGTTCAGGGCAATCTACAAAATCTCTTTTAGGCAGCAGGGGCCAATCTCGAGTTTTTCAATCCAATCTGATGAGGGAAATGGGTGTGATTTCTCTCTTCAAAGAGGTATGTTGCCTCTTTTTATTATTTTTTTTTTCTTCTTAGCCTCCTCGACCACCTTACATTATCTTCTTAGAAGAGGATAAAAAGGAATGCATTTGGGAAGAAAAATCCAGCATCTTCACAGTAAGTTTCTTTGCAAAGCTGCCTATAACGCAAGGTGTTTCTCCAACTGATCCTATCTTCTCTCTCCATCATGTGGAAAAGGCAAGCTTCTCCAAGAAAAATTTCATTATTTGATCTATTCCATGGGAAAGTGCTGACTATCAAGAACCCAGCCAAAAGAGGATTGATCTTAGTGAATGTGCTGTTTAAAGTGCAGTAAGAGTCCATATTCCAGCTCTTCTTTGAGTGCCCTTTCTCTTCAGTAATTTTGACGTTGATAGCCCATCAGAGTGGGTGCCATAAGCTTCTTCTCTGTAGCAGTGGCTAGACTCTTGGTCGAACAGATCCTTTAATGCTATTGGATAGAATTCCTATTGCTACAATTCGATGTCTTTGGAGAGAGAAAAGGCTTGGATGTTCAAGGGGAAATCTAGAGATTCTGAGATGCTTTGCAATGACATCAAGATCATGGTGTGGCTTGGGGCGGAAATTGAGGTATTCTAGGGCAGTCACCGACGCATGTTTGCTTTTTAAATTGGGGTGGCTTGTCCTCTAACTAGGTCTGTTTGTTATAGCTCCTTAGGGAAGTAAGCTCTCGTGTACTCTGTTTCTTTTGTTATTCTCTTTTCCTTCCCGTGTTACTGTTTATTTCAAGCTCCTCGCACAGTTATAATGAAATGGTGTTTTGTATATAAAGAAAGCATGCATAGTGTGAGCTTTTCAGAAATTAATCATAGATTATGTCTCCATACGACTCAATATTGACAGCATGAGAATGTTTAACCTAATCTACTACACATACATTGAGCCTATGTTAGACTATACATCATTGTTGCATTTCTCTCCTACTCTGTTTGATAAATTAATGGATTCTTCAGGGAGCTCCGGATGCTGTTTTTAGCACAGCTGTAACATCTTTAAAAGCTGAAGATGGACATGATACTAACAGGGTGAAATGTGTAGTGGATAATCGTGATTATGCAATCTACTTCTCAAGGGGACTAATCCCATATAACAAGTGAGTATGATAAATGCTGGTTTGATTCTGATGATACTTATGAGGCTGTGCAGTGTTCGAAGTATTTATCCACAATCCTGAATTTTACAGGTCAGGGAAAGTAAATACAAACTTCCCGTATTTGCTACATCTTGGTATTCAGGTATTGAACTTATCCCTTTCTCCCATGAACTTCTTCTATTGGTCTATTACCCACTAATACTGTCTTCATTTGAGCAGAGCTATGATACCACATTTTTGAAAATATACCCAGAACTTTCACCTACTCCACTGCAACTAGAAGAAGATCTAGAACAACTAAAAGTCCTTGAGAACGGATATAAGATGAAGGTAAGGAAAATATGCATAACTGTATTTTGCTTCATTTGCTTTAATTGTTGTATCATATCTGGATTTCCATATTAGCCCATTCTCTATTGTAGTCTTTGACATTTTAAACTTTAAAATAATTCCAATTTTGAATCATAAACGTAATGTGTGCACACATACAATTGCCAATGAAGTTTTACCCTTGCAACAACTTGTATAAAGTCACGGATAGCCTCATGGCTCCCATCTATTAGATTCTGTATGAAGAGGAAAACACGTAAAACATGATAAGCTACTCCATTTATTACCTCACTAAATATTTCTCTTTTCTCTAGTATCATCTTCTAGGCAAGAGGGAGTTTTACAGGGCACACCCTATGAATCGAATCAACAGTAAATGAGGTAAACAAACAAAAAAAAGTCTAGTTAAGCCAAAAATACCTAATACTCATATTACATCTAAGCTATCAGCCTAGAGACATTTTTAATAGGTCGCGAACTATATCTAACCCTACTTTCTTTGTTTCCAAATTCGTTTTTGCTTTTTGCTACAGTAGGTTGCACCTCCTTGTCTTTGACTAGGCATTTCACTAGGAGGGCAAGTCTTTCTGTGCTTCTTTTTAAACATATGGGGGTGCTACTTCCTCTTCTAAGTCGTCCTCATATCATTACTTTTATCTTCAAACTCGGCACTTTCATCCTTTGTGTCACTCCCAGTTTTCTCTCTTTGACCTTCATTTCATACTTTTTTATACTATTACATTCTCGACTCTCCCTCTTCTTCACTAGAGTTCCTTCAGTGATTGATGAATCGCCGTCTTAGATATAAACTGACTCTTGATTTTAGGATAAAAGCCAGAATCTCATGCCATATTTTTTCAAATTGTGTCATGATTAGAAGAAATTCGAATTAGATTCTAATTTGTGGCGCGAAAACAGAGTGAAAAAAGAGAGCCAAATTCAAAATTAGGAGGGAAGGATATTTTTATAATTTGATCATTGTTTGTTAGGGGTCGCATGGGTTATACACGTGTCTCCATAGTATTGGACTATTTTGAAATTTTGTTGTAGCTTAGGCCTTTAAATAGATGGAAGATGAGAGCAGAGCTCGATATGTAAAAACCTAATTGGTTCTGGGCTCCAGTTCGAAAGAACTTGTGAGGTTTGTATCTTTTTGCTCTTGAATATCAATAGAACTTCCATTATTCAGTCTAGTAGAACAAAGGTTGTGACATTTGGTATCAGAGCTCCTCTTGATCCAACCAATCACCATGGAAACTAGGGCCAGAGACATCGAGAATTTTATGAAGGAGACAAGGAAGATCCAAACCGAGACATCTGGGCAAGTAGAGACTCTGAAGGCTAACCTATTTCGGATTGAAAAGACAGTCGAAAACCAGGAGAAAAGGCTTGACGCAAGCTAGATCAACTACTCCATATGTTACAGAATCAAAGAGTTCCTCATTCAGGCATTGAATCAAGCACATCACAGGCTTCTGGATCGGTTCAAAATCAGATCAGGACTCCTCACCATCCACCAATTGACAATGGAGGTAACTATTTTCGTTTCCCTAAAATCGATTTCCCACACTTTGATGGATTAAACCCTAGATCATGGATTAAAAAGTGTGAAAGGTATTTCAAAATACATAAGGTAACCGAGGAAAGCAAAGTTGCAATTGCTTCAATCCACTTGGATGGAGGGGCAGACACGTGGTTCCTTGATTACCAAGTAGGTAAGACCAATATCAAATGGCCGGAGTTGATGAGTGACCTTTGTATGCGATTTGAAAATCCAGCAGAAGACAACTATATTGCATCCTTTAACAAACTTGCTCAAACACAGTCAATGGACGAATACTTTGAGAAGTTTAAAGAGCTTAAGGCTATTATGCTAGTTCACAACCCTTCATTATCTGAGACTTACTCTGTACTGAGTTTTCTGAGTGGACTGAAGTAAAAAATTAAATTGGTTGTATAGATGTTCAAACCCACCACATTAGCACATGCCTTTGCCTTGGCAAAACTTCAAGAAGCTTGTAATACACCCACAACCATCTCACCACCTGTGACTACCACTCAACATAAACCATTCTCCACAGCTAACTACTCTTCAACCTGGCCTAAGACCCATAATACTCCATCAGCATCACCGTTCCCAAATTCACAAACACCACAACCCTCCATAGCTTCCAACAATCCTGTTTACAAACCAACCTCATCTTCCTACACATCTGTACCATCTTCTACCAGAGTAACTCCTAGTGCTCCTCCCATCAAACGTTTGACTGCAGCTCAGATGAAGATAAGAAGGGAAAGGGGGTTATGTTACAACTGCGATGAGCAGTATAGACCCGGACATCTTTGCAAACAACACTTTCTCTATTTGTTGATCACAGATGAACAGACAACTTCTGAGGACTGTTTGGAGACTGAGGATCTGGTTCATGAAATTCAAACTGAGATGACACTCTCTCTTAGTGGCTAGTGCCCTACATGGCAGTGTATCTACCAACACTATACTCCTTAAGGGATTAGTGAAGAAGAAGCGAATTTCTATACTTATTGATATGGGCAGCACTCATTCCCTTGTGGATCCAAAGGTGATTAAAGAGACTCAATGGTCTACGGTTCTAACTCCTCAAATGGTGGTGAGGGTAGCAAACAGACAACAACTTCATAGCAATGCTCTTTGTCAATGCCTCAAGTGCACTATGCAAGGACTTCATTTCGAAGGAAAATCAAGCTTCTCCCTCTTGGGGGATATGATATGGTTCTAGGGGGTGATTGGTTGAAACCCTTTGGGGATATAATTATCAACCTTCAAAGATTGCAATTGACTCGTACTATACAAGGACAACCTATCACACTACAAGGGATCACACAAGAAGCATCCTTGAGTCTCATGGATGCTGGATGCTGGATGCTAAAGGTATGTCTAATTTCCGGAACAAGTTTTCACCTTCTTGTTTTGGTCAAATTTTTTCCATGACTACCATAGACTCACCTTCTACAATTCCATCTTTCCTAAAAGAGATGCTTCAAGTCCCTACTTCCCCACCATCCCATAGACCTTTAGACCATAAAATCCCTATAAAACCTAACTCCATTCCTCCATCCCAAAACCTATACAACATCCCCTACATGCAAAAAGCCGAGGTGGAACAACTCATCACTAAAATGTTAGAGACTGACCTTATTCAACATTCTAGTAGTCCTTTTGTTGCACCCATACTCTTTGTCAAGAAAAAGATAACTCATGGAGATTTTATGTTGACTATAGGAGACTCAATGACCTTGCTATTAAGGATAAATCTCCTATGTCATTGATTGATGAGTTGCTAGATGAACTACATGGTGCCATTATTTTTTCCAACTAGACTTAAGGTCAAGGTATCATCAAATAATAGTTCACCCACCCACCTGATATACACAAAACTGCTTTCAAAACCCACCATGGACACTTTGAGTTTAGAGTTATGCCTTTTGGTTTAACTAATGCCCCTGCCACTTTTCAGGCCTTAATGAACCAAATATTTCAACATTTTTTGAGGAAATTCATTTTGGTCTTTTTTGATGACATATTAGTCTATAGTAAGAGTGAAGAAGATCATGTCTCCCACCTCCACACTACTTTTTCCCTATTGAGAACACACCAACTTTTTGCTAAGCTTTCTAAACGTTCCTTTTGTCAACATAGACTTGAATAGCTAGGCCATATTACTAGCCCTAACGGTGTGGAGGCCGATCCCCAAAAAATAGATGCTATGCAATCTTGGCCTATGCCCACCACTCTCAAACAACTAAGGGATTTTTTAGGACTCACCGGATACTATAGAAAGTTCATCAAGAATTATGGTCAATTGGCTCAACCTCTCACGAATCTCCTCAAGAAAAACTCTTTTCTTTGGTCACCAAGGCTACACAAGCTTTCCTAGCTCTCAAGGAGGCCATGTGCCATGCTCCAGTTTTGGCTTTTCCCAACTTCACTAAGCCATTTTTTCTCGAGACTGACGCATGCTCTAAAGGTGTGGGAGCTATCCTTTCTCGATAAGGGAGACCTATAGCCTATTTTAGTAGAGTTTTATGACCTAAGAACCTTCATTTGTCTACTTATGAGAAGGAGCTTTTGGCTATTGTGAAGGCCATTCATAAATGGAGATCATATTTGTTGGGATCCAAGTTCTATATTCATACGGACCACCAAAGCATTAGACACTTTTTGTCTCAGAAAATTACCACAATGATCAGTGTTCTAAAAAGCGCTAGGCGTTGGTCGGGCGACGAGCAGGTGCCTAGCGCCCAAGGGCCTAGGCGGCACCTAGGCGGTCTTAGGTTTTGTATTATAACTTTAATAAGTTACAAAAGTTAAGCATAATACCTTATCAATTACATCCAATTTAATGCCAAGATGCATATGCAAAATTTAAAAACATGAAAAATTAACAATCATGAACAAAATTTATTAAAACTCAAATGACTGAAGTTGGTCATGATGGGTACTTTATATAAAATTGAATTTGTGGACAAATATCCAAACATACTCCTTTATTTTTCTTCAAATTGCATGAATAACCTCAGTCATGTTTGATAAAATCTACATTAGTAAAATTGGTACCGGTAGATCCTTTGAGAATTCCATTAAGTAATCATCCTTTGCTACAATTAGACATATACTGAATAAAAAACAATTAAATAGTTTATTTCTAAAATAGATGAAAATAAAATAAAATAAGAACACAATCAGCTTTATTAAAAAAAACAAAAAAATTGCCCATACCGCCTAGACCCCGCCCAGACTGACCAGTACCCGCCTAGCCATTAATCTAGGCGATTTTCTACCTTCTAGCGCCTAGGCCGATTTTTAGAACACTGACAGTGATGCAACAAAAATGACTCTCTAAGCTGTTGGGGTTTGACTATGAGATATCATACAAGAAAGGCATCGACAACAAAGCTGCAGATGCCCTTTCCAGACGTGATAATGAGGACTCCCAATGCTTGGCCATATCTACGGTGACTCCACTTTGGTTGCAAGAAGTTGCTAAAAGCTATGAAGAAGATCCTTATGCGAATACTCTGATTCAGCAGTTGATAGTTGATTCACAGGCTGTCCCTTACTTCTCTTATGTGAATGGCCTGTTGCACTATAAACATAAGTTGTATATTGGCTCAACTGGGTCACTAAGAACCCAAATTTTTACTGCTTTGCATTGCTTAGCCATAGGACGACACTTTGGTATAGCAACAACATACAAAAGGCTGCAACAACATTTCTATTGGAAGGGCATGAAAACTCTCTTAGTTCAGTTTATAACAGGGTGTGATGTTTGCCAACGTAACAAGCATGATCAGACTGCATATGGAGGGCTTTTGTGACCTTTTCCAGTACCAGACCATGCCTGGTAGCATATCACTATGGACTTTATCGAGGGACTTCCTCCTTCAAACCACAAGATAGTTATTTTGGTGGTTGTGGACAGGCTCACTAAATTCAGCCATTTTATGGCTTTATCACATCACTACACTTTATCAATGGTGGCAAAAATCTTCCTTCAGAATGTCTACAAATTGCATGGGCTGCCTTCTTCAATTGTATATAGAGTTTTTATAAGCGCTTTCTGGCAGGATCTTTTTACGGCTTTAGGCACCAAACTTGCCTTGAGTACAGCATATCACCCTCAGTCGGATGGTCAGACGGAGAAAACTAATTCCTGCTTGGAAACGTACTTGAGATGCATGTGCGGCGAGGTTCCAAATAGGTGGTCTAACTGGTTATATCTTGTTGAGCATTGGTTTAACACCACCTACCACTCAAGTCTACAAACACCGTTTCAAGCCTTATATGGCTACGCTCCTACCCCCAATATCCTCTCTTTCAATTCCTGAGGTTAATCAGTATATGCAAGACATGAACTACATGATTCAGCTACTAAAAGATAAATTGGTTAAAGCTCAGGAACGCATGAAGGTATACGCTGATAAACATAGAAGTGACAGGGAGTTTGCTATAGGAGATTGGGTTTACCTCAAGCTCCAACTGTATCGTCAGACATCAGTGAACATGAGGAAGAATCTCAAGCTCTCTGCCAGGTTTTATGGGCCATTTCAAGTGCTGGAAAAGGTCGGAGTAGTTGCATATCGATTACAACTACCTTCCTCTTCCAAAGTTCATCATGTTTTCCACGTATCCCAATTGAAGGGAAAGCTTGGCCAATCTGTCATTCCAACACCTCAGCTACCTCTAGTTGATGGCCAAGGACAGTTTAAAGCCGAACCAATTGCTATTTTGGCGTGTCGATTAGTTCCCAGACATAACCGTGTTGTCACACAAGTATTAGTGCATTGGTCTAATTCTACAACACAGGATGCCACTTGGGAAGATTGGAGTCACCTTACTGCAACATTTCCCAATTTCAATCATTGAGGACAAGGATTTGATGAAGGGGTGGGTATTGTCATGATTAGAAGAAATTGGAATTAGATTCTAATTTGTGGCGCGAAAACAGAGTGAAAAAAGAGAGCCAAATTTAAAATTAGGAGGGAAGGATATTTTTGTAATTTGATCATTGTTAGTTAGATGTCACATGGGTTATACACGTGTCTTCATAGTATTGGACTATTTTGAAATTCTGTTGTAGCTTAGGCCTTTAAATAGATGGAAGATGAGAGCAGAGCTCAGTATGTAAAAACCTAATTGGTTCTGAGGCTCCAGTTTGAAAGAACTTGTGAGATTTGTATCTTTTTGCTCTTGAATATCAATAGAACTTCCATTATTCAGTCTAGTAGAACAAGGGTTGTGACATTGTGTGAAGTAGAAAGCATCACGATACTTTCACCTGATTTGGGGATAAGAATCGCGACATATCACAATATTTAACACTGTCTTCCTTGGTTTCCATGGTTCTCATCTCTCTCTCTATATTGGTTGGGGATCGAGTACTTGAGGCACCACCCTTATAGATCCGGTCCCTCTGATTGGATGAAATATTTCCTCTGCCCCTTTTCCTAGTAGTATTCCCTTATAACGAATTTGGTTAATTCCTTCTCCTTTGCATCAGCATTTGATTATAATCAGTAGCTTATAGCCTGGCCAGGGTTGATCTCGGTTAGGGTTTTGTCTTCCTACACCTAAAAGCTAGCTTAACAACTTCACCAAAACTCCGAGAAGCATGCCCAAAAGGGTGATTTATTTTGTTATTATGTTTTTTACCCAAACAAGAATTAAGAAACTTCCATTTGCTTTCTGAACAAATTTCATATTCTCCTCCATTTTCCATAACAAAGAAAAAGGAATTAGGGAGAGTAGCTTCAATTACCACAGATGTTATTAGCATAGTTATGTCTTGCACAAAGTTCGTTGCTATGACAACTAGCCATATAGCTCAACCCAATGGGTGTTCAAAATTGCTCAGAACCTCACTCAAAGGGTTTTACATCTCAACCTCCCCAAGTCTAGCAAGAAATAATTTCTCGGTAATATAGAATCTATGCTTGTACATTAACATAACATTTTAATAGTTAACATTAACATTTCAATTGGCATCTTTCATGTTTTAGGTCATGGTTTTTAATATTTTATTATAGAGAGGGATATTTTGTTATTATTATAATGAAAGGAAGAAATAAATTTGTGGCTTAATAGAACTAAACCAAATAATGATTCCCAAGAAAATCAGGAGTTACGTGATACTTATTGATTTCATAAAGAGTTGACAACCTATTTTTTCTCTTTTGCAGGTGATCAAGGTCGATCATGATGCTCATGGTGTGGATACTCCAGAAGACGTAGAGAAGATAGAGTCTTTGATGCGTGAAAGAAACATCTCTTAGGGTGTGTTTGATTGCATGAAATCCTATGCCATGGGAATCCATGAGGGGACCCCTATATTTTAGGTTAAATTGATATATCACTCCACATCCACCATTTGATTTTGTGATCAATGGTGGGAATGAAAGTCCCATGAACATAAGAATCCCACTCCTTGATCCCCCAAGGCATGTGATTCCCATGTTCATGGAACTTTCATTCCCACCATTGATCACAAAATCAAATGGTGGATGTGGAGTGATATATCAATTTAGCCTAAAATAGAGGGGTCCCCTCATAGATTCTCATGGTATAGGATTCCATGCAACCAAACACACCCTTAGTATGTAACATATGCGACAACAATCTTGATGATTTAGTAGTCACTTACACTCAGAAGTTCTGTTTTGTTCTACACTTTGTTAGTGTGATCGCTGTCTATAATTAATTATTTAATTTTGTGATTAGTTTTGTGTATTGTTTCAAGTACATGGAATGGGATCTTTATAGAGTTGAAATCTGCATTGTATATCAGTTAGTACAGTTGCATTTCACTTGAGGAATTAAGGAAGTATCCGCCTATACACTTACTGTATTTGGCTTGTCAGATCGTCTAAGCTGGAATCAAGTTCTTGTTACTGGTCTTCCACGCAATGATATTTCTGATTATTATTACACGTAATCGAGATTCTTGTTACATCATATACGGTGTATCCCTGTTTCATGTTCATCTTGGATCCAAAACTTCAGTTTTGTTAAAAAAAAGTATCCATTAAGTTTTCATTCTTATGTTCGGTGAGGCGTCTGAACCGTGTTTGCATATTAGAGATTTTGGTATCTAACTGTATTATATCAATGTCTTCAGAACTAATGAAATGATTGGCAAAGAGTCGTTTTGATGCATATAGAGGACACTTTCAAAACCTGTAAAATTTGAATATTGAGGTAATGATAAAAGTACACTGAGATAAACAATCAAATTACCCTTTATTGGGTGTTGGCTTTATACAACAGTCTTGATGACATTATCGATGTCTCTCCTCTAATATTTCTTCCTCGCTTTATATATAGCAAATCGTAAACTAAATCACCCTAAATAAAAGCATTTAGTCAAAAAGAGATCTGACAACTGTGTGGATGGAGTGCAAGACAAGCCCCAGGTTAATTACTGCAGCAATGAAGCCACAGATCAGAGCTCCACTGACATGGTCACAGAACTTGGAGAATTGCCTACATATGGGGAGCCATCCTGCATGGGAATTCCCTTTCTTTCCCACATAAGCAACCGCCAAAGCCGCAGAAATGCCTGAAGTGAGTAACAGTGTAACAATCTACAAAACACAAGTCGTAGTAAGTTAATAACTAGTAAGTGCATTTGGTTTTCAGAGTTTGATGAACTTGTAATAAAAAAGAGTTTCGGTGCTTTCTTACCACATCTAGACCCACTGCTACTCGCCCCAACAAGTTGTCCTGAGGAACGAAAAGGACTAGAAGACTGTAAATGCCTCCGATCACATTTACAATCACAAAATACCTACATGAAGCTCTTAGTAAGAAAAACGAACTATGCAAAACAAGCCAGATGAAGTTCTTAGTAAGGAACTCAAAACAAACTATACAAAACATGCCATTTCAACACAACACAAGCAAATGAAACTTACTTGAATGAAGGCACATCACTGTACTTTGCTTTGAAAGATAGATTAAACACTGTAGTAGACTCTTGACTAGTGACCATAACAATGGCTGCCACTGCCATTGCACACAAGGCTAAGAGCCTCAACCCAAAGATACAGAGCTTCTTGGTCTTAGCCATGGATTTTGATGAACAAGTCACTTGAGTTTTAAATAAACAAGAAGACCGCTTTAGAGTTGGTTGGGATATAATATTGAAATTATACTCTGAGCTGTGGTTAGAGAAAGAATATAGTGTGAGATGTGTGTAGTGTTGGGAAGGCAGATAGAGGGTGGTGCATGTTTGGCCAACTTCCTTCTTTGACTGCTATGTTTGGTACACTCTGTAGTTGGATTTTTTTATCTAACTTCTGGTCTGCTTTCTTGCCATGTTTACACTCTCATGGCCCCATGGAGATTCTAATTGTTAGCCTTTGGTTATGAACTCTAAAGCCCACAACAAATGGTGATAATTAGAGCATCTCCAATCGCATCCTGCAAATCCTTCTTAATTGCATGTCAACAACAAAGACTACGTTTACACTGGTTTCTGTGAGATGAAGGCCTTTAGACCTGGTCATTTTTGCTGTTTGGGGTCTTGCAGTGGAGTGTTGCTCTCCTAAATGTGTCATTCGCTCAAATTTGTTGTTTCCTAAATGTGTCATTCGCTCAAATTTGATGGTTTATTGCTCTCCTAAATGTGCCATTTGAGGTGCTATTTAGGGCTAGCAATCTTCATTTGATGTCCTTGACCAATAGTCAAAGTTAATTGACTAGCATTTCATTGTGCAAACGTGGTAGGAGTCAGACTCTTAACACAACTTCCAGAAGTACTGAACAGACAACTACTATGTGTTCTAGTAGCTAAAAGTGTTTACCTGTCTCCCCTAGGGCCCCTACAATCTGTCTTTGGTACTTCATTCCTATTTTTAAACACCAGCTTTTCTAAACGTCGAGGAGACCAGAGGGAGAGGGATGGGTGTAACCACCCATTCCCCTCGAGATGCGCGCCAACACTAGAGCATTTATAGTCCTCTCTTTTATGATTCCCATATTAAAAAATTATGCTTTCATGCATGTTTGGTAACTCTATGGGAGGGGGGAGATGAAGGGGGTAGTTGAATGTATGTTTCTCTGAGTTATGGTTCAAAGCTATAGCTTGTGATTAATCAATGGCATATCGAAGCTTTTGAAAAACTTAAAAACGTTAAATCCCATGTGATGATCTTAGTTAAGTTTTTATATATAAAAAAAAAAGAAAGATCTTAGTTAAGTAAATGGTTGTTCACTCCTTGAAAGCTCGAGCTTTTGAGGGGTATTTGCTAGTTACAAATATCCACTGCGCCAATTCATGTATAGAGTAGTACTTGCTGATACTTTTTGTCATAGAAGGTGATGGTCGAGGCCACCCTTGCTTTTAGCCTCTCACCCAGCTTTGTTTGACAAATTATGTGTTAGATTAACAAGATCTATCTACTTCATTGACTAATTGAAGAGAAACATATAATGTGAAATGGAATCACATTAAGAATTTAAAGACTAGCACTACATATGTTCTCATTTGGTTGAAAATGGTCATATTGCTTAGCATGCCCTAGGTTGTCCTTTAAGAAAGCAAGTGAATGGAAGCACAGCTGAAAACAGTAAATTGCACACTTCATTCGGGAAATATACATCAACCACCATTATACAACCTAGCAAACAAACATTCCTAACATTTATTTTTACGTACCATTCTTGCATAAAATATAGGCAACAACTAGTAGCAAAAAATTCAATATCAACATTTCCATCCCCTACCTTCGTCATTTAACTATGTCAAAAATGTATGGAAGAGGTTAAAAGCTAAGTAAGGTGTTGCAAGAATCAGAACTTGGATGAAAGATTGTGACATGCACAAAATGTAGCAAGCTGCTCTACATCGTGACATATTCAATGCATCTCGCCTTTTATTCGCACAAACTAATTACAAACATCAACAATTGTAGGGGTGGGCACGGTTCGGGTTGAGGCCTATCCCGGTCCCGATCCCGATTCAGTCAATCGGGAACAGTCCGGGTCAGGAAAGCAACTTTTTTTGGGATGGCCCGGTTGGACCCGGACTGTTTGGAACCATGACAGTCCGGGTCGAGATCATGCCAACCCGGTTTGTTCATTTTCCAATTCAGTCAGCCAATTTTTTTTGGGCTTGATTTACCAGAGGCCCAGAATGATTCATTTCATCATTTTTTTGGGCTTGACTATTGTTCTCATTAGTCATCTCATGAGTTTGTTTAGGCATTGGGTTGGGCTTTGGTAAAACATTGGATTGGGCTTTGGTTTGCTAATAACTGGGCTTGGATTTAGATATGAAGTACTACAGTAACCGGGACGAACTGGAATGGTCCGGGATTATTTTTGTTAAAATCGGTTCCGTCCCGATTCAAACCGGTCCGGGACCAGAACCGGGATAAAAACAGTGTTGACCGATTTGTCCTGGTCTTAACTAGTTCGGGACCATACCGAAACGGGTCGGACAGGTCGGGATCGGGATTCTTGCCCACCCCTAAACAATTGATTCCTAAGCCTACACTATTTTGACTGGGGTGGGTAGTAAAGCTGACACAAGTTAGTTTGGATCAGATGGATACGTCCGTGTTTTGTTTGAAATGCACCATTCTAAATTTGATTAAGTGTTTGAGTGACTCCCATCTTAGAAAATATAATGTCAGCTCCCCTTAGGAACAATACCCATGTGGATTTCGTCCTGATTTTTGGAATGCCCAAAATACCTTTCCAACTCTACCTTATTACAAAAAACCAATAGTTAGGTGGATACTGCTCAAGTGTATTTTTGTCATTTTACATATGTACCATTTTACCCTTCCAAATTCATATTATTTAAGATAAAAAAATTTGCCCTATCAAATATTGTTAATTGTACATAAGCCCCTAACATAATTGATTCAAATCCTTAATTATTTGTAAACTATACATAGGCCCTTAAAAGTATAAATTATTATTTTTTTTAGAATTTCAATAAAAAATTTACTTTTTTTTTTTTTGAAAGTTGAGCCGGGTTTGTATAGGATCCCGTAACCTATCCTCGAGGTGCCACCTATAGGTCAACATCACCCCGAAAGAAACGATGCTGCCGGAGGGTCTCGAAGCAAGGACTTGGGGACTAATCGCACGTAGAGTGCATGACGCCTTAGTCTTAGAAAATTACTTTCATGGAAGGATTGTGATTTCGTTTTTTGAGGTAATTTCGGTAAGTTGATCTTAAAAATATTTCATTGTTTATAGAAAAAACGTAAAAATTTCAGTTATAATTTTGAAGTTATCCATATAATTTAAGCATTTTAAACTCTTACATATTACATAGTACCACGACACTTATAATGTCATACAAACTACATATTGCATAAGAATCATTATACAATAAAATTTGAATACTAAACTAAGGTTAAAATGTACGTAAATTGAGATTGGCCTAATAATATATATATATATATATTTTTTTTCAGATTTTGAAAGAAATTTCGGTAACTAAAAAAAATATTTCGTGAAATTTCAATATTTTCTTTTAAACTCTTACATGTTACATAGTACCACGACACTTATAATGTCATACAAACTACATATTGCATAAGAATCATTATATAATAAAATTTGAATACTAAACTAAGGTTAAAATGTACGGAAATTGAGATTGGCCTAATAATAATTTTTTTTCCAGATTTTGAAAGAAATTTCGGTAACTAAAAAAAATATTTCGTGTAATTTCAATATTTTCTGAGAAATCACTTTCCTTGCTTTCATGTTTTGGCGACAAAAGGATCTCCTAGCTTTCCGAGAAATCACTTTCATGTTGTTGCTGTCATTGTTGTTGTCTTGTTTTTGGTAAAGGCAACTGTATTAATAAAACTAGATATTACAAATAAACCTCCTAGCTGCTTGGGCTAGGTTGTGGGCCTCCATATTGAGTTCCCTGTTAATATATTTACATCTCCAATTAGGGAGCAAAAGTAACATCCTCCTAATATTACTAATAATAGGCATCCAAGACCAGTCAATAACAAAATAATAATAAGAAGGGGACTCCTCATCTTGAATAGCTTGGATAATATTAGTCGAGTCCCCTAGCAAAAAACCTTACTGCCATTGTTTGGCTTGTATCATCATCAAAGCGGCCTCTGCTGCATATCCTTCCGTCATTGTGCTGTCAGAAACCAATCCTGCAATTGGGCAAGCAAGAGTTGCAAAAAGCGTACCACCAAGATCCATAACAATAACTCCTACAACACCCTGTTTGGCAATATCAGAGAAACAAGCATCAAAACTGACAATCATAGTTTTGGAGTGAATATTCCAAGATTGTGGATCCTCTATGTGGCTCAAGTTGAGATTGTGGGTTCTGGCTATAGAAAACTAAGCTTGGATATTGGAAATACGAGTTGTGTCACTTTCTGTCTGGGACCAGGATTCGTATTGAGCAGTGTGTCTCAGAGCTTGTTTATCAATAGTGGCAGTTGCAAGGATATCAGCAGTTGAGGGTAATGTCATGGGAGAGTCGTTGGGGGTACTTGTAAACCATTGTTTATTCCAGGAGGACCAAATTTGGCGGAGCAAGGAAGTAAACAATTGCCTATTAATTTTGTCCCCATTGAAGATGACTTTATTACGGATCTTCCAAATGGTAAGGAGGACTGCCGTAAATTGGCCTGGGAAAGCATCTCGCATGTGTCAGGGGGATGATCGTTGTTGTTGTCGTCATCGTCGTCGTGTGTATGTATTTTTTAGTATTGAAGTTTCATGACCATTTAGACATTGCTTGTATTTTCATTAGGGTAAGGATTGGGAGATATAAAGTTTAACATCGGTTGAAATATAACATCACAACTGTATATTCCTTAGATCCAATGGGTCATAATTAGTAGGAACCACTACATACTTCCTTATTTATTACCACTACAACAAAAAGGCAGCGACTACTCCACACCACCATTTCCTCTTTCTCACACCATTCTTATCTCTCACACCACCTACTTTCTTTCTCACACCACCATTATTCCTCACACCACCTATATAAACCAAAACCCAACTTTTTTCCCTCCCCATTCAAATCGACAAGAGATTCCTCCTCCCCCACTTTCAAATCTCTTCCAAATCTCTACCCACTCTCAAATCTCTTGCAAATCTCTCAAAATCTCCTTAAAATCAAAACCGTTACATATCGAAACCCTCAAAACTCTCCAAAATTTCCTCAAATCTCCCCTCCCCATTATCGACTCCAACTCTTCTGTAAGTGAGCCATCCATTCTATCTCTTGCTTTTCCACTCTCTCCCCCATTCGATTGTTTCACTACCTGTTGATAAAAATAGTAATATAAAAATAGGGTAACTTTCAACTAATTTAAACCCTCGATTGAGACCAATTCACAACCTCATCAAATCACGAAAATTGTAGTACTTTGAGTTATCTAATAAACACCAACAATTCTAGTCAGCCATGTTTGCTAGCATTTTTTAGGTTTTTTACACTTCTACCCCTTATATAGATAGTGTTTGTGGTTTCGTTTTAAAGAGAAGGGGTAAAAAGTGTAAAAACACAAAAAAAATTCATAAAAGGCTAGCAAACATGGCTGGCTAGACTTACTCAATAAACACAACTTGAATCACTTGAAAATGTTTTGAAATGAGCAAGTTGTGGTCATTTTACTAAAGTCGCGCAAATCTGTCATGCAATGAAAATGGGATAGTGTCCCTAACTTTCGACCAACTTATATAATACCGATTTTCAACCTCATCAAAATATAAAAATTGTAGTACTTTGAATTACCTAATAAACATAATTTGAATCACTTGAAAATGTTTTGAAATGAGCAAGTTATGGTCATTTTTACTAAAGTCGCGCAAAATAGTGGTTTGGAGTAGTCACATAAAGGATTAGTTCAAAAGACTTTTATGGTTCGAGTTTGGGTTTGATGCGACAATGCGCAAATACATCAGAAAACTAAGTTTTTAAAAAAAAATAAAATTCACAAACTGAAAATTTTTCCAATTTCAGAAAAATTTGCAGCTTTTAGTTTTGTCCGCAATGCACAATGCGTGTTATCTCAAGATTCCCGGCGAACCGAAATTTATTTTCCAAAAAAATTCCTGTTTGCAATTTGCAATGCGGGGAATTCCAGATAACCCACATTGCACATTGCGGACAGGACTGGAATTTCCCGCATTGCAAGCTGCGAACATGAATTTTTCGGACATATTTGCACGACTTTAGTAAAATGACTATAACTTGCTCATTTCAAAACATTTCAAGTGATTAAAGTTGTGTTTATTATATAACTCAGAGTACTACAACTTTTGTGTTTGATCAACTTGAGAATCGGTCTCGATCATCACATAAGTTGGTTGAAAGTCATGAACACTATCCCGTCTTTATTGCGAGATAGATTTACGCAACTTTAGTAAAATGACCATAACTTCCTCATTTAAAAACATTTTCAAGTGATTCAAGTTTTTTTTATGAGATAACTCAGAGTGATACAACTTTTGTGTTTTGATCAACTTGAGAATCAGTCTCAATTGAGCACATCAGTTGGCCCAAATTCAAGAATACTATCCCATTTTCATTGCGAGAGAGATTTGCGTGACTTTAGTAAAATGACCATAGTACTACAATTTTCATTTTGATGAGCTTGATAATCAGTCTCAATTGAGGGTTTAAATTGGTTGAAAGTTACCCTGTTTTTGGTTTTTTGAGTTTTGAGTTTGGGTTTATCTGTTATGCATATTTATTGGTGGTGTGAGTAAGTAAAAAAAATAAAAAATAAAAACTCAATGGTGGTGTGAGAAAAAGGAAATGGTGGTGTGGAGTAGTTGCTCCCTAACAAAAATCCTCATTTATAGTATGCCAAAAGCCAAAAGCGCTATAACAGGATATGATAGCGTTAAATGACATGCCGTGACAGCCCCTGTTATTAAAAGTTCGGCTTCTATGATATCGTTTTTGGGGTGCTATTAAAAGCGCACTTTTAATAGTGTTTTTAGACGCTGTTGTAACACTTTTAATAGCGCTTAGAACATGTTGCATAATGTTAAACGTTGTTATAACATTTTTCATAACGTTTATTAAATGTTGTTACATAGTTTTTATACAACGTCTTTAGAGTGCTGTAAAATTAGTAACCACGACATTTTAAAAGTGCTATTAAAAGTGCACGACATTTTTTTACCCATTTGTTTTTAGCTATATTGGTATCATTTGCAATGTTGTACCTGATATTGAAAGTGCATCAGTAAATAGAATCCGACAATGTACAAAAATCCTCATTTATAGCACAATCGTACTAGTTCAATACATGGTAAACTAAATAAATCTCATTAGTTATGACAAAACATTTAAACATAGCATGAAGTCATTTCTTCAAAGTACATAAACTCATTTTTCCAGTCATATTCTTTTTCTTCATCCTACCAAATAAACATAAAGATATATCCAGAGGTTATAATCTTTGCTAGAACAAACGGTGATCTTCTTCTTCAAAATTTAATAAACCTCGAGTAAAGTCTTAACGAATATATGCTATGTTATCCATATGTAAGGAAACACAGTTATGACTTAAGCTTCGGGTAAACCACATTAAAAACAAAGGAACAACATACATGCTAGGGTAGTAATGTTGCTATGAAACCTTTACTAGTTAAGCTATATTGTATGGACAATGGTAAAACAATATCCGGTCCAAAACATCACCTTCAACCCCAATTGACAAAGATAAAAACACATATGGATTTGAACTTGAGCTACAAAAAGCCTATAACATAACAAGTACTACACTCTCATGGACACATACATCTCCTGATGGAAAAAGCCAAGCATGAAAAATATGTATCAATTTGATAATGAGAGAAAAAAAGCAGAGTGAAATACCAATCAAATCTCTCTTTCTCTTCACACAAACCCACTTGGATTTTGTTCTCAAAGGGAGTATGAGATGGCTATTGCAAATATGCAACAACATTACACAAACCTAAAGTTTATGGAAATGTTGCTAAAGTGTGATTTCCACTCACCTTGAGTTTAGTTTTGAGAACTGTAAGAAAGTTGGAGTTGGGTTCTATTGTTATGATATCCTCTTTCCTTGGTATTTCCTTTTTGTTAAGCGGTCTCTTGGTCACCTGCAAGCAAACCACTAGCAATCTTCGTGCAAAATCTAAAATTGTACTGAACAATTAACATATACTGTAATAGATTACACAATAAGGTCCCTAAATCAAGTTCCAAAGAACTCACTAGTTATACTAATACCAAACAACTAACCTTATTGATGAGTATTTCTCATAGATTGCAATTGTTTCAAGCTTCCATTCATAAACCACATTAACAGCAAGAAAAGGCATTTAAACATAAATGGATACATACCACAACTTTAGTCTTAGGAACATAGCTAGATTGCTGTAAATAAGGATTTGTGGTGTAGTAAAAGCACATCATTTTTGCAGTTTAAATGTCTAGAAAGTCAAAAGGCAACAATGCCATTACACCAGACTGGAGATATGGCTCAAAACAGAGCTTAACAGTGAATAAACTGAAATGGTCCTAAAACATGTATCTTGACTAATTTATGATATACCTGCCAAGTAGGAGCTAGCCTTCACCAAATTTGGCATCTACATCGGCTATCTCCTTTTCAAGCTTTTGGAGCATAACAACAACCTGAAATAAGAGTCCAAAGATGAGATGACGAGTCCATAAAAAATACAATCATGTAAACAGGAACAAGTGTACTAGAATGCATAGAAGAACCTTGCATATACCAAATTGTATTATTTCTACACCAAACTAAACTTGGAGCATAGTCATAATAGATCTATATTAGAGTTTAATTGTGACGTATATGAGAGCATAGTAATAAAATTTAGGCAGTCACATGTATCGTATTGTGAGCAAGTCTTAACTAAAACCAAACTATAGCTTCAATTGACACGGTCGACTAAAATTTGGACTCACCAAATATAAACCTACCATAACAAGATGGGATAACACTAACTCAACCCACCCAAGTTGCCGTCACATATGACAACTACACTAAACTTGGAGTTTTGAGAATGTATGAAGGGTCAAAATAGAAAACAAAGTCTACAATGACAATAAGAGCAGATGATGCTCTCAATGATATCATGAGTGACATCCACACAGGTGGTTCAATGGACATGAATAAACCCACATGCTCAAATTAGTCACAAAAAGAGGTGCCAAACTACATGTTGATTCGGGTAAACCTCCCATGCCCTTCATTGTTATTTGTCTAGAATAAAAAGTTTCTTCCCCTCAAAATTTTCAGCATATGATTTATATGTGACCCTTATTGACTATTGATTGCAAAGTTTACAAATTCATGTCATATTGTTTTGAAGCAGGCTAGTAAAGCATGCCAAGGCACTCTTTATGCTTAAATGCATACAAAATTTTCGTATGACCAACTTACGGGCAAGAAGGGTAACAACGCAGCAAAGTTTTCGATACTTGTTGAACAATCTTTTGAAGTGAGTTTCCTTTTTCCACACTAGCCATTGCTATCCTCAAGGGATCACCCGGTAATTTTACAAAGTAAACAAATTTGAGAAACTTCAAAGTATTTGAAAAGAAAAAATTATTAAAAAAAAAAGCAAAATTGAAAGAGATGTGAAAAAGAAGCTTCAACATGCTCTGCCTCCTCCCATGCGCATACCATAGTTGTAAGGAGAAGTTCATGGTCTATAACAGTGAAATTTCTTTACCATGTTTTTATAATTTATGAAAACTGAAACCACACTGATTGAAATCAAGACATGACTGAAACAAAACCCCTGAAGTACCAGAGTGGGGATATAATTCTGAATGTGTCCTGAAATAACATACAGAGGCTGTAGGAAAAACTGTAGGTACACCCTTCTGTATGGGAAAGGAAACCAATATGTAATCAAGATAAAGAAGAAAAACTTACCAATACAAGAGTGAGTAGCGCTATAGAGGAAGGGCAGATATATAGTTGTTCCATTTTATCAACCTCTTTTCCACCTTTTTTTTTTTTTTTTTTTTAATCTTCAGTTTTTTTTTCAAATTTTAATGATTTCCTTTTACTTTTTCCAAAAGGACTTTATGTGCTACATACTATTTCTTCTAATTTTCTTCTTCCTAAAACATTTCCATGAAGATGGAAGCTATTACCAAGTAATCAACACAATGAATATTGATTGTCATAGAAAATTGACATGAAATGATTCATAGAAATCAGCCATTCCCAACACAATACTCATCTAAACTTCAGATGTATACAAGTGCAACCAATCAATAAGAAATAGTAAGATAAACCACAAATGAGGCTCAAAAGGAAGAATCATTCCTCGTTTCTTGGTCTGATCAACTGTTGTAGCTATTGTTTCTGTCCTCACAGAGTTATTCCCACCTTTCTTTCTGGATCAGACCAAGAAACAAGTCCAGACACCGAAGGTATATAATCTTGTCCAGACATGGTAATTCACCATGTAATGAAATAGTTAACACCATTAACTTAAGCCTCACCTGATGAGTTTTCTTTAGCTTTCTGTTCAGCAGCCAACAATACTTCAAGAGGAAGCGAAGCCAAAGATGACCAAAACTCAAACTTTGGGCAAGCAATGTCTGTGTAAATATCGACATGAAAAATAAGAGTTGAATGGCTCATTAAGCTTTCAATAAATTTGTTTATGTGAAACGTCTACATCCATTTGAAACACCCAAAGCCTAATACTTTTTTTTTATATTCACATAGAAAAAAATTGCAGGCTTGTGGAAAAAAAAAAGACACACAACTACACAAGAAAAATTGTACCAAGTATGGGTATCTCATTGATAAGAACTGAAAACTTCACATCATAAATTGCTAGCCTCTAAAGGTATAAACATCTTCAAGAAAAACCATGTTATAAAACTGAAAAAAAAATTATGGGAAAATTGAACTGCAAAGAATATTTTAAAGAAGGGAACCCACATCCAAAAGAAGAAGAATATTGATAAGAACTGAACACCACAAATTATGGGCTTGAGACGTTCCAAAGCTTTCTTATCGTCTTGTAGAGTTGCAATCTAAAAGAAATAAATTCACAAACACTTGATCATATTTCGCACAAGCATTAAAGATGTTACTATTGTTCTTGTACCTTAGTCTTATACATTTTGATTTCAACCTCAAGAGGTGCAATAACAACCTCAACTGGACAAACTAGAACAGTTGAGTCCAAGGAGTGAAGCTAATTACTTAACCAAGACAGTAGCATATAAACGAACAAAGGGGCCATAGTGGAAACAAGGGGAAATGGGATCCCTGGACAAATCATATGACATGGAACAAATATAACAAACTTAACTTCCAGTATGAATCAAACAATTCTAAGTTCTTTATGTACATTTCATCTCACAAACAAATACATGCGTTTTCTTCTATCCCTAAAAAACTTGAGTGTATTTTTTTTCTAACCTGATCAAACATCCAGAAAAAAACTAAAATTTCACCTCACTTTCTCCACAGATAGGTTTCAGTATGAACCAAACAATTCTATGTTTGAACACATTCCATCTCACAAACAAAGATATGGGTTCTTCCCCCAAATTTTATCTCTCAGCCACATGCATTCCACCAACCTTTTCACCTTTTTGTTCATTTTCTTTGCCATTTTACTTGCAAATTATTTACAAACATGCCATTGTTGATAATGAATCTCCATCATCAACATTTTTCCCAGCTTTCAATCTTGATCGTCATGTTAGTTGTACTATTAGTTGGCATGTCAAATAGTAGCTTTGTTATTTTATATTTGTTGGTAGGGCATTTTACACTCACTAGGTGCTGACGTGCTCTACGTGCACGAATATTCGAATTTTTTTTTATTTTATTACAAAATTAAAATAATAAGTACAAAAAGTAATTGAAATTCTAAAAAAATAATTATTTATAAATTTAAGGGCCTACATATAGTTTACAAATAATTAAGGGTTTTGAATAAATTATGTTAGGGCTTAGGTATAATTAACAATATTTGATAGGTAATTTAAATTTGGGAAGGTAAAATGGCACATGTATATAACCCATGATCACTGTTTACATACCTATTAGTTTTTCTTGTAAATATAATAGAATTGGAAGGGTGTTTTGGGCAAGACAAAATCACACTTCTCACAGTTCCTAAGGAGAGCTCTCATTATGTACTGTAGATATGTCCATTTGAATATTTATGCAATAAAATATAGAGTATGTCAATCCTTATTTTCACTTGTAAATACCATCACTTCATCAGGGAGAAAGAGAGAAGAAACACACTTTCTTTGAAAACTTGTTATGTCAATTAGGCATTTGTTTCCCCCAAAGCATTCTTTTTGGGCATATAGAATTTGTGAGTTAAGTTTCTTTATGAACCTCGTGGACATGTGTAATATGGGAAATATCTTTTTAGTATAGAATCAAAAAAATGCTTGATGTGTTGTTTTAGGCAAAGAATCACGAAGTTCACGTGTTTCAGTTTATGTTGATGTGTTGTTTATGCGTAAAATATAACGAGTTGGTTTTGTCATTAACATGGATTAAAATTTCAATGCTCTAATATTGTATGTAACAAAAACTTTGATGTTGATCTCAATATATCATACGTTTTCATAGCTAGTATTTGTTAGATAAAAAATTGACTACTTCAAAAAAGGGACATTTTAAAGGAGTTTTTGTTAGATGAAAAATTAACTACAATGACATTTAAAGGAGTTTTTAAGGAAGGTATCTTATGGTCTCTACGAACTTTCCAAGTATTTAATGACATTACTATTTTTATTGAGAGTTGCTACGTGTATCAGACTATTTGTCTCAGTTGTACCAACTCTTTGTTACACCAACATTTAGGGAAATTTTGATTTATTGAACCAACCTAAAGTATGTAACACCAACTGATCCGTTGTGAGTAATCATTTTTTTATTTGCTCGTAGCTAACGTAAATGAAGCATAATACGTTGGATTTTTTTGGTTTATTTGCTACAAACTTGGGATCCTTTAATAAATCATACTTTATCTTCTCTTTTTTTTCATTTTTTTTATCACAAATTGTTTGATGAAAAGGGTGCACAAAATTAAGTATGTCAAGTTTAGTATAGATTAGGAAAACAAAATTTCAAGGTTTGGGTGGATCATATTGTATGGAATCCATCACATTTAGTTATACTTTTAGCATTAAAATTTAAAATTATAATTTATTGTTTTGAAGTTTAGGTTGATCATTAAATTATTTTTCTATTTAGAGTGAAACAAATGTAGTTGGGTGCACCCTTTTTTTTTTCTTTTCAAAACTACATTTAAAAATCTCAGTTGGGGGCAAATAGTTGGGTACACGGTGCTCCCTCCCTATTTTGGTCCAAAGTATTTAACATATTAATGTAATCTCGTTCAAATTTTGTAAAAGTAAAAAAAAGGGTCAATAAATTATAAATATATTTAAAAATAAAAAGTTAACATCTTACTCCTTGAATAACATAGAATATTGATGAAAAATTCTCAAAATATTCACATACTGTATAATATACTCATGATTTAGATATTTTCATCTCTTACTGCTTTCTACATATTAACAATACACAAAAGTTGCCTATTATAGGCAAGGGAAAAGAATCATAGCTTGACACCTAATCATCTCAAGGTTTTAAGATGTTGCCACCTCAAAGCATGAGGTGGCTAGGTGGACATCCACTATCATCAACTAGGTAGTGTATTCTATACTACTCCCCCTTGGATGTTCACCACTCGTTGTCTCTCATTTGAAATCTTGTTGTGGATGAAATATTGCCCCATGAAGTCTTGTTGAAAAAACCCAATGTGACAAAACCGCAGCGAAGGAAAAAGAATACAACGTGCAAATTGTCCAAAGTCTTTGGTTAGCCTCTTATGGAATGCTCCCCCTGATAATCATAACAATGAGATGAGATTGTAAACTGTCTCAGTCTATTATCAAACAACGATTTCTGAAGTGGTATTCAAATTCATGTTTCTTTTGAAGTACATGAGTATATCCTTATGTAATGAAGGTTGTATTACCACCACTGTTGTCTCGTTAAAACCTTGACAGGAAAACCCAATGGGATAAAACCATGTCGAAGGAAAAATAGTACAACCATTACTTTTGCATACTTCAGGATGCTTTATGCTCATAATGTTGTCTCGTTAAAACATTGATAGGAAAACCCAGTGGGAAAAACCTTGTCAAAGGAAAAAGAGTACAACACACATAAATCAACTAATAGTATATTTTGATATGATCTGTAGCATATTTCTGGATGCTTTCATAACATACTTCTGAATGCACACTGGGGGCTATACTTCTGGATATTGATGCCTCATTAAAACATTAACGGGAAAACTCAATGGGATAAAACCGCGTCGAAGGAAAAAAGAGTACAACTTGCCAAAAATATAATATACTTCAGAATACTTTCAAGAATATATACGTCAGGATATTGTCACGAATATATTTCTAGATGCTCTTGTGGTTCCTTCTGGATGATCCTTGGGTGGTATACTTCCGGATACTCCCCTTTATGTAAGCACAACTGTTGGCTAAGTTTACACATTAATCTTGTAAACCAATTTTGAAATATTGATGTAGACAATGCATCGATGAAGAGATCTGCAAGATAGACACTTCAATCACATTATTCTTCTGAAGCTCATGTGAGTAGAGGACCTGCATTGGAATGCGTTTCGTTCAATCTCCTTTGATGAAGTCTTCTTACATTTGATCAATATATGCAACATTGTTGTCATATATTGAAGTTGACTAATCAATAAGTTTGTGTATTAGACACCCAAGAAATAGTTGTTTTGCAATTCATAAATACATAACCTGCCTGTGAGTAACCTTTATGAGGGTCAAACAGAGAACCTGAATCTGCATAGTCAACTAGGTGGGAATGATTAGTTAAATCTCAAAAATAAACTTATATAAATGATCCCACAAATATAGTATGTCATGCAAATATGTATAAGCCTGTGCAAAACTATACCTTGTTAGTAAATGCACAGAAAAATTAAGATTATGTCAGGTTATGTAATTGACGCCAAATATAACAATGCATCAATAATACTCACTTTTGGTACTTCAGGACCAAGTATCCTTTAATTGGTTGATACAAGCATTTCTTGAGATCTAATGATCGGACGACCATGGACGCACTAAGTGGATATTGTCAATATATCTTGATAGGTGTACAAATTTCTACTAGTACTTGACTTGATCTGCAGGCCGAGACAAAAATTGTTCTTCCAAGGTCTTTAATTGCAAATAATATTTTCAAGGTCCAATAAGAGTTATATTATTAACATAAACTGCTAGTATGACAAAAAAAATTAACGATATCAGAAGAAAGACATATAGTCAAATTTGCATAACCTTTCTTACACAGATATTCGCTAAGACAATTATACTACATCCTTCTGAAATGGTTCAAATCATATAAAACATGTTCTAGTTGTATTGAGTAATGACTTTGTTTCAGGCAAAGTAAATACTTCATGGATTTTCATGCAAAATAATTGTGTCTAACAAAATAAATTCTTCATGGATTTGTGTCTAAATTCCCATAAGTAGTTCTGACACTCATAACTCGCATATCAAGTATTCAGAAACTACAATACTAAATGGAAATGTAGTTATATCCATAACTGGTAATATATTTTATCAAATGTTGGGTTGCTACAAGAACCCTTGTGCCACGAATCTTGTCATATATCTGACAATCTCATTTTGTTTTCCAACAAACACTCGTTTGAAACCAACAAGGTTTACACACTGAAGTATTTGTACTATAGGTTAAAATATACCACGTTTCTCAAGGGAACCCAATTCCACTTGAACAATATATTTCCGTTTTGGCGGACCCAATGCTACGTTTGGACAATATATTTTCATTTGGCCAATCATTTATTTGACGACTTTATAGATACGTGGTTTAATATCAGTATCATTGCCCTTTTGATGATTTGGTAGCTACCATATATGTGAATATGTCATCAATGACCATTTAATTTGATATCATATTTCTCGAGAATATATTGAGATCTCATTATTATCAGGTACCTGAGCCTCTTCTAGGGCTTCCATTGCACTGCAGTGATATAAGCCACTTCCAAGGTTTTTAAACATAATCTCCTTAGGAGTGTTATATCATGCTACTACTGGAGTTATAACCTCTTCATGAGCGTTATATAATGCTATTGTTGGAGCCATAACATCTTCAGGAGCATTATGTACTGCTACTGTTGCCTGCTGGAGCTTTATGACCTCTTCTGGAGCGCCATGTCATGCTACTTCTAGAGCATCATGTACAACTTTTTCTGGAGCTTGTACAACTTCTGTAGGAGTTTTAAGCATTGCTTCTTGAAGAGCATTAGGGCATGAATTTTACAAATTCTCCATTTTTAAAGAGTTGAATCTTTGAAACCTATAAGTCTGCCACGCTTCTGACGTGCAACAGATTCATTAACTGCCTTATTCGAAGTTTGTCCTTAAGGGATACAAATTCGAGCAGATGTCTGTCATGCTTTTAGTATGTTGTAGATTCATTGGCTGCCTTATTTAAACTTTGTCCTTCAGGGAGTATGTGTTCTCATAGCTGACAAATATGATTTTACAGTCCGAATGAGACAAAATGGAAGTATTCTAATTCCACACCGTTTTATCTTCATATCTCCCACTAACGGTGGGAATAAAGTGATATTCAATACTGTATGTTCCTAGATACTATTAGGTAGTCTAGACTATATAAGTAAAAGTCTTCCAACAAGGTGAAGACGTATAACAAAATGGTTACCGTGCATAAACAACTCCGAGAGTGTTATAATCCTAATGAGTTAATGGAAATTATCTCTAATGCAACTCCAGGCTTCCAACATTAGATGTAATGCATATATCTTGAATGTGAGCTTCAGGATTTATACATATATTTATAATGTAAGCTACAGGCTTCCAACATTAGATGTGATATATATATATGTTGACATGAAGCAAGTTTCTTTAGAAACTGCAATAATATATGGTGGGCCCTTTCAAATCCATCAAGAAATTGCATAGGTCCAGCTATGATAGACACACCCTTTGTGTCGTATAGGCCAGTGTTTAGAAAATATTCTGACTTGTCAATAAATTATGGGTAGTGGCACAACAATTAAATAAATATGATTGTCCATCATTTGCAGTTTATAAACCATATTTTCAAAGGAAATGTATGCAGTAAATAAGTCAAACAAAACATAATATATTGCATATATTTAACAAGTATCAGGTGTTCTAGACCTCTTGAGGTGGTTTAAGTATTAGACATGTAGCAACATAGTGGTAACCACCGTTGCTGGGGTGATTACTTTGACTAATGGTTATCTCTACTGGAGCGACCTCATACTCAGGGGGTACTTATGTTTTGCATTGTCTCTACAGAGAATATTAGAGACCAAGATTTTGCATTAGATCATTTGCTTTGTTTGATTTTATAAGTATATAAGTAACTAACACAAAACCATGAGTAAATTAAGACTCTCAATTTTACTAGCAACGAGAGTAACTTCAAAGAATGAAAAAAAAATAGTGACTATTATCTTCCCGTTGTATTAAAGTTGTCTCTTTGGCTCGATATTTCTCTATTGCCTGTTTTGGTACACGACAAACATGTGACCAATATCTATATTTACTACTCATATGACAAGTGTCATCTCTAGAAGGATTGTCAATATCATTAGCAGGAGTTTTATTATTGTACCAGGCAAGAGCTTTGAACCATGTGGTAAGTGTTGTGACTACCTCTGCTGGGGTAAGCACCTCTGTTGAAGTAATTGTCGTAATCACCACTGCTAGAGTGATTATTTGACTACCTCTTCTGGAGTGATTACTGCGATTACCATTTCCAGGGCTACGACTTCGGGAGTTGTTATCTTATATATAAGTTATTCACCCATAAGAGGTGCACCAATTGTTCAATAGAATAACTCTCTATGAGGTGTGTAATGAACGTGACACGTCACTTAAAAAGTAAAACCCACATATAAATAATAGATTTTGCAAAATTTATATGGTTAGGTGTATAAAATACACGTATAGTTAACTTTATTTTGCATACCAGATCTGTTTTGTTTCACAATCGTTATTTTAAATAAACCTATTTTAGTGAGATGACATGGCGAAAACAATGATCATTATGACAAATGCAATAAATACTAAAGCAAACAACGCTTGTGCTTAATTGCTTACCTAGTCGAAGTAGTAATATTTTTCAAAAGATTCATGTCTGACAACTAAGTGGTTATAGTAAATACCAATTTGGATGAAAGAAATTATGCTCACACTCAACTGTAATTTGATGAATTGAAGTTACTTCGGGTAGGAGTGAATTCCACCTAGGAAACCAAAACTACATTGAGAGTATACAATACAACATTTAACACTCCGGTCAATAACAACACATGGGCACACATACCCATATTATTCATATGAACTTAACTCAGGACCACCTAGCTTCCCACCCATATCTTTATTTTTTATTGGCTTCATTTCTCAAAACCACCAGGAATAATCCATTGATTCAGAGACAGGTTGTTCTCTTGCACAAACTTTGATGTTTGGCATGCTAATTTCCCTAACTGTCTATGTCTAGTCTCTTTACCCAATTTTCAACAAGGTGTTGGGTTCTAAGAGAAATCAGTGAATAATATAAACAACACAAAGAGACGGGAGCTGCAATAGAGAAACATGCTAGAGATATTTGAGGTTAGTCCTAGTGAAAAGGCCTATAAATTGGACGCTATTTAATGAAAATACATTAATAGTTTGATGACAAACAAATTAATTTGAAATCATAAGCAAGCTCAAGAACTTCACCAGCCAGGTACTTGAGCACGACACATAGGTATACGAGGGCACCAGCGTCGATGAGTTTGGCGTGGTTTTCGACTTTGAAAAACTTGGCAATTATGCCTATGGGGAGCTGGAGTTCGGCCTTAAAAGACCTCTAGATGAGAGTCAACGCCGTTGGCTAGCCACGCTCACCTTTCGTTGTTTCTTTAGAAGGCAATCAATTGTCAAGAGAAGAAAGGGAAGAAATCGATGATGTATTAATTGCTATCTCAATTTTGGGCTTTTCTCTTCTTGGTTATTCTGATGGGTTGGATTTTCTCCTTATGTGAATGGTGTATTCATGATAAAATCCAGCTTATAATTTGTCCAATTATCAATACCACCATCAATGGTATCTACTAAATACCACATGAGTCGAAGTGAAAGACTATTGTTATTCTAACCTCTATTCCAACACATGTATAATGCTGTGATCTGTGTGATGAGAGGTCTGAGATTTAAACAAAGTTTGAATTCTGAGCATGAAATACCGCCATGAAAATAATGTTTTCTTGTGAGGCAATATCCACTAGATGTAATATATCATGGAAACAATCACATTAAAATTCAAAAAATATAAGTTCTCGTTTGAATAATTCACCTCTAAACTCTTTTGAATAAAGAGTTTGGAAAAGAGAAGGCGGAGAAAAATTACCCGAGCCGAGTTTCGTGCTCAAATGCCGTTATATCAAAGTGAAATATAATAATCACGTATCGTTCAATTGGTCGAAACTTCATACCCTCAATTAGTCAGAGCTTCGTGATCCAAAACGCTTGGATTGAAAAGAAAACTAGAGTAAATAGCAATGTCCGTTAGTTAGAATTACTTGTGATTTAGGTTCGTCAAATCGAAAAACAAAGAAAATATAATCGGCTCAGTTGGTTAGAGTCGTGCTAATAACGTGATGAAAATTTCTCAAAATATTCACATACTGTATAATATACTCATGTATTTGATATTTTCATCTCTTACTGTTTTCTATATCATTCATATTAACAATACAAAAAAGTTGCCTATTTATAGGCAAAGGAAAAGAATCATAGCTTGACACCTAATCATCTCAAGGGTTTAAGATGTTGCCACCTCAAAGCATGAGGTGGCTAGGTGGATATCCACTAGCTTCTAGTGTATTCTATAATATAAAGATATATAATAGGTAAATATTCTTATGCAAGTTCTTCAAGGAGTAAAAGAATTGATTAAAATAACACATAAGCTACAACCACGCATGTGCAAACAACTAGTATGTGTTAATATTGCATGTTTCCGTGCCGTCAAAAGGTTGTGTTTGATTTATTTTTTTCCCTTGTAATATCTCATATTTTAGAAGAATCTCAACGACCATTTTTAATTGCCGCATAGTAGCTAGCATGATGGAGGATCGCAAAACCAATTAGTTGAGATTGTGCTTAAGTAAATAAAAAAGGTATTTTTGAGTTTGACTTCTCATTAATTTATATCTAATTGAGTTTGGCTCTCATTTAGAAAACCAATTCAATCTAACCCTAAAAAAGTAATAGTCAACTATGTTGACCACCTTTGACTTGTTCAACTCTTTCAAAATACAAAATTACCCTTCACTGGAGGCACATGTGCAATGCACATACCAAGTCTGAAACATATCTAAATTCCATCCAAGGGCCATGATTATATTTGTAGATCCCAAAGTCACCAAATGGTGTCTCTTTCCTTGAACACATAATCAGAACCTACTATTATCAATTCCCAACTCATTAACCACAATAATCCCTTTTAATTCACACAATAATCCCAACAAAACACTATTAACTAAAACAAAATCTTTTGATATACTTCATTTCTCCTAAAATCCCCAAAACCACACAATGAAAATAACCCAAAGTAACAAACTGTACATCCAAATCAAAACCTCCAGCTGAAAATGGAAATCCGAAGACTTGGTATTCCCATTACATCCAAATGTGTGTGTTGCGTCCATAACTCTGAATGTGAAGAGCTTAATCACTTGTTTCTTTTAGGGGAGTTAGCACAAAGTGTTTGGAATAATTTCTCCATCGTTTTCAAAATTGATTTGAGCAGAGTAGTAAGCTAAGCTAATTCAATATGAAAATCCATTCGGTTAGTCCTTAGTGCAAGGAATTGACCTCATCTCTGATGATGTATATTATGTGTGTGCAGTCTTTCCTGATCAGAGATAGGCCTTATGCTGCTAGGCCAACTGTAGCTATATTTTATCCGTACTTCCTTGCCCGAGTGGAGCTGATATACCTGGACCACGGCGAGTGGTACCTGGGTGAGAAAATGTTATGGCAGTTTGGGATTGATCAGTCGGTTCCTGATCTGCCACCCCAATCCTTCCATGCATCGCAGACGGCGGCCCCAAAGCGGAATTGACTAGCGGTAGTTGGTTGAAGCTACAGTAGGTAGTCACTCCCTTCTCACGTCCGTACGTGAGATTGGAGCATCAGTGTTTTGATCTAAGATTTCAATTCTTCCATGTTTCAGCAGTAGCATATTGTTCCATGGAGCTAAGGTCCAAAACATGGAAGAAACAAGTGTTTCCATGACTCTACCACCCGCCTCGGGACGACTGCGCATTACATCATATCTATCTGCAGCAGATGAGCACTCCCGATCACTCTTTGATCTACGTTCATCCCAGATGTTCACACAACCTAAATGGGAAAAAGGCCTATTAAGAGTCTAAAAGCATGGCGTAAGTTTATTTATCGTTGTTAGGTAACAACCGCCTATCCAATTCATTAGGCATTAGAAAGACCTCTAGCATGCTATTGGATTTGCTTGCGTGGGTGTGTCTTCCTCTTCTTCTTTGGATAATCTATGAGATCGTCGGCTTGGTCACCTCTCTCATGATCGTTTGAGTACCTTAGTTTGTAGTGGTGTCCTAGGTAGTGTGCCCGTGTTGGAGTTGTTTCCATGTATGGCATGTAAACTGGGAAAATTGTTGGCCCTACCTTATCCCTCTAGTACGACGTCACGGTCATCCTACTTTTCTATGTTATATGGACCTATATTTAACTATTGAGGGTCAAGATATTCTACACAATGTGACTATTCCAACAAAAAGTTTTCTTTTAGTTCGAAATAATCAATATGTAGAATCAAATTTTTTTTGAGCTAAATGTGTTGTTGGAACCTTTTTCTCCCTCCAAGATGAAATCGGTTAGTTTCATTGCCTTAAAAAATATTGTACAATAGGTCATATACACTAAAAAATTAAAGGTAGACTCAATGTCATAGAAATTTAATACATCGGAATCAACATCGTCTTATTCATTCGTCACCACCTATACCAATGTCCAAACCTTTGCTTCTTAAGCTGCTAGCTCGATATTATGGTTGTTCTATACAACCGGAAGGGGTTAGATTGGATTTTCAATCTATAGGTCTTGTGCTTGTGAAGCCAGTCTTTTTGGTTGGCAGCAGTTGGATACTAGGAAACCTATATCTACTGTTATATAAAGGAGTTACTTTAGTAGTATCACTCATCTAAAAATATTGAGAAGTAATTTCAAGCGCCCTTTCCTTTTTCTTATCAATCGTTCAACCGTCCATTCTAGAATCTCTAGTGGAGACGCGTCCCTGTAACAACGACATTTTTGATCGCTAAGTCGACCAATTCCTTTGGGGTATTGCCTCTGCTTGCACGCACGACAATTGTTGAGGCAAGTTGGTTTTTGTAAGCCGCTAGTGGTCTCTGGCTTCTTTCTCCTACTACTTCTCACCAGCCCGACCCCTAAGCCCTTGACTAGGTGAATACTACTTTGACTAAATGAAAACGATTCTTCTTGAGAAATCCATGCCTTTTATTCCCACCCTCCGACCCATTCAACAATTTCACTCATGCCGTTTGACAGCTATCAAATGTGATTCCTTAGGATCAACTTGGTAACGTGCACAGACACATACACTAAAAGCAATGTCTGGTCGACTAGCTGTTAAATATAACAAGCTTCCAATCATACTACAATGAAAAATAGACTGAGGTCGGGGGCGGGTTTAAGAATTTGTCGTGGGGTGTAAGTAAGTATGAGCCCCTTTTAGCCTGCCTTTTATTATATTAAGAGAGATCTTCTTGGGGTTATAGGACCCCCTTTGCTCCCCTTAAAGTCAGGGAAGAGTGATCCAATTCTAGCCTTTAAACACCAACCACGCCTTTTAGCTCAAGAGAAGAAGACGGAACATGATCTCCACCTTAATTTGTCTCTCATTTCCAGCAGTCTCAATGGTCGTCTTCAGATCCGTACTTGGAAACTCAGCGACCACAGTCCCATTCCTCACTTTAGCAGGAAAGCTTGATCCATCAGCCAACACTGCCCCATTTATAGAGACCAATGGTTTGAGTTGTCTTCTCCTTTGTTTCGAATCATGGCGGTCGATTCTAATCTATAGTTGTTGGGTCTTGAGTGGCTCGACTGGGGTGAGTTGGACCCCGGTGGTGTATTTGTAGGAAAAGAGATCTCGTTTCAACATCAAAGGCTGGTGGAGCTGCTGAAATGATTGGGGTTCTAGGTTTAAGACCATTTGATGATTTTGGGATTCTACAAAAATAATCATGGACCTTAGATGAAATTTAGATATGTTTTAGACCTGGCATGTGCATTGCACATGTGTCTCCTATGAAGGGTAATTTTGTATTTTGAAAGAATTTGACAAGTCAAAGGTGGTCAACGTATTTGACTGTTACAGCTTGAGAGTTAGACTTAATTAGTTTTCTAAATGAGTGTCAGACTCAATTAGATATAAATTAATGAGGGCCAAACTAAAAAATACCCATAAAAAATTAGGAGTTGATGGGGAATTTTTGGAGGAAGAAAGGGCTGATTTAAAAATATAAAAAAATCATTTACACTACAAACCCTAAAGTCGGGTGAACAGCTACAATTTCTCTCTTGAAAATGGGAAAAATTACATTTACTATCTTGATTTTTAAACTTCATTACATTTTCTGCCATAGATTTCTGTAATACCAAATTTACCATACTAAGTAACCAAAACTATGTGTCAACCAACTAGATAAAGTTTGCTAATAGCTTAACCCCCCATATTACTTTGTAATTAGAGATTACACTGATTTTAGATCTTATTTTTCTTTTTTCTTATGTTTATTTTTTATTTTATTTTTCTTTCTTTCTAAAAAAACAAGAAGAGCACGTATTATTCTCAACAAAGTATTCTTATAACTTTTGAATACAAATAATTAAAAAGAAAAGTAAATATGATCTCGGTTAAGAACAAATAGTATAAGGTTTATAGATGAGGTCGTCTTTCTTGTCCTAAAAGCTCAACCCCTTATACATAAGTGGTCTCCCCTCCTCCCCTTCTCTCTTTCCAAATCTTCATTTAGATTGGTTAAAGTTAACCCACTTCTTGTTTATGTTTTACTTTTATCTATGTTGTGGGAAAACGATTTTTCTTTATAAATGATTTATTAATCCACATATAGGTGATTATTTGCATCTTTTTAGTTCATGTTTACAATTTTAAATGTGACGGTTTTGTTAAATTTGAATCTTCATGACATAATCAAGAATGTTTATTCACTAAGAATGATAAGATTGATTTGTTGAGAATAATGTGATTTTTTTTTTTTTAATTTTAGAAAAATGAATAGAAAAATATCTCAAAATCGGGGTAATATCTAATTACAAATAACATGTTAGTATTATAGCTACTATTAGCAATTTCTCTAGTTGATTGAGGGGAGAAATTGTAAATGTTGTTTGATTATTAATATAGGTAAAGTTGGTAGTATAAAAATCTATGGTAGAAATTATAGTGAAGTTTAAAAACCAAGATGTTAAATATAATTTTTTCCACTTCAGAGAAGAAAATGTAATTATCCCCCGAATTTGGGGTTCATGATCTAAATGACTTCAAAAAAAAGGTACAAACAATTTTAACCAATACAGAGTCAAATAGTTAGTGGGTTGAACTGAGAGGAAGTGTTGGATGCACCTAGCTTTCTATTTAGCAAAAGCGATGCACAAGCCGCCCAAATAATTACAGTCAGCTAGCAGCATGGGGACGCCCGATGACACTGACGACTCACCACCGCCGGGATGGGAGTCTCTCACTCCGTCCGCCGCCGTCCCAGCTCCGACACCCACTCCTGCCCCAGGTCCCCTCTCATCCCTTCGAATTTGGTTTATTGTAATCGCATTATTTGTTGTTTTAGAGATATTTTACAACTCAATCTGTAATGGGGTCTGGAATTTGAAGCTAATGTGAACAAAAGGACATTCTGGGGTAGTGTTTTAGGATCCATATGGGCAAACCCATGGTTCAAATTCCTTGAATTTACTGAAAAGGAGTTAAATTTGATGCTTTTGGTTTTGTGAGTTCGTGTCAAATTTGGTTTTGTGTTTGCAATCTATGGTACAGGTGTTTATGTGTGTGAAGTAAAAGGAAACATACAGATGGTTTGGAGTCTTTTCCTAATGGTCATAATCTGAACTCTGAAGTACTTGCAATCCAAGGTACTAGTTTTGTGGATGATAGTTACTCTATATGGAATGTACTCTATTGAAAGAGTAAGACGGTCTTCTCATAGGAAGGAGGGAGGAGTATGGTATTGGACAAGGTTTTTAAATGTAGAAGCGGGACACGAGCGTAAGCCTTGTGCATACTAATACTTTAACTAAGACAAAGGTTAGATATGAAATGCAATAGATAATATGCTATAAGTCTTAATTCATAGTCTAACATCCAAAACTTCGATTTCAATCTCATACTCACATTCACATGTCATTGTGCTAACTAATTTAAAAATTCAAAATTTCTCAATGTCCAGGTTTGAAGAGAGGTATTTAAGTAGAAAGATATGCATAAACAATATTAGAAAAAAAATCATCAAAAACTCAAAATTCACTTTTCAAAACTTTAAAAGACTCAATTTTTGTCGCAAAGCTACTAAAAAGTAAGTTGACACATCATCGTATGCCTGATGATCGAAAGCTTACTCCTCACAATTAAAGGCGTATAGGCGTAAGCCTCTAATTGTGAATAAGCTTTTCCTTGAGCCTCCCGCACTTTTGAAAATATTGGTAGAAGATACAGTCATAGGTAATATGTAAAGAAATAACCGAACCAACCAAATAAAAGGAAGGCTGAGAAGAAGGTTTGGTGAGTTAGAAGCCGAGGATTTTGTGGAGTGCTAGTTCAAGAATACAGAGATCTAATGGAAGCAAGGGATCCATATCCCTGCATCACTCATATCGAGTTATTATTTATAATAGGAAAATGGACATAATGAGGAAAGTTATTTGTAGCATCGGGAGAGACGGCAAATTTTCTATGTGGACTTGAAATATTCAAGGTAGTCTAGCTAACTGCACTCATGCAGGAGTGTTTTGCCTGATGAACACGTATCGCTCCTGCTCCACATTCCTTGTTTGCTTTAAGCGACGTTGATGCTAAGTGCCATCTTGTGTCCCTTCTATGCGATCTCACCCCTCTGATCGTGGTCTGAGCATGCTCATGTGAACCTATTGTTCTTGTTGAATTACCTTCCCTCATTTGCTTCAACAAAATGTTGGATGGCCTATTAAGTGTCATGTAGTATGTTCAATAGGGGCCATGCATTGATCTATGTGCAATGCACATCAAGTAATTAGTTACATTAAATATCTCTATGGCATGCTTTTGTTTGATTTCAATATTTAAATGAAGAAAGTTTTTATAGGAATTTGATTCTTAGAGATATCTTAGTGCTTGAACTATGTATCTTTGGTACAGAAATGGGTCAAATGGTTTGCGGGGTCTGTCGTTGCCTACTCTCGTTCTCATATACCAGAGGAGCAACACGTGTTAAATGCCCACGCTGTCAGACGGTGAATCTTGTGCTAGAAGGTTTGTTGCCTATTCCATAATGAACACCTAACTTTCATGCAATCATTCATGTAAATTTTCTGATTCTCATGATATTTTAGAGCCAAGCTTCTTCATAGTGCCTTTTCTTTTTATAGTTGTTTATTTTTAGGACTGGTTAGATATATTTCTAGGTTGTCTGTTTTTGATTAATAGTTTAAGTATATGATTAGTGGAAAAGTACTTATCGCAGTCTGTTGGTCTATAATCATCTGTATGAAAACTTGAAAATTCAAGATTTCTCCCATGTTAAATTTGTTATGCTAATAGTGTAATTTACCACCCACTCTATGGACCTTCACACATCAATTCCTGTTTTTATTTTCAAGTACTGCATCTGATTGTTGTTGCTGTTATAGAACTTGAGTTGTTAACTAGAGGAGCTAACTTATTGATATTGACTTGTCAAGTAGTACTTCAATGTTAAAAAAAGGAAAAAAAATTATAAAAACAAAGATAATATTTGATTGGTAAGAAATAATTTCCCTGAACATAATGAGAATAAGGGATGGGCTGAGGGAGCACTTCCCTCGATGGTCTTGTCAACTACCTAAATCAGAGGTAAGAATATGAGACCTATACTTCATATTTATATTTTTGTTAAAGAACTTTTATTTTTCTTCTGAAAACCAAATAAAAGAAAAACACTGAAGGGATGTATAATTGTATACAACTAATTCCTTGTGCGCTCATAAGGAAGGTTGTGGTTTGGGTATTAGGCCTCTTTTACTGATGAACAAACCTTTACTTTGTAATTGGTTACAGAGATTTGGCATGTTAAGTATTAGTTTGTGGAAGGAGGTTATAGATCGAAGTATGATTCAACAGGGTTGAAATGGCTTTCCATGCATCTGGTGTGTTCTGTGGGATGAGTACGTGAAAGACTATTTCCAACCGTAAGGAGGTTTTCGTATATGGTATTGAGGCAGTGGGAGTGGGAAGAGGCAATAAAGTTAGTTTTTTGACATGATGTTTGGATAGGGAATGAGGCACTTAAAGACAAATGTTCTAGGTTGTATGGCCTTTGTAATTGGAAACATGGGCTGGTGATGGAATCCTGTAATCACGTTGGTGGGTATAGCGTATAGGGTTAGGTCTTTCACCCTGGGGGGGGGGGGAGAGACTCATCATGTGGGGGAATTGAATGATTTCTGGCCCTTTCTGATGTTCTGGAAAGAGTCATCTTGGGGGATGAGGATGATAGTTCTTTCAGTGTGTTATTTCTTTTCTTCATTGGCCAGGGGTCTTATGCCCATTGGAAATTTTCATAAGTTTGTAAAGTGAGGTGTCCCTTCTAGGTGTCTTTCTTTATGTTGACAATGTTGTAGGATAGGCTCGCTTCTAAAGTCTAGTTATCACGAGGCATGGAGGTTAGTGTGGTGTGCCCTTCATGTGGTCTTAATCAGGACAACACAGTTCATCTTATTTATGTATTGTGATTGGTTTACAGATTGTTGATGCATATCATGTGGGATGTTTGGTTTATGTTGGGTGATGCATGCCTAGATAAAAATATTGTTGAGATATTGGCTGCTCCTTCTACAACTTTCTATTAAAGGGAAGGTTATCTGGAAGGTGTTTCAGTTTGCACTATATTGGTTGGTGTGGAAAGAACGTAATAATATTATATTTTGTATTAAGGAGTTGGAGATGGGAGCAATTGTAACTGAGATATTGATTTCTTAGTGTTGTTGGGTTTACCATCTTCCATTTTTTAAGGGGACGCTCTTCAAATGGTTTATGCTAATTGGGAATTAGGGTAGTCTTATTTTGGGGCCTTAATGCTTTTAAGGCTGCCATTTGTGTAATTATCCCAATATTAATAAATTTGTGTTAAACAAAATAAAAATTCTGTGTTCAGCCCCGAGGCATGGAATAGGCGCACTTGTATTTTCCCTAGACTCTAAGCAGAAGATTTGGACTATCTACCTTTTAATTTAATCATTTGGGTGTTTCAGCATTTCCTCAAGTCGTATGTTTCCCATACCTATATAGAACATATCATACATTGACCTACATATGTGCTAGGATGCAACATTAGTGATCTACCTATGTTGGATCTCCCCTTGGATTTTGAATGGTGGTCACTCAGGAATGCTTTTTGAAATGGAAACTTCTTCCTTGAGGTGATCTCCTTCTTGGTATGAAACGTATCCTCTTTTGCTTCTTCATTCAATTATGTTCATATTCAATATCATGGCTAGAAGTATGGATACTAGAAGAGAGGAACTGCTGAGAGACTTCTTATGCCGGTCGAACAAGGAGACACAAAACTTAAGCATACAAACAATGGGACGCATAAATTTAGTGGTTGACATCTTAGATTGAGAACTCTTGTAGACATGAAAAAACACCATTCTTACCAAACCAATGGTTTATAGGTCTAGCAGAACATTTCTTTCAAAGGGAATTGGATGTTGGAGCATGGCTTGTTTGCCATGTTCCGAGCAAGTATCTGGCAAGAAAGAAACAGGAGAGTGTTCGAAGGCAGGAAGTTGGAAGTCAGCTTTCATCATTAGAAGCATCAGATCTGCATTTGGCAATGGAAAGTCACATGAAATATCCTTAAACATTAAGCATTTTCTGATGGTCTGTGTTATTAGGCGAGTTTATTTTCTGAGGCTGTTATTTATTTATTTATAATTTTTTTCTATTGTAATCTGCGAGCCCTTGTTGTCCTCTTTGTTTTGCTGATTGGAAAAAAAAAAAACAATTTTAGGAGATGATGACAGCTATATTTCGAGGGCTGTAACAGATTGAGGAAGTCAAGCGGTGAGTTTTGTGGTCTGATTAGCAATGTGGGAATGATATTTGCTTCTATCTTTCCCGTTGTTAGAAAAAACAATTTGTTTTTCCAGTATTCACTTCTTAAGCAATTAAGCCTTCTATAGCAAGGATTTATTTGTTTGAAGATATGGCATTTCTCTAGTACCCTTTTTAATGATGCTCATCCTTGATAGGACGAACTAGAAAATGGGCTCCCATATCAGCCTAATTTTCTGAAAATGATTGTTTGTACTTTGAATTAAGAAAGGTTGTAAGATAAATCGTATACAGTCCTGCTCATGAGGTAACAATGTTGTATGGGTCCGATATAGGAGCCAAGAGAAAATGCTAAACCAGCCAAATGGGAGAAGGGACACCTGGTGGGAATAGAGTCGCAGAGTGAGGAAGAAGCACAAAACGAAAGACCCAGATGTGAGAAAATTGAGGCTGATGATTTGATTACCTTTATCTTATGTCACTTGCTACTATGTATAACAGAAGAGTGACTATGGGTTATTCTTTCTCCTCACGGGTAAATGCCATGTATCCCTAGTGGTCCGTCTGTCATTAGTCATAACCGTGCTAACAGCAGGTTGTTAACGAGGGGACGTGCATGTGACATTCTGGCTACTAGCTTCTTCCCATCGCTGACAAGTGGTTATTAGGACGTCGCTTACACGCTAATGATGTCGTTATACAAGTTTTTACTTACCCAGCGTTCGCAAATATCGAATATCCCCCTTTTGATGGGTCCTTGTTTGTGTTCGGATCTGTTTGTAGTGCATGTCGGCTCATGCTTGTTCCGCACACTTTATTTTGGCGTTCCAACAATGAATTGGAAATGGCCGTCTATCTCCATGGTTGGGAAATAGTTTGAATGTTTATATTCTGAGGACTCGAGGATTGACAAACCAAACAGATATACAAGAAAATTATCAGTTACCATCTTCACGAATGCTTACTCGTTATGGAATTTTGCCTTGTTGTGTGTTATTTGGTATGCCATTGTGGTATTTGGGAAGAAAGAAATACAGCATTTTGAAGGGCCAGAGTTTCTTCTCTCAAGGATTTGAATATGGAGATAAAATGGATTATTCGGTTTAGGCAACTATGAAAAAGAAGAGATTTAAGGGACATGGCTTGATGACCTTGTCTCCAGATGAAAGAGGTCAGACAGTTTCTTAGGTTTTTGTATCTTCCTCCTTTTCTTTGTTTTTGTCTTTGGTTAGGCCCTTCCTTATTTAGGTTTTCTGTGTAAAAGTGATTTTTGGAGAAGGATGGTTTTGTTTCTCTTTTATTCATTATTTTTTTTTTCTTAAACGGTAAAATTTTATTGGATCTTCAACTTTTATTAAGGGGTGGCAATTGGTGACCCAATCCGATAGTCCGACCTGCTCTATGGTGGGTTTGGGTCTGGAAAAATGTCACGACTAATTATTGTGTTGACACGACCCATCAAATTTGTGGGTTGGGTTTGGATTTTGAGGTCTTGACACGGTTGACATGGGACCAACCTATTTGTTCTTTCGTAGTTAATAAGCATATTAGTATATATATGTTTTTTTGGTAATTATATGACTCACAAAAATAGAACCGTGCCAATCTTGCACAGTATATGCAAACTTTAGAAAATGACTTTGGCATGATGCACCCTAAATCAAACTTTAAAAACACAATCTAAAATATAGTAATCGTTGTCAAATGTGTCAAGCTGGGTCAACCCGACCCAACACAACTCAGGGTTGTGTTGGGTTTGGGTTTGATAGATTCAACACGATTACTAAAGGGGTTGGGTTTGCGTTTGACAACCTGACACAGGTTTGACAACCTGACACAGGATTTTGCTTTGACACAACACGACCCATTGCACCTCTACTTTTATTACAGAGAATGACAACCTTAACAAATTAAGATGCCAAAATCATTGTTTCCAAACACAGTTTCTCTTATAGACACTGATTAGAAACGAATTATTTTTCAAGATCTAGCTTTGAAATGAAACATATAAAAGCTAATAGCTGGATATGTCATTTTCTTGCTTTATTTGTTTTGTAGCTCATCAAGTTGGATATGTCAAGTGTGGGACTTGTTCTGTGCTGCTTATGTATCCATATGGAGCTCCATCAGTTAGATGTTCATGTTGCCATTCTGTGACAGAAATCGGAGTAAGTTATTTATGATTAAAGAATGTAATTCTGCAGTGAATGATAGGTATATTTTGCATGCAACTTATTTGAAGTGAGTAATACTGAAACTTCTGTGACGAATAACACACATTGTGCAGCTGAAAATAATCGTCTGACATGTACCTGAGGATGTCTTCCCATTAACTTTTTCATGCTGATGCGTCTTTGGAGATGCTTTGTTAACAAGAAAAAGAGACCACGCCCCTTATTCTAAATCTTAGGTCTCTTCATCAATTAGGTCATTTATCTGAATCGGCGATGTCACGATGGCTCTTTCTTGAGCAGCCTAGGAAAAAAAAATCTTCCTAAAATTGAAAATGTCTTCAATTAGGATATCATATAAACAAAAATGAATGATGGCTTGGAGGAAATGTATATATGATAGCTTTGATTTATTTTGTTAATTAGAAGGCTGTTATAGATGAGGGTGACTGAAAACTAGATGTTTGTCCAGGAACTGATAATTCCTAGCTTTGAACCTTCATACCAACTTATCACATCCTGGGTCACTCGACTGATGAGCTGGACTGAGATGATTCAAGTGCAAAAACGATGTGGCATCCCTAGCTGGAACTCCAATGTTGATAGACCAATTTTTATGGAGATTCACTGACCTTGATTGGGAGCCCAAACAAGGAACATTAGTAGGGTCCACAGATTCATCCCCGAGACATTCAGAACTGTCTTAACTAGGAATTAATGTCAGTCATGTGAGCAGAACCTTAGATATTCAGGTGTGATCCTGACTCATCTTAAGGTCTTTCTACTTGGATAGGTTCCGGGCTCCTAGTTCAGGTGTGTGCTCTAACTATGTTAAAAGATAAAGAGTAGAGGTGTAATCCTTTGGTGCAACTTTATCTGAACCTCTTTAAGTGGGACAATTCCTATCTGAGATTCAGAGATGTACAAGTTTCTCATTACATGTCAAAGGCAACATGAACAGATAGTAAGTAGCCACCTCAGACATGAGATTTGAGTGATCAATCGAGGTTGTGAGGCCAGTATATTTTGATGAACCCAATAAAGTTGCAAACCGTAAGGAGTTCAAAACCAAAATAATAGTTTGAAGTCGCAAACTGTAAGCAATGAATTCTAAACTGAGAAATGAGCGGCTTCTCCCTGAAGGATTTAGCTTCAAAATACGGATCCAATTCTTAGTTCAAGTGTTCGCTGAATGGTTTATTTATTATTAAAACATATTTAGGTTTTACATAGTCCCAAAGTTATATTTATATAAGGATATAATAAGACATAGCTGTAGCTAGTTATATTCTCCTTCGGCTTAAGCAGTTATCTCATTAAACTTTTTGAACGCTAATTTACATCTGTTTAAAATTATGTGAAATTACATGGATTTAGATTCTACACCTTCGAAATAAAAGAGAGAGAAACAGAGAAACTCTGGCATCAATCATTCTAATGCATCAATGATTGAATTGACTATGTCTAGTTTTTATGTTTTCCTCTTCTTTTAACCTCAAAAACATGTTCAGGAGGACAACAAACAGCCTCCGCTTTCTGTTCAACAGGGGCCACCTCCCGGATCTATTCAACAATCCGCCGTGCAACAAGGCAAACCCCATAAGTCTCCTCAACAACCTCCAGGGCAACAGGAAGAACCATCTGAGTCTACTGAACAACCTCTTGTGCAACAGGACGAACAATCCCAGTCTACTCAACAAACTCCCAAGCAACTGGGTGAACCTCCGCAGTCTTCTCAACAATGTTCCAAGCCGCAGGATGAACCGTCCCAATCTACGCAACATCTGGAGGAACACGGTAAACTGTTTCAGTGTAAACAACATCCTGAGCATCAGGACGAACCACCCCAATCTACTCCACAAACTCCCTAACAACAGGGTGAGCCATCCCAGTCTACTCAACGAATTTACTCAACGAATTCCCATGGAACAGGATGAACCTCCCCAGTCTACTCAACAAAGTCCCGTGCAACAATGGGACGAGCCATCCCAGTCTACTCAAGTAACTCCTATGCAACAGGGTGGACCTCCCCAGTCTACTCAACAAAGTCCCGTGCAACAAGATGTGCCATCACAGTCTACTCAAGTAACTCCTATGCAAGAAGATGAACTTCCCCAGCCTACTCAACCAACTCCCATGCAACAGGATGAACCTCCGCAGTCTACTCAACAAATTCACATTCAACATCAGGACGAGCCATCTACTCAACTAACTCCCAGGCAACTTGACGAACCTTCCCAGTCTACTCAGCAAACTCCTCTGTACCAGGATGAATCTCCCCAGTCTCCTCAATAACTTTCTGTTTAACAGGGCAAACCTCCCCAATCTCCCATGTTGTATATTAGATATTAAATATTTATTTAATATGACATGAACTATTACGTAATATTTAAACAATCTTAAATAACTTACTTGAGTCAAACGCTTAATCTCCAACGATCTTCTGGAAATCAATCTTCAACAAGACCTTCTGGAAAGTCGTCAAAGAGAAACTAGGGTTTCTAACTCTTTGCCTATAAAATCAATTATGTGTTTATTGTTATGAAACTTAGTTTTCTAATCCGATTACTCAATCTCAACCATCCATCACCGTGTGAGATTGAGTAGGATAATAATTTCTTCTAAAACCACAACTTAACTATTTCAGTGATTCCTATTAAACCAATATTCCTAATAAGGTTCATAGCATTAATTAGGAATTGAATATATTCATTTGAAAGCGTATGAGCGGGGCTATCAAGCTAGCAGCAACAACCTTCAGTGCTCAGATGATTGGGTTGGTGACTCTGCATTCGTGTACATGCATTCTCACCCTGCAAGTGAAAGTTACCTACAGAACAGTGCATGCCCATTTTCTTCTCTAAATGCAGGTATCAGCAGAAAGATGCAGAATCAGAATTTGATTTGGGATATTAGTCTTCAGGTTTTAGTATCATCATCTAAGTTTCTCAACAGACATTGTGTTGTATTTATAGGATGATTTTATCAGGGCATGATCTTTTAATTTTTAATCCTATCTGTACCAGTGCCCTTAACTCAATGTGATCGAGAGTCTTATATTGCTCATGCAAGGTTAATTTTTCAATTTTGACACTTTGGATCATTGAATAAAAAGTAGGCAAAATGTGCCATTTAATCCTTTTTGTTGAAATAAATTTCAAATCATCATCATCATCATTAAAGCCCATTCCCGAGATTTTCGGGGTCGGCTACATGAATTTTGGTTCTCCAAGCAATGCGATCTTCCCACATTTCCTCACCTAATCTAAGCTCAATGATATCTTCATTCACCGTCTTCATCCAAGTTTTCAACGGTCGTCCCCTCCGTCTACACCCTCCATTAACTTGTCAATCTAAACATTTTCTAATTGGCGCCGTGATTGGTCTCCTCCGCACATGACCAAACCAAGTTAAACGTCTTTCTTTAATTTTTTCTTCTATGGGCGCTACACCTAAGTATCTCCTAATTCTTTCATTTCTAATTTTATCCTTACGAGTTTTACCACACATCCACCTTAACATACGCATTTCTGCTACTGCCATCCTATGCGTATGTTGTCCCGTAGTAGCCCAACATTCTGAACCGTATAGCATGACTGGTCGAATAATTGTCTTATAGCATTTCCCTTTTAGCCTTGCAGGCATCCTTCTATCGCACAATACTCCTGACGCCATTCGCCATTTCAACCAACCAGCTTTAACCCTGTGGTCTACATCTGCTCCAATAGCCCCATTCTTTTGAATTATAGACCCTAGATATCGAAAAGTCTCACACTCCGGGACCTCGACACCTTCGATCTCAATTGCATTACTTCTCCCTCTTGGTTCACACCCAAAGTTGCACACTAGATGCTCCGTCTTCGAACGGCTAATTCTAAAACCTTTACTCTCTAAAGCCTCCTGCCACTTAACTAATTTCTGACCTAAACCTGCACTAGTCTCATCCATTAAGACAATATCATCTGCAAATAACATGCACCAAGGTACATCTTCTTGCAGATGTCTCGTCAACTCATCCATGACCAAAGCAAAGAGATATGGACTTAACGCCGACCCTTGATGTAGTCCTACTGTCATTGGAAATTCACTAGACATCCCACCTACTGAGCGAACACTTGTTACAGCCCCTTCATACATATCCTTAATGATATCGACATAACATTGAGACACTTTCTTCCTTTCAAGCACCCACCAAATTAACTCCCTGTGGACCCTATCATATGCTTTCTCCAGATCAATAAAAACCATATGCAAACTCTTACGTGCCTCTCGATATTTTTCTACAGTTTGCCTAAGCAGGAAGATGGCCTCCATAGTAGACCTACCTGGCATAAATCCAAATTGATTCTCTGAAATCGTGGTTAAACTCCTAAGTCTTTGTTCTATAACCCTCTCCCAAAGTTTCATCGTATGACTCATAAGCTTTATCCCTCTATAGTTCGAGCAATTTTGGATATCCCCTTTGTTCTTATAAATTGGTACCACAATGCTATGCCTCCATGAATCTGGCATTTTTCTAGTTTCCAAAATCCTATTAAAGAGCTTAGTTAGCCATTGAATTCCAACTTCTCCCAGACATTTCCATGCTTCAATTGGTATATCATCCGGTCCAATGGCCTTCCCTATCTTCATTCTTTTTAAAGCTTCTCTCACTTCTGTGGCACTAACTCTGCGATGGAACACGCGATCTCTCCCTTCCTGTGAAGCATACCCCTCCAAGTTTAACTCCCCTACATGTGTTCCATTGAGTAGGTTCCAAAAGTAATCCTTCCATCTATCTAAAATAGCTTTATCCTGCATTAAGACTCTTCCATCCTCATGCTTAACACACTTAACATGACTCAAGTCCCTAGTTTTTCGTTCTCTAGCCTTCGCTATCTTGAAAATATCCTTCTCCCCTTCCTTCGTACCTAGCCTATTATAAAGAGCATCATACGCTCTCTTCTTAGCTTCCCCTACTGCTCTACTACTCAACTTCTTAGCCTGCTTATAAAGCTCATAAGACTCTAGGCACCTATCTTTTTGCCACGCCTTAAAGCATCTTTTCTTTTCCGCAATGGTTTGTTGCACATCCGCGTTCCACCACCATGTCTCCTTACCATAGAAACCTCCTCTTTTGGCCTGTCCTAACTCTTCATTCGCACATCTTCTTATTCGGTTTGCCAAATGTTCAAAAAGATCCGCGCTACTAGTCCTATCCTTTGGTTCTAGATTCTCCCCACCCTCTGAAACTGACTGGCCACCCAAAATCCTTTTTCTAAATCTTTGGCACACATCTCCCTGTAAGGTCCACCACTTAATTCTCGGTCTAACTTGTTCTATAGCAATACGACCCCTACTCTTAAGACAAAAATCGAGAACTAACTGCCTATATTGGGATGTCAGACACTCTCCTGGTATAACCTTACAATTTTTACACCTACCTAAATCGTGTCTCTTCACAAGAAAATAATCAATTTGACTTCTATTACGCCCACTCGCAAAGGTCACCAAGTGGTCTTCCCTCTTCTTATAAAAAGTATTTACGATCCCAAAATCCCGAGCTAACGCAAAATCTAGAATAGAAATCCCCGCGGTGTTTCGATCTCCAAAGCCTTGACCTCCATGTACCCTCTCATACCCAACTCTATCCTTACCGACATGGCCATTCAAATCCCCGCCTATGAAAATCCTATCGGAAGAGGGAATTCCAAGAACTAACTCCTCTAAAGAGTCCCAAAAATCCTTCTTAGTCTCCTCGTCCAAACCCACTTGGGGTGCATACACACTAATAACATGCACTATCTCTAGTTCTAAAGCTAATTTAATACTTATGATTCTATCCCCAAACCTCCTAACGTCGACTACTGCATCCTTAAAAACTTTATCTACCACTATTCCCACCCCGTTCCTAGTGCCATCTTTACCAGAATAGAAGAGTTTGAACCCTCCTCCTAAATCTTTAGCCTTGTTCCCCTTCCATTTTGTCTCTTGAAGACAAACTATGTTTACTTTCCTCCTACGCAGGACATCCACTAATTCTATTGTCTTTCCTGTCAAGGTTTCTATGTTCCAAGAGGCTAATATAATCATTCTATCTCTAGCTCTAACCTGGACTAGCTTATTTACTCGCCCCCGTCCAGAAAGGTGCGAGAACCCTTGCCTATTTAACACTACAGCCGGGCGTCGCTGCAGCGCGCCTTGCTCATTTGTCACTACACCCGAGCGTAGGTGCAGCGCGTCGCTTATAGCGGGGGATGCCCTATCCTTCTGCATTAATCTTTTTGAACCAATATCCATGAAAAGAGATGTGATGGGTTTTTTACGGTTGGCTATCACAAGCCTAACACCAACCCTCCTCCTTTATCCGGGCTTGGGACCGGCCGTTGCAACCATAAATCAAATTGGCTCGTGTTTGAGTTCAACCATAAAATATAAGTGAAAACATCAAGTCATGGTTTATCTTACTGATGAGGATAGACGGTGAATAAAGATAAAAACTAACGAAGAGAGTAATATTATCTAATGAGTTTGATTTTCCTAGTATAATCTAATGAACATTGTATCATTCCATGAGTGATATGTATTGAGACTAGAAGTTCACTCCATCCATTCCATAGATCCCAACCTTGATATATGCTAAATATGTTATCTCTATCAGCTTAAGCTTTTAGACAAGTTGACAATTTAACATGTCTGACTTAATTATTGTGCATAAGAAAAAGGTCACCCGCCCCTATAGAGTGATGGAAAGAAATGCATTCAGCATGACCTAAACAAATTGTTCGTTGCATAACTACATAATTATTTATTGTTGGTATGAATGGAACATCATATGCTGCAGTTCTTATCCAATAGTTTTGATCATTTTAAATTGAAATGTTGGAGGAAAATAAATTAATCATGCCTAGTTTAACTATTTTCTCTAGTATAGACCAACTAAGCCATTGAGGAGTGTGTCTCTTATGGTGTTTGATGGTTGATTGAGAAATGCAACATAATTTCCTTCAGTTGGTTGGTGGATAGTATTAAAAGTGAATTGCCTTCCCACTCAAACATCTATAAGAATTAAAATGTCAAATGAGAAAAATATGTATACATAACTGAAAACAATTAATTTTAATTTTAATAGTAGTACATTATTCAAGGAGTTTATTTAACGAGAACAACATGATCTCTTTAAGTGGACTCCCAGTGATGACAAAACACTTAACTACTTAACCGGAAATTATTTTATAATTTGAACTTAATAATAGTTTGTAGTTCAAAGAATTTATCCAAAGAGAAAAACAAGATATCTCTCTTCTTCAGCTGGACAACTAATGACAACAAAATACTCCAACTTTTTATGTGTACATTGCAAAAATAGAGCAAGAAGGTCAACAAGATATTAACTGACCTCATGATTAAAGCCGCGAGCAACAACTTAGGATTTCACACTTTGTTATAATGATTTGAACTCTAAATAATTAAAAAATACATATAAAAAACAAAAATTACACATTCAACTTACTGTCTTCTATGGCTGACTTCTTTGAGAGAGTAGGCCTTAAAAATTAAAAGTCATCACAGACTCTTGGGACTTTGTCATAACTTCTAAAAAGAAGTAATGAAACAAAGGTCCAAATAAAGACAACTATTTAATAAAAAAAAAGTGAATATAGTTTTTCTTACGGTCAAAAAAAACAAAGACAACACTTCAAGGACTAATCTAAGTGTAAGTTGCTTTGCGTAGGGACTAGTAAGAAACAGTGTAGTTAAGGCGGTTGTCTAGGCGTGTCTTAAGGCGTTTTGACAGAGTACGGCCTCAAATTAATGATGCAATGCGGAGTGGGGAATTGAGGCGTCTGCCTCGCCCGCTTCAATCCCCTTGGACCGCCTCGCCCAAAATAACTACCCATATTCTATAAATACCAAAAGCCCATTTGCAGCCCACTTATCTATTAGGGATAAGAGGGGTATTTAGACGAGAGAATGAGTTGTTGTTTGGGTTAAGACATAAGAGATTGACTGCTGTTGTGTTTATTCAGCTTCAAATCAGCTTCCGTCTCCTTCAAATCAGGTACATTTTCTTTTGTTGTTTCTTTTTTTCCTCCGGTCTTCTCTATTCTTCTTCTCTTCTCTTGTTTAGTTTTTTTTTTTTGTTGCTAATATCTTCTTCTTCTTCTTCTATCTTATCTCTCTGTTGCCTTATTTTTTTCTCTGTTATGTTTTTTTTTTTCCTGATCTGTTCTTCTATTGCCTTCTCTTGATATTTTTTTTCTTCTGCTGCCTTTTTCTTCTATCTATCTATCTATCTATCTATCTTCTTTTTTTTTTTTTTTTTTTTTTTTTTCTTTTTTGTTCTGTGAACATACTTCATGGTATAAAGTCTGATTGTAGGGACTTAAGCCAAAGCAATTGACATAAACTCTGTCATGTTGCCTCTTAATCAAATAAACGTCCTCATTGTGCATTCTTTGGCAACTACCGTTAACTCGTGAACATGCTAAGTTACACTTTCTTTTTCACTAAGTAGAGATGAAACCAAATTTAGGAGGCCTGTCATATGTACCTATGGGGACTCATATTTTTATTTTACAGATTATCACACTTGAATGATGCTAATTAGAACACACACACACACACACAAAAACCTCACTGGATGGTTTATCTCACCTACAATTAGCCAACTTGATTTTTGTCCAATGAAATTTATTAAAAATGTTCGATGATTTTTTCCTATGGCATTCCATTTTAATATGAAAACATAAAACTATTTATATTTTGCTGAAAAGAAGATAAGTTTGTTATAACACATAACAACTAGGCTTCTTTTTTCTCTTTATCTGTTATTCTGTTAGGGATGGCAGTGGGGCGGATTTTCACGGATATCTGCCCCACTCGCCCTGTTTGGGGCGGATTTGGTAAAGGATCCCTGGATCTTGGGGCGGATACGGATTTTCGATCTGTATCCATTTATTAATTGGGGCGGATACGGATTTGGCCATATCCGCCCCACGGATATCCGTTTAATCGATAAATTTACAAAAATACCCTTAAGCTATATAAAGGGATTAACCCTCCCTCACACACACAAAAACAGTCGCCCTCCCTCTCACAGAGAGATCTCCCTCACACCAGAGCCTCTCCCTCTCACACACACCAGACGCAAAAGTCGCAGAGAGATCTCCCTCACACCTCTCACACACACCAGACGCTAGACACAGAGAGATCGATCCCCCTTCGGCTTCGCCTCTCACACACTCCAAACGCAGTCACGTAGAGAGATCCCCCTTCGGCTTCGCCTCTCACACACACCAGACGCTGGGAGTCCCTTCGCCTCTCCCTCTCACACACAGATCCTCACTCGAAGTCGAAGCTTCCCACCTTCATATCCGCCTTCCTCTCCCCATCAAAGATCAGATCTCTAATATCTCAGATCTGAGATCATTCTTTAAGATTGAATTTTTTTTTTTTTTTTTTTGTAATTTGTTGTATGGTTTTTTGTAATATTTTGTTATAATTTTTGTATGTAGAGATCTGAAATCATTCTTTTAGATCGATTTTTTTTTTTTTTTTTGTAATTTGTTGTATGGTTTTTTGTAATATTTTGTTATAATTTTTGTATGTACAAATGATCTTTGTAGAAGTATCTTTTACTGTATGTATGTATGAAGAAATTTTGTTAACGGATATTTTGGGCGGGGTGGATATCCGCCAATTCGTGGGGGGCGGAGGCCGTTTTTAAATAAATTTATAAACGGATTGGCGGGACGGATTTGGGGATCCGTTATTCCTGACGTATCGGGGATAAATTTGCTCAAGTCTGCCTCGTTGCCAACCCTATCTTCTGTTGCCTTCTTTTTTTCTATCTTCTCTTAAAAAATGTTAAGACCGCCTCAGTGAAGTGAGTCGTCCGCCTCGCCTCTAAGGCATTTTCAGGCCCATCCACCTCGCCTCCGCCTCAACGCCTTAACTACAAAAATACAATACGTTGCTAAACAAAAACGTGTCTCATTAAAAACACTAATGGATACAAATGCCTTCACAGTGCTTGTAGTGATAAAGTACCTCTTATCAAAAGCCCTACATTTTTAGGCAAAAGTAACACAATATATAACATATAGAGAATCGAGAGAGAAAGTGCACTAAGTGGAAATGGGGATTCAAATCTAATCTCACATACAATTAAGAGTACAGGTTGTAACAACCATAAATGAAGATTTTTAATATCTTAACCTTTTTAAGGTAACAACCATAAGTATATAGAAGTTGTTGAAAGTCAAAAGAAAGTCTATACTTCCTTTCAATGTGATTTCGCAAAATTTCATTTTTTTGAAATTACAAAAAGAAAAGGACAAAATTAAAAGTTACATTTTTTTGAGAGTTTTTTTCAAAAAATTTCGACATTTTTTCATTAATTTCAAAAAAATTTCTTAAATTTTAGAATTTTTTTCGTAAATTTCGGTTTTTTTTTTTTCCGTAAAAATACAAAACCCAGCTACCAAAAATTACCTTTTTTGAGGGTTTTTCGAAAAATTTTGGAGTTTTTTTAGTAAATTTCGGGGTCTTTTCGTATTATCAATTCTTCTAATTATTTATTGTTTTTTAAAACCACCCCCCTTATTTTCTAATTATCATTTGTTCTACTTATATATTGATTTTTAAAACTACCCCCTTATTTTCTAATTATATATTGATTTCATGTTTGTTTCATTTCTTGATACTTAGACTTTAATTAATATGTTTACTTGATTTATTTACTTACATCTATTTTTTTCACATTTTTATATACCCTTGAAATTCATTATATTTGAAAATTTTACGTTTTTTCTTTACACACCAAAATATTTCTTAAAATCAAGATATTGAAATGATCTAAAAAAATGAAATCACAATCCTTGCTCCCTTTTTTACAAGTAAGTCCTAAAGTATACCAACAAAATGCAATGCACAGATAGGAGAGTATGTATTAAATGCATCGCAGTCTACATTCAGGTGAAATTATATGCTGAACAATCTTGCAATTGTTGGAATTGGTGGAATCATGTAGAAGCATAATATAATTTCGAAAATTAGATCTTTACATTGTCACTATCATCCTCCTAATAATCTTGAAACTATGTTGTACTAATAGGAAGATTCTATTAGGCCTGATAGTTTAGTTGTTAACCTAATGTATTATGCTCTCATCAGCATACCAGACAATCAAATTTGCATGGGTTTTTATTGTGCTTTTTATGTGCCAAATAGGCCCTATTTTCTTAATTAAAAAAAAATAAAAATCTAATAACATGTTTTCTTACAGGAATTCTAGGGAGCGAGGGAAAGGGAGCGATGGACACCCATCTCCCTCGCTCTTTCCCTCGCTACTAGAAGGGCTCGTTTTCTTAACAGGTTTGTGGTACTTCAGTTGGTAGATCCTCAACTGAATTATTAAAGCATAAGAGTTGAAAGAAAACTTTAATATTCTTAAAACATTACCCTCTCGGGAGTGCTCGCATGGTTACTTGAGGAATACAATATAAGGTGCTAATGGGAGGACATTAAGATGATTTGCTACAGTAGCTGAAAAAAATACATAAATTGAACGTCGGCCACATGTTTACACTTAAAAAAACGATTATATATAGTAACTTGGATTTTCTCTTTTCTAGTTGATGATACATCAAAATGGTCCCAACTCTACATTGTACACGTGTACTGATGATTTCAATGAAAGATAGGCCCTGACGACAACTCAACACTGATTCGGCCCATGCAATTCTAAGCCTGCCCAATGCAATCCATCAAACAAATCCAAATTCTTACAGCCTGTTAGGCCCACGTGTCTCACAACTATCCTCAATACCCATAAGCCCAGTTAAGGCAAGTATATCAAGGATCAGCTTCAGACAGACAATTACAGCGGCTTTTTGCTTCCAACTAGGAAACATATTTCAGAGTACGTATCACATATGTAGACTTCCACCTATAAAATACTCTCGGGACAGAAACTATTTCCCGCGTATCTAGGAGCACATGGCTAACAGGGAAATTGCTCTCCACAGCACGACTCCTAATTAGATAAGGATCTCCTCAAAGATCTTCTTCCCTAAACTACGTCATCGATGGCCTGGTTGAACCAAGACTCCTGCACTATAAATAAGACATGAGATTGGCAAGCTAAGGTACGCTACAAATTCCCTGTTTACAGCATTACACATTCCTTAGATCTCTGTCTGACTTTAGCATCGGAGTGCCATCAGCCATCACAACAGTGGTTCATGGCTCACGTGCTTTCTTATGCAGGTCAGCAGGTTTGCAAGTCAAGTTCAAAGTAGGGAGCGAAAAATGACTACATCAGTTTGGCGCAGCCCATGCGGACGACAAAGTTTTTAACCTTTGACTAGCATCAACTCTCCTAAGAATACTAATAGATGGTGACCACCCGATCATGCAACAATGGAGAACAAGGGGACACGTCAAACGCCCAGACTGACGCTATACCACACTCTCAACAATGCCGGTGTCACACGGGCAACAAACTCACACCCCCGCGCTAGCCACGAATACGATGGACCCCAGGATGGATTTGTTGTCGTCTCAGATACAGCAAAAAGAGGCTTTCATACAGCAAAACCCTCCACCCGCCAATGGAGATCAAGAGCAACACAAGACTCCATCTCCGGAAGACAACAAAGATCAAACACAGGAGAGTCAAGCCTCTGCTAGTTCCCATTGGCCCAGAGGAGGCAACGTAGCTAACGCGAAATCGACTCTCCGGGCAGAGAGGCTCGGCCCTCAGAACCCCCTTTGCAGAGGGGCGCACGACCCAAATGTGTTGTACCGTATCTCTGTTTCACCATTCGTGGACCGTATCATGAATGAAGCTCTTCCAAAGAAGTTCACCCCTCCAAAGCTCGACTTCTACGACGGGACCACCGACCCGTTCGACCACCTACGCCATTACCATGACACTCAAAAAAGGATTCGAGTCGGTCATGTGCTGTAATACCCTCCAAATCTCTTGCCAATATAATGTTACTATTTTAATCATTAATAATATTTATTAATTGGTAGTATTTACAAATATGTAAGTACTTTATGATATGAATTTTGGAACCTAGGTTTAGATTGGTGGTGGGTAAAAGAGGAGTGGTGGGTGTGTTTAGCTAAAGCTAGTAAAACCATAATTGAAAACCCTTTAAAAGAAAACCCTAGCCACATCTTCTCTTTGTATACACACACAAAATAAAAGAAAAACCTACGTAGAAGAAAATGAGGCGAAGAAAAAAAGTTTGCTTCAACTTTGTGATTTTCAACAAAATAGTTAGTTAAACTCTATTTATGACTTCACTAATGATTTTGATTTTCGATCTCATTATTTTGTATTGTTGTTGTTTAGGTATACAACCTATGATGCACTTCTTACAACCTAAATAATTGTTGTATAGAAACTTAAATGTATCTAAAATGACGTCTTTAATAAAGTTCATCATTGTTTTCAAAACGTAACTATTTCAACCACTGTTTAATCATTGTTTGATCATTGATTAATCACTGTTTAAAGTTATTGTTTAATCATTGTTAAATCACTGTTTGACGTCACTGTTTGAATCATGTTGGAATCATTTTTTTACCTCAGTATTTTAAATATTTTTGAATAATTGCTTTAGAAAGAGAATTAAATAAAAAGAGGGGGGATATCGAGTGATGAGTCACCATTGCTTGTGGATGGAAGCATAGATTTAAATAAATCCATATACCCACGGTATACTAAAAAAAATTGTGTTTGAAAATATTTGTTAAAGCTTGATTTGACAAACCAGGATGTTTCACACCCTTTAGGGTCAATTCCATGTTTGGTTGTTAGGGTATGGAAATGTGTTTACTAACTTTGATGATTTAGACTTGTTTCCATCATGTTAGTTTACGTGTGGTATGAGGATTTGTGTTTAATATTGACTTGTCATTTTATTAATTCGTTTCCTTTGTTGCATTACACTTTTCATCTAGTGGTCTTAAGTGTCAATATTATTCTTTACAAAATAATATATATATATATATATATCATTATTATTATTATATGAAATTTAAAATATAGAAATATTCATATGCTGAAATACGAAAATAAATATTTAGTAAATTTTATGGATATAGTGCTAAATACAATTTTCTGAAATTAGATGTCTACATGATAAATTTTGGTAGTTCTTAAAAATGTTGATTTTTGCTGCGTGTTCGCCTTAAAGGTGAAGCCTTAGTTAATTACGTTAAAATTTCGATATGAGGATTCATCCATTATGATATGAATTTAAGTGTGTGGTATGTCATTTGGTATGTGTATATCTAGGCTTGAATTTGATTGATATGCCAATTGACTTGTGGTTTCATGGTGATCCTTGAAATATCAGTGTTCTAAAAATCGCTAGGCGCTGGGCGGGCGGCGAGCAGGTGCCTAGCGCCCAGGGGCCTAGGCGGGCGCCTAGGCGGCACCTAGGCGGTCTTAGGTTTTGTATTATTACTTTAATAATTTACAAAAGTTAAGCATAATACATTATCAATTACATCCAATTTAATGCCAGTATACATATGCAAAATTTAAAAACATGAAAAATTACCAATAGTGAACAAAATTTATTAAAACTCAAATGACTGAAGTTGGTCATGATGGGTACTTTATATAAATTTGAATGTGTACTCTTTTATTTTTCTTCAAATTGCATAAATAACCTCAGTTATATTTGATAAAATCTACATTAGTAAAATTGGTACCGACAGATCATTCGAGAATTCCATTAAGTAATCATCATTTGCTACATTTAGACATATACTGAATAAAAAATAATTAAATAGTTTATTATTAAAAAGTAGGAAATAAAATAAAATAAGAACACAATTAGACATATTAAAAAAATTTTAAAAATTAAAAAAAATTAAAAAAAATTAAAAAAAAATAAAAATCGCCCAGACCGCCTAGAGTCCGCCTAGGCCGCCTAGAGTCCGCCTAGACCCCGCCTAGGCCGCCCAGACCCGCCCAGACCCGCCTAGACCCGCCCAGCCCGCCCAGCCGCCCAGACAGCCCGCCCAGCCATTAATCTGGGCGGTTTTCCACCTTCTAGCGCCTAGGCGCCGCCTAGGCGGCCGCCTAGACCGATTTTTAGAACACTGTGAAATATTAAGGGTCGTGAAATATATGTTAATGCATTAGGTTGAATATGGGTATTTGATTGTAATGCAACTTGACCTGCTAAGCTGCATTTCAGTTTTGTTGATTTTGTGCTCTTTTCCACAACTCTAAAAATAAAAATGAAAATATGTTTTATTATACAGACTTGCTTGTATACGTGTGATATTAATTTTGGTATGCATACTTGCTTGCATATCGGGTACGCCGTTCCATGTGAGTTCGGTAGTACGTGTAGTATTTAGAAAATGCTTGCCATGGATCGAACTTCGAGTGAGATGACATTTTCCTCGATGTGACACCCCACTTGGAACATGTACGCTCCGAGTGGTTTCAAAGGCAAGGGAGGCACACTTGGGTAAGGTGTGTTCAACACAAGGAGGGTAGTGCGATTGTTAAAAAGAAACGAGATTTTTTTGTGTATGTGCATGATTGCCTGAATTGTCACGATCCGATCCATATGAAACAATATTGAACGCTCTGGGCCCAACCTAACTACCCGCACGGCTTTAAAACGCATTGTGTCATGTGAATCCAAACTCGTACATTTATAGCACATCTCCATCCCTCACCCAAGCGATGTGGGACTATAACATCGAGGTAGTCTGCCAGCCTCTGAGCCCGCCCACACTTAGTAGCATTGCCAGCCTCCTGAGCCCGCCCACACATGGAGCTGTCAGCCTCAGAGCCCGCCCACACAAAGTAGTCCGTCAACCTCAGAGCCCGCCCACTCAGGGTATTACAATCCACCCCCCTTAGGGCCCAACGTCCGCGTTGGCACACTTCCGACTGGGTCCGGCTCTGATATCATTCTGTCACGACCCAATCCACACAGTATGAAATTGTCCGCTCAGGGCCCAACCGGCCCGCACGGCTTTAAAACACGTCATACTATGGGGATCCAACCTCGCACATATATAGCTCATCCCCCTCCCGCACCCAGGCGATGTGGAACTATGTCCCCCTTTGTAACTCGTCCAACCTCTCTCGGGCCTATTGGGCTCCAACCCTCACCCTCAGGTCCACCCACTCCAGGGTCTCGCAGTCCACCCCTCTTAGGGCCCAACGTCCTCGTTGGCCACACAAGCCCAACGTCCACGTCAGCACACTTTCGACTGGGTCAGGCTCTGATACCATTATGTCACGCCCGAATTTATGAAGAAAACGAAAATCCCAAAATCCACGTAGGATTAATCGTTTCCCCAAAACTCGGGACGTGAAATTCAATAACAATAGAAACATTTAGCAACAACAACAACTTAAACATGATTTAATTACTGAACCAAATAAAAACTCTAACCAGGATATATTGATGTTGCTATCCCCACTAGCAAAACTCCAGTAACGCTGCTCAAAAGTCTTTAAACCTGAAAGGCTCATCGGCTACATTCCCAAAGGAATGTACCCAAGAAACAAAAGCTCACTTGGGTCAGCAATATAACCGGTGTGAGTAAATCTTCATCCCAAAAATCATTAAATTCACACGTGATAAACATCAAGCTAAACACAAACAACAAACCATCACACCAATAGGTAGTTCCTCAATGAGGTAAAGGTGTCATGCAAGAAAACACAGTTCAAAGAATTTAGTTCCTCCTCGAGGCCATCATATCATTATCCCAATTAAGTAAAAATGAATTTACTTATACTTACAATGTAGAAGTTGACTATGGCAAGTTTGACCTGCAGAAATATTACTGGACTTGCCATCCTGCATGAAAAGGGTTAGAAACAATGTAAACGTAATTTATTCATTTTTATTTGAATTTGATTTATCTTTTAACAGATTGATCACTTAGACGATATCACATTCGCACCACCTCCGTGCCGAACATACATGCCTGTATGCCCCTCTCATTTAAAGGAGGACTTCTCCGTCATCCATGCCCAAGTAGGGACACATCACATACATGCATGCATCACCAAATACTCCTAACTATATGAGTAACAAAATCCACTCTTGGGCTATCAACGCGCATAAAGTCATGTCACATTTTTTACGGATAAATATCAAAACCTATTTTAGGCATACAATATCACCTCATTTCTGCAAGACTTATCCAAAGGTTATTTTAGTTTCTCTAGTAGGAAATAGGCCCCCCACCTCCGCAAGACAATCCGCAGGTTATTTAGTTTCTCTAGTAAGAGAGAGGAAAATAATAAACCAAAGAGGTGTGGTAGTTCTAAGTGATACAATTCTAGGTGATTTAAATTTTCGGGAACCAAAGTTTATCCATATCCTTTATTGTGATATCTCACTTTTCTTTCACAATGACATTTTGTCATTTATCAGCCCATTCTTCCCGGTAAACATAGCATATTCATAAACCACACCTTATAACAACCTGGTGATCAAACCCATAGAAATTTATAGTACTATGTGCATGGAGAAATCATGCTTTTAATAGTAGCTCCTTATTGAGCCTAATAAAATCCATCAAAAAGTATATCTTTACTTTAAGTATTGTTAAAATATGAAAGTCAACATATGTAGGAATCCACCCTCCAATTATTGCACAACCATAATAACTCCAAATCTCATTATTGTACATTACCACATAAATACTATTTCATAACAAAATGAATATAAAAATGATGTTTCAACTAAAGATTCTGAAAAACTAACATGCTGAAGTGACCTCGAAACCACCCCAAATTTGCAAACCAATCTAAACCATCAATAACTGCTTCACTAACCCAAAACAGTCAATGTCTAATATTATTTTGCCACTAAATATATGTCATTGCTGGATTTGATTAGTTTGTATGTACTTTTTTTTTTTGAAAGGCAAGCCGGTTTTAGCATAGGATCCGTAACCTATTCCCGAGATGCGACCTACGGGTCGAACACCACCCCGAAATAAAGATGCCTCCAGTGGGTCTCGAAGCAAGGATCTGTGGATCAAGTCCACAACGCCTTAACCAATCGACCACAGCCCCTTTGGCAATTTTGTATGTACTTATTAAAATGAAAACAGTCAATGTCTAATAGTTTGCATGTGCCATTACTGGATTCTATTATTTTACTTGTACTTATTAATATGAAAACAGTCAATGTCTAATATTTTGCATGTACTTATTCCAACTCATACACATCAACTCATCCACAACAAACCATACACATCAAACTTATTTTGCTGACACAACTCATACACATCAAACCATATTCCAAAAGGCATCAAAAGAGAATAGAAATAAAACAGAAAATTAATTTAGAGAAAACCCTGGAGTGGGCGGACCTGAGGGTGAGGGTTGGAGCCCAATAGGCCCGAGAGAGGTTGGACGAACTACAAAGGGGGACATAGTCACACATCGCCTGGGTGCGGGAGGGGATGAGCTATATATGTGCGAGGTTGGATCCCCATAGTATGACGTGTTTTAAAGCCGTGCGGGCCGGTTGGGCCCAGAGCGGACAATTTCATACTGTGTGGATCGGGTCGTGACAGAATGGTATCAGAGCCGGACCCAGCCGAAAGTGTGCCAACGAGGACGTTGGGCCCTAAGGGGGGTGGATTGTAATACCCTGAGTGGGCAGGCTCTGAGGCTGATGGGCTACCTTGTGTGGGCGAACTCTGAGGCTGACGGGCTACCTTGTGTGGGCGGGCTCTGAGGCTGGCAGCTCCATGTGTAGGCGGGCTCAGGAGGCTGGCAAGGCTACTAAGTGTGGTCGGGCTCAGAGGCTGGCAGACTACCTCAATGTTATAGTCCCACATTGCCTGGGTGAGGGACGGAGATGTGCTATATATGTACGAGTTTGGATCCACATGACACAACGCGTTTTGAAGTCGTGCGGGTAGTTAGGTTGGGCCCAGAGCGGACAATATTGTTTCATGTGGATCGGGTCGTGACAGAATGGTATCAGAGCATTTGGTTAGCCTAGGCTGGGGTAGAGTCTAAGTGATCATCGAAATGTGGATATGGGTGTGTAGGAGTGTAGAAGTCATAAAGGTGAAATGACAAGGTTGAACCTTGAAAACTTTAGTATTATTTCACCTTCTTCATGAATCTCACGATGAGGCTTCATTGACTTGTGTGTGCGCGAGTAATCATATTTACTCATTTATAATGTCAATATTTGAGTGGCGTTAATCTGTCTAGTTTTTCTTTTTGTGGTTTTGCTCCATTTAGCACTTTTCGCAAATCTCGGGACGAGATTTCTTTTGAATTGTATATATTGTAACACCCCTATTTTTTTATGACAATAAAAATTTATGCACCTAAAATTTCAATTGAAATTTGTATTTTTTTTTTCAATTATTCTTTCGTTTGACAAGTCATATTTTTCGAAATTCAGTTAACTTTTCTTACCTTCAGCACATTTTAATTTTTATTTCTAGGCTTTATTATATTTGAGGTTGGGTCAAGTAATAACTAAATAAATGAGAGGGTGTCACTAACCTTGTGCATAACCCTAACTTTATAGGGTTTTATCCTTAGTTTATATAAATAGAGGTTGGGTTTCTCTCGCCGCTTAAAAAAAAAAAGGAAGAAGAAGAAGAAGAGAATGAAACGGGGGGGGGGGGGGGGGGGGGGGGGGAGCAAAGGAAAAAAGGAAGAAGAAAGAAAATCAGTGAGTTTCTCTTTCCTAAATTAGTTTTCTGTTTTATTTCTATTATCTTTTGATGCCTTTTGGAATATGGTTTGATGTGTATGAGTTGTGTCAGCAAAATAAGTTTGATGTGTATGGTTTGATGTGGATGAGTTGATGTGTATGAGTTGGAATAAGTACATGCAAAATATTAGACATTGACTGTTTTTATATTAATAAGTATAAGTAAAATAATAGAATCCAGCAATGGCACATGCAAACTATTAGACATTGACTGTTTTCATATATAAGTACATACAAACTAATCAAATCCAGCAATGGCATATATTTAGTGGCAAAATAATATTAGACATTGACTGTTTTGGGTTAGTGAAGCAGTTATTGATGGTTTAGATTGGTTTGCAAATTTGGGGTGGTTTCGAGGTCACTTCAGCATGTTAGTTTTTCAAGATCTTTAGTTGAAACATCATTTTTATATTCATTTTGTTATGAAAAAGTATTTATGTGGTAATGTACAATAATGAGATTTGGAGTTATTATGGTTGTGCAATAATTGGAAGGTGGATTCCTACATATGTTGACTTTTATATGTTAACAATACTTAAAGTAAAGACTTCCTGATGGATTTTATTAGGCTCAATAAGGAGCTACTATTAAAAGCATGATTTCTCCATTGCGCATAGTATTATAAATTTCTATGGGTTTGATCACCATGTTGTTATAAGGTGTGGTTTATGAATATGCTATGTTTACCCGGAAGAATGGGTTGATAAATGACAAAATGTCATTGTGAAAGAAAAGTGATATATCACAATAAAGGATATGGATAAACTTTGGTTCCCGAAAATTTAAATCACCTAGAATTGTATCACTTAGAACTATCACACCTCTTTGGTTTATTATTTTCCCCTATCTTACTAGAGAAACTAAATAACCTGCGGGTTGTCTTGCAGAGGTAGGGCGCCTATTTCCTACTAGAGAAACTAAAATAACCTTTGGGTTAGTCTTGCGGAAATGAGGTTAATTTGTATGCCTAAAATAGGCTTTGATATTTATCCGTAAAAAATGTGGCGTGACTTTATGCGCATTGATAGCCCAATAGTGGCTTTTGTTACTCATATAGTTAGGAGTATCCGGTGATGCATGCCTGTATGTGATGAGTCCCCACTTGGGCATGGATGACAGAGAAGTCCTCCTTTATATGAGAGAGGCATACGGGCATGTATGTTCGGCACGGAGGTGGTGTGAATGTGGTATCGTCTAAGTGATCAATCCGTTAAAAGATGAATCAAATTCAAATAAAAATGAATAAATTACGTTTACATTGTTTCTAACCCTTTTCATGCAGGATGACAAGTCCACTAATATTTCTGCAGGTCAGACTTGCCATAGTCAACTTCTACAGTGTAAGTATAAGTAAATGCATTTTTACTTAATTGGGATGATGATATGATGGCGCCTCGATGAGGAACTAAATTCTTTGAACTGTGTTTTCTTGCATGACACCTTTGCCTCATTGAGGAACTACCTATTGGTGTGATGGTTTGTTGTTTGTGTTTAGCTTGATGTTTATCTCGTGTGAATTTATTGATTTTTGGGATGAAGATTTACTCACACCGGCTATATTCACTACACCATTATTAGCAATCTGTAACCATAATTAGCATAATATTTTTAGTGATACTCATTGTATTATATTGTATCATGTATTTTCTGTTACTATTCAAAATTGTGACATTATTAAATTGTCACGTGATATGCACATGTAAACAATGTGTTACATTGGGAAAAACTCTCAGCACTCACAGTAAACTCCATACTCTCAGCTTTTAGTGTTTCCATTTAAATGAAAAACTCTAAAAACGTTTAGTATTTCCATTTAAATGAAAAACTCTTTCTTCTCTCTTTCAAAATTGTGAAATTTAATCGTTTCAGACTCTAAAAACGCACAATAAAAACGCACAACAATGTTTCTATTTTCGATGAAAGGCATCTCCAAAAACGCACAGTAGAACAATTTTGTCGATGAAAGGCATCTTCATCTTCGCATTTGTCGCAGATTGAGTCACTCGTCTGCAATCAACTTCACATTTGAGTAATCGATGGCTCTCTAATCGATCTCAGAAACAATTTAGGGTTAACAAGGAGATTTCTAATCTCTATTCTTCTTCACATTTGTACTATCGATGGCTCTCTAATCTTCTCCATCTCTCTAATCGATATCATAAACAAGCGATCTCACAAATCGACACTCAGAGTAATCGATCTCTAGTCTACTACAGCTCTCCAATCGATCTTGCACTTTATCTTCTCCAATCGTTCTCTCTTATTTGTGGAAACCCTAGCTCTTTCTAGAAGTTGAAGGTGAGTTTTCTTCTTATTTGATTGGTTGGACTCATCATGTTGATATGTTATGAATGCTTTTCTTCTTATTTGATTCAAAAACATAAAAACTGAATAATCTGCAATCCTCTTTGCATGTAGGATAGTATCTGTTTTCTTATGCTAAATACAAAACTAGCAATACCAGCTAATACAGAACCCTTGCATTAGTGAGACATTGAGAGCTAATACAGGAACCTTGGGTCAGAGCAAGCATCATCATCAATAATAAGCACAACTCAAGCAATAGTTTAGTTCCATTCAGATATGCTAATTAGGCATTGCAAATCTACCCAACCAAAGTCAGATTATAAATTTTTAAAATAAAAAAAATAAAAAAAGACAACAAAACAAATTGTTGGTTTCTGTGTATAACTATTTAAGGGAAGGGGGTCCAAAAAGCCAAATATATGAAGCATCTGCAGTCAAGCACACTGACTTGAATCGAAGCATACAATATCTATCGACTGGAATGATGACAACTGAGAAAATAAAAATTCAGTAATAAAGGCAGTCTTCTAATCTTTATAATTAAAGGGAAGAAAAAAAATGGTTCAATGAGCTTCCCATATAGAAAAAGTCAATGATATGTTATGAAGTTTGTCTGTATATGCATTTCTGTTGGTTCTGAACTTCCATATATACCATCCCAAATTTATACTATATTTATGCTCTGAATTTGAAATGAACTTTAATATCCATGGTTAATTTGAAAGTGCATTTCAAATGTTTTGTTTTTTCTTACATTTGAAGTGAAATGAAGTGTTTCTACTTCCTCCTACTATTTTGATCTCATTGTTTTATAGTTTGATGAAGTCTTTGAGAATAGATGAGGTTTACAAAGAAAATGAAATTCAGAAAACGATCCTGAGAATACTTGTGTGTGTTTGGTTGTGTTTGGTTTTGATTGATCTTAGTCTAGTATGCATTTATGCTTTTATTTTACTTTGAATGGGTATTTTTTTTAAAGTGATTTGTTATTGTTGTTTGTTTACTGGGAGGATGGAATGGAAGGGTGACTCGAGGTTATTTTAGAGATGAGTTTCTCATGGAAATATATCTTGCAATCTAGATTTTATAACAATAAACAAATAGTTTGTGGCGGTCTTATGTAAAGGACATAAAATAGTTTTAATAGTTGTGGCATTAAACCATAATGATGAAATGGCTTGATAACTTGGTCTTCATTCTCTGTAAGGCCCTGTTTTAGGCTGTCAGGAGTTCATGTTTTGTAATGTACATAGTGGGGCTTGGTATATAAATGTGTTTGTAGTGTTCATTTAATCATGTGTTTGTAGTGTTCTTAACTATATTTGAAATTATATATGAAATGTAAGTGGGTCCTAAATGTGACACAAAATAGAAATCAAATCCTTTAATCCCCTTCTTAATCAAGGATCTCAAAATCTATTTGAAGTGTATTTGAGACATAGGATTTAATGCCTTATGAAAGAGTTCTCAGGGATTTTTCAGGATTTCCAATTTGAGTTCTTTAACACATGTTGAGAGGTTTGATGGGCTTATTGGTTAGCGAGTTCAAGATTTCGCAGCTTACAAACACACATCACTACTACAGAGTGTGTTTCCTGGGTTATTGAGTTGAGTTAGTGATCATAGGGGTCTTAAAAATTTGTCGCGGCAAGTTGGAGACATCGTAAAGAGGTTTAATGGGTTTTCAAGTCATTGACTAACCTTTGTACTCCCTCAGTTTTAGTTTCTAGTGCACAATTCATGTCAGTGGATGCATGTTCATGATCTTGCAACAAAAACTGAACCCCATGTATAATTGTTTCTATATATTTTCAGCATTATGTTTGGGTCAATTGAACTTACATTACTGTATATACTCTTTTTTTTTTCTTTTTTTTTTACCTTTTTCTTCTTAATTTGACTGGATCCAAAGTTGATCATATTTGTTTACTCATGACAAAGCTAATTTGATTCAGCTATTAATTAAACTACCTCACAATTGAGTATCAGTCTCAAACCGTTGCAACGAAATTTCAGTCCTCATACCAGTCTACCATGTAATGATACATCTCTTGGCAAGAGTCCGACTCTTTGTTTATTCTATGGATAGAGGTTGTTGTGTGCCGTGATAATAAGAAAATATCTTAAAATGAGATAGCTGACATTAAAGTTCTAGCTTTTTCTTCTTCACACACTGAAATCACATAACATCAAGCAAGACTATGCTCAAGATATATAACTTGCATAGATCCCTTGTACTCTGCTTGAAAGATAGATTTCACAGCACGCTGTAACTGGCATATGAAAAACTATGTAAAAGATGGCATCTACACCTTAATTCTAACTATAGATACCGATCAGTGATTTTCAAAAAGGTTGTTTGTTTTGTTTTGTTGGAAAAATCAATAAAGAGAATTTCTGTTTTATTTCATTTAATTCTTCAACAACCATAAGCCTCCCAATCCCAAATATTAACCTAACTTGATGGCAGCCCAAAGTAAATGTAACCTACCTAGACATGTTGGATATTGAGGTTCTAAATGTACTGTTAAAGGTTTGTGTATTTAGCTTGTGTACCATGCTGTTGTATGAGCACAGTTTTCCAAGTAAATATTTAGTTCTACAAGGTCCAAAAGATGAGAGAAAGTTGAAGATTGTAAAGAAACGAAAATACTCAGTCCACTCACTGCTGAATCAGTCAATTGTATTAGCAATTCACGCAAGATGTTTGGACCACAATTGGATTTGTATTTGTCTCAAGTAAATAAGTGGTCGTAAAAGCTGGAATTCAATATATACAACAGCCTGAGACAGTAAATTTGTATTTGTCTCAACTAAATAAGATGTTTATATTTTTTCATGTTTAGTTCATCTAGTTATATATACAATAGCCTGAGACAGTGTTTTATGGTGGATCTATGCAAGTTAGGCAGGTGGATCATTTTTAAACCGAAGAGAAAAGGATCTGCATATATCAAAGTAACGAAACTTTCTGCCAACTGTTTCTTTTTTGCCTACAAATTAAGATCACTACTAGCAAAAACCACTACTAGCTAAAAGTGAAACTGCACACTTTTACTATTCAGTAGTTTAGGTTGAGCTGATGTGAAATCCTTGCTCAACTAGCCAGCTATAGACTGGGTTGGTAGGATCTATGACATGGTTAATCTAGTTGGAAGAAAACAAAACAAATATCTTTTCTAAAGTGATGCAACCCATTTGATAGCATTTGATACGTATGTGATTTGCATGGAATTTTGTACTCTGTTATATTTTGCTTCCAAACATTGCAATGCTGAGAAAATACTCTGTTATATATACTGACTACCTATCAGTGTATAAGTGCATTGTTTTGATGCCTTCATCTTAATTCTTTTGCAGGAACGTGTTTAATTCTCTTGACATATGTTTGGAGCATCCGGATCATCTTCCATCCAATGAGGCTAGAAAATTGAAAAGTAAAGTTGGTAGAATTGTTCGGACCCACATTCCAATTACTTACACAAATTGGAAAAGGGTGCCCAAAAATTACATGGAAGACATTTTGATTGATCTAAGGGTAAAGTTATCATTTATTATTGCAGTTTATTAATCTGATCATGAATAACATGTTACTAACATTGGAATCTCTACCAGAAAAAATATGATCTGCCAGATTACTATAAGAAAAAGTGTGAGCGTGGAATGGCAACAGCGTTTAGGCGATTTAAGTCAACTTTACATAAAAATTTCTATGATCTTTTTCTCACGGATAAGGAAAGAGAGGCTAATAAACCTGCAGTTATTAGGCTGGAGCATTGGAAAGGATTTATCAAGAATGAGTCTACCATAGCTGCCAAAGAGAAAAGAAAGCAAAACATGAAAAGTAGATCAAAAATTCAAGGTACCCACAACAGTGGCCGTTTTGGTTATGCTAGGGTAGAATACAAAATGGTATGTACTTTTGTTATACCTTTAAGCTAAAATATGTTTTAAATGTGATATAAAAGGTTGACATATTACCTTTGAATTTGCAGAAAATGAAATGGAAAAATCCAAAGCTAATCACATGGACAAATGTGTGGATTGAAGCTCACACCAAAAAAGATGGGACTGTCCCAGAAGATGTTGGCCCAATTATGGTGAGTTTGTGAGTTATTGTTCTTGCCTTGAGGACATCTCAAGGCACATGTTTAACACGTTTATTAAAATATTCGTTCTATTTGTTGGTTGTCTATCTTCAGGAGGTAAATATGAGACATGACTCATATTTTCACAGTTTATGGTTTTGAGATTATTTACAATGACATTTGATACTATTGTCCTATTTGGGAAACAATATTTAATCCGAGATTTATGGAAATATAGGAACAAGTAAAGAAAATTCAGTTGGACCAGGGAGAGAACACCAGTTATTCATTGGAAGATGATCCTTTAGGGAAGGTGTTTGGTAAAGATTCTAGGGGGCATGTTCGTGGTGTTGGATCTAGTGTATCAAGAACACATATCGAATTTTCACTTCCTGCATTAATGAAGGTTTAGTTGATTCAGAATTAAAATAATGGTCTTGCATCTCGAATGACGTCCATGGAATCACATATGGTGACTATGACCACACAGTTGCAACAAATGATGGTATGACTATGTTGCATACAGTTTTTTATTTTATTTTTTTATTGTAAATAATAAGTCTGGAAGATCGATTGTCTTATAAATAAGTTTCATGGCATTCATTGGCTTTCATAAATTTGTACTTGTATGTTGATAAGTTTGTGTATTGTAGGCCTTACTGAATGGATACATGGGGATGACCGCACCTGTGATTCAAGGAAATGCAACATGCGATATTGCCTCTACATCTAACTCCAATGCTAATATATGACCTAGAAATGCTGAGATTTTTTGTGAATTACTAAGTATGGAATATGAAGTAGTAGCAGAAGGGAGGGTGGTCATAGATGAGACCCGTGGAATTTGTCATGGTCGGAAAGTTGAAGAGCTAGAAGAGAAGGTCTTGGTTGATTCTATTATGAATAATAATGTTGTTTTGTACTTGGGAAGACAAGGAGGTGCAACATGTTTGGGAGATATAGGAAAGGGTGGATATGTAGTATGGTTGAAGGCACTAATCAAATATGCATAGGTTAGTACTTGTTTCAATTTTCTCACATATAAATTCAGCTTAGTATATGGTTTTGCAACTTTATACCATGTAGATAAAGTTCTTATTATTCAATTGTCAATTATTTATTGAAGGTTTTCTTTCCTATTTTCCTTGAATCATATTAAACTCTATTGATTTATCTTTTTGATATAGGTCAAAGAGTTATTTTGGGAAGTACTTAAAGTGTTTTTTCACAATGTCGAGAATTTGCAAGGGCTACTATATCCAGGCCAGTGTGTCTTTATTTGTTCTCACTATCCGTTATCCAATATCAAACTTGAAGATTCTTTGTTCTCTCTCATTTTATGATGGTTTCTTTCTGTTCTAGTTGGTGGATTGAAAAATGGAACATTACATACCCACCCATATAACCAGAGTTACATAATTTTCTGATGGTTTCTTTATGTTCTAGTTTATTTTCAATATAGTTCAAATGATTTCAGATGGTAGGTTGAGGCATGGAGATTGGTGCTTTTTATGGATAGGAGGTGACTCTAAAAGCTTATTGCTTGGTTGGGGAAATGGGAACCAAATGTGCTCCCACACCCACCTCATCTCATTCCCTTATTGATTCTGTGCCTACTAAAATTTCTTACTCTAGCCAAGCAAAGCCTATGAAATAGACGGTAGACACATCATATGGATGAGTAGTATTTAGGTTGTAAACTAAGAAAAAAAAAATTAATTCCTTTTTTATTTACCCTATTTATTTCCTCTATGCAAAACTTAAAGCAAATATTACAAGGAAAATTCCAGTCATATACTTGTAAACTTCAAGTCTTAAAGTTTCCATATCCGAAGCTAGTAGTAATCTCTGATAACTAATTTCAATAAAAATCTTCATAAAAGAACTAATGACTTCAGGTTAAATTGCTACTAACAAACAAGTATTACTTATAGTTTGCTGAAATAAAAAGCAGACATGTATTACTGATAAGCAGACAAGTTTGCTGAAATAAAAAGCAGACAAGCAGACAAGTATTACTGATAGTTTATTGATAGTATTACTAACAGACAACTATTACTGATAGTTCTTTTAGTTCAGGTTAAAAGAACTAATGACTTCAAGTATTACTGATAGTTTGCTGAAATAAATATCATATGTAGAATTTGTGCACTCTATTTCATATTTAGCATTTTGATTGAGCTTTATTTTACTTTATTTGCAGGGAATAATGCACAAGGACCTAAGAGTCCAGAGTATGCAATGGAGAATGTTCAATATGAGTTTGTCAGAGCATTTCACTAACACTGCATGAACAACTTTGGATTGTCTGGATGTTGGTGACCAGACCTGATTGTACTTTTGATTTTGTTATTGTAATGACTATCTTACTGTTTTCATATAAGCAGTTACGTTGAAAGAACCTGTAAATTTTGTTGATGTTGGTCTTGTTATTGTAATGACTAAGTTGATTCTAATATTTTCAGTAAGATATATGTTAAGTCATTAGGTGAATAGCACCTTGAAGGGTAAAATCTTTTTTTTTTTGTAAGTTGTCCATTTTTTTTGTAAGCTGTAAGAGATTAAACTGAATAAAATTCCATTTTGTCAAAGTATCAGCTTCACTCTTCACTCTTCTGTGTTGTTCAAAGATTTTGCAAGAATCATGTAGTGACAATATTTTCAATAGTATAATTTATTGTGTGATGCTAATTTATACAATTGCTTCATCTAACAAAAATCAGCATCATGCACTATATGATTCTCTTTTACAATTATTATCATCTTTGTTGAGATGCAAATTTGTAGAGTTGAATCATTTAGTAAAAATTAGTATCATTAGCCAAATGATACTAATTTTAAGTAGTATCACTTTCAACATGATTCTAAATTTAGGATCACCAAGAATAGTATCATTTGATAGGTGATTCTAATATTTTCAGCTACACTTCAAAACAGTTACAAAAACACTGTTTTGGTGTAGTGATTGCTGACCCAAGTGAGCTTTTGCTTTCTGGGTACATTCCTTTGGGAAGCCGATGAGCCTTTCAGGTTTAGAGACTTTTGAGCAGCGTTACTGGAGTTTCGCTAGTAAGGATAGCAACATCAGTATATCCTGGTAAGAGTTTTTATTTGGTTCAGTAATTAAATCATGTTTAAGTTGTTGCTGCTAAATATTTCTATTGTTATTGAATTTCACGTCCCGAGTTTTGGGGAAACGATTAATCCTACGTGGATTTTGGGATTTTCGTTTTCTTCGAAAATTCGGGGCGTGACATTAATGGAAGAAACTAAATGCCCATTTGACCTTAGAATGACAACTACGTGTCTTCCTTAAGGTAAAATACATTTGATTGACATTTAAATAATGGTGATTATGAGTATGATCTGTATTTATTTGAAAATAACTGTATTTATGAGGACCGATAAATTAGAAATTGTATTCATTTATTTGTAAACATTTTGTGCAGGATGGTAAGTCTACTAACATTTTTTTTTGTCAGACTTACCACGTCCGACCTTCACTTTGTAAGTGTTAGTAAAATAAATATATAATTTAAGCATGATAAAACTTTGTAGTATGACATGTTTGCCTAATGGATGAACTACCATTTAGTGATTTGTTATTTATTGTGTTGGAACATTTCATGTTAAAACATGTAATTTATTTTATTTATAAGGGAATTGAGATTACTCACACTAGCTACCTCGCTGACCCAAGTAAGTTTATGCTTATTGGGTACGTTCTTATTGGAACGTAGCCTTTTTGCCTTTCACAGGTTTAGAGATTTATGAACAACATTACTGGAGTTTCGTTAGTAGGGCTAGCGATGTCAGAGTTTCATGGTTATATTATTTTTTGTTTGTTTTAATTTTCTAAATTATGTTTTAGTTGTTGTTGCTAAACGTTATGTTGTTATTAAATTTTCATGTCCTGAGTTTTGGGGAAACGGATAATCCTTCGTGAAATTTAGGATTTTTGTTTTCTCAAAAATCGAGGTGTGACATATGCAGAAGTCGATCAACTCATTCATGTCCTGAGTTTTGGGGAAACGGATAATCCTTTCTCACCAGCCTGAAAAAATCAGTACTAATATGGTTCCACAACTTCCCACCGAAGTCGATCAACTCATTCAAGGCACTGGCTAAGGAGTTCCTAACACGTTTTGTAGGAAGTCAGCGCCTCTGGAAAGGTTCACACTACATACTCTCTCTCAAACAAAGATACAATAAAATATTCAGAGAGTATGTCATGCGCTTCAACGACTAGCTGGCACTCATCGATGTCTACAGCGACGACACAGCCGTGATGGCTTTTACTACAGGCCTGAAGAAGGGAAAGCTTTATGAAAATCTCACCTTGGAACCCGCTTTGGATATGACGAAGCTTCTCAAAAGCGCCAAGAGATACATCACCTTAAAGGAGTTGAGAACTGTGAATAGGGAAACAAAAGGAGATAAGAGACCCTCTGCTCCTAAAGACAAGAAGGAGGGAAGGAGGCGTGAGGATGAAAAGATAGGCAAGCGAAAGTGCAATGATAACAGGTCAGACCCTGGTCGGGCCAGGCCAGAGAAAGCATCCAACTATGTTGGATCCATAGTTGTGACCCCCTTCAGTTTTAGCTTGTCGGACGCCCTGAATTTCATGAAAAACTGAGAAAATCTGAAGTGGCCCCCAAAGCAACACGGAGACCCCTCCAAGCGTGACAAAAACAAGTACTGCTCGTATCACAAGGAGGGTGGTCATGATACCAACGACTGCAAAAGTCTAAGGTATGAGATTAAGTACTGAATCCGCAAGGGCAAGCTAAAGAAATTCCTAAACTCTGAAAAGCGACCAGAACGATCCAGAGACCAGGGGGAGTCAGTCAAGGTAATAAATGAGACTCTGGGCATAATCTATATATTTCATGGGGTCGGACAGGATGAAGACCAGTCGAACAGGTCCCGCTAGCGGACTCTACTAGTGATGCAAATGCAACCAGCGGACAAAGACAGACACGTTTGCTACTCGAGAGTGCAAAGCCCCATTCCCACCTTAACCTTTATAGACAACGGCCTCGAATAAATTTGAGCACCGCACAATGAAGCCCTAGTCATCTCGGTCTCCATTACGAAATGGGAGGTAAAGAGAGTTCCGGTAGACACAGGGAGCTCACTCAACGTTCTGTTCAACAACACGTTCCGCAGTATGGACCTCAATGAGGAGAACCTGACGTCCCCCAAACGACCCGCTGATCGGATTCAACGGAAACAAATGTTTCACGATCGGAAAGATAAGGTTAACAGTAGTGGTAGGTGAGCCACAACTCAGAAAGGTTTTGTTTCTGGTCTTCATGGTAGTAGACGCGCTATCTAATTACAATCTTTATCTTGGAAAGACCATGGCTCCACCAGATGGAGGCAGTAGTCTCTAACCCTTCACCAGGGGGTTAAGTACACTGCTAACCACTCTAAAGGAATGATAAGTGGAGACCAGCCTATGGCACGAGGCTGCTATTTTGTCGCATTAAAGCAAATAGAATGTTCCAGATCCAACCGGATCCTACAGCGTAACCTGAAATGGAGTCAGATCCAGCGACTGTGGACGCACAACTCCACTCGCACGAGATCATAATAGCGTTGGCTAATTTCAGAAATGAGGAACAATCATATGGGACAAGCAATCCGTTCTTTAACCCAGCTGAACAAAGAGGTCAATGCAGAAGGGAGTGCAACTCCCCGACATTCCGTCGACGCGGAAATTAACTCCCACACGAGGTTTACTCTTTAGTAGCCTCACTGACATTAGCGAAGCTCAACAGCCCGTTGAAAGTATCAACAATCTAACAAGGGCTATGCGAATTCACTTCAGGGCCGGGTCGAATTCTCTCTGTCAACAGTTGGTCCATTTCAGTTGTTTATTTTCTTTTCCATTGTCAATAAATAGTTTTAGTTCTTAGAAACTTATGTGATTTGCAATTATTTAAGAAATAAAAAAAGAATTACGCAAACACACTCTATTGATTACTGAAAAGATGTAACAACGGGCGCCCTGAGGCGGATACAAAAGACTACATACTATGAGCATCTGAATATGTTGCGACATAAAGTAAATACTCGCTTAAACAGTCTGACGTCCGAGAAAGCAAAAGTACCCAAAGGAGGCAATGCAGACTCTCCAATGCACGCTATCTGCGAACAACAACATAGCTCCTACGGACACAACCCTTAAATATTGTCTAAGGTAGTTCAAAATCGGCAATCGGCAATCGGGCCCCGCGACGAGCCACAATCAGATACGACCAACTCACACGCTCGATCCGGTCTCTCGGGTGAACTTGGCACAAGTATCAGGTCGATACAGATCAAGTGCACCTTCCCGTTACAGGGATGAAAGGGGCGTCCAGGAGTCAATGGCTCAATCCAGTGGACCATGTCCAGCTCCTCTCCGTCCCGAAATATTGAATTCCAGTGCAAGGTGTGACAACGGGGTTAATCAAGAAGTGGTGGAAGCAACCACTCCGAAGTTGGGCGCTGATGTTATCTCTAAGATTAAGCGCTTAAGAGCAGCAGCAAGGAACCAACACATAAATGACAGACTCATCCCTTGAGAGGGAGTCCGTACTTCTTCTCTGCAATATAAGAAGAAATCACAAAATCTCAACGAAACAACTAGGTGCTCACCAAGAGCAGGTGACAACACATAACAGCGATTCTCATCGTCACTCATTAGCGAAAATGTAAGAACATTCGAAGACTCCGATGATGGAGATCTCCCTTCAGCCTTTGGAAAATTCAAAGCATCTTCTTCAAGTAATAACATTACAGAATATACGCTCTGCAGAAAATAGTGCCTACAACGATAGAGAAATACCATTATATAGACATAATGGTTCACCAAGCAGACGCTTCAGCATTAATTGTCAACATTGAATACCATATGGAAATCGAAGAGACGATAGTTCCCAAGGATATTGCGCAGGTCCACGTTCGACCAATCAATGAGGCTGCATCCAACCCCAATAATTGAAGGGGAGTAACAGATACTCAACCATCTCATAATCCACACCGTACACGTGCTACCATGTGATCTACGTTATACACATAGCATATTGCGTATAAAGAACCCTAGCCCTAACTGTACGGGCCCATGGGCTCGGCCCACTATTCAAACAATATTCTTTCGCATGCTTGACACAAGCATAAGAAACCCAAGTCATTCCTGACACACAGATCACACTTGCATACCGCCAGATGATCCAAGGTACTCATGCCTCTTCATAACTCATCCACACAACGCACTTCGCTCGGGGACACAGCCTCGCACTCCTGCAGTTGGCGAAGACCCTACTTGGCCAAACAAGCTTAGTCAGCTATGGCTGACGACGACAACTTCTGATTCACTCCGACACCTAGTCCACCCAGTGTGGATGCCGACGGTTTAGTAAGTGTGAGTCCAAACAGCGCTATCACGCCTGATGATAACGACTCGCCAGAGATTGTTGCCCCCTTCGCGAACAACGGTCGCTGAACCCGATCAGGTAAGCCCTAGCTGGTGATGACTGGCAATGACAGCTTCTGATCAAAACCCAGACTTGTAGCCCCTACTGCGCGGGTGTAGATGGTTTGGAAGGTGGGAGCCTAGTCAGTCCCGAACTGATTCCGATGGCTCACCACTGGACCACTGCTCTTATGCAGACTATGGTCGCCGAATTACCAACTCAGACTTGTAGCCCCCACTACGTGGGTGTAGATGGTCTGGAAGGTAGGAGCCTAGTTAGTCCCGAACTGATTTTGACGGCTTGCCACGGGACCACTGCTCTTTTACAAACTATGGTCATCGAATTACCAACCCAAATTTTGTAGCTCCCACTGCGCGGGCATATATGGTTTAGAAGGTGGGAGCCTAGTCAATCCCGAACTGATTTCGATGGTTTGCCACAGAATCACTGCTATTCTACAAACCATGGTCGTCGAAAAACTCCCAAATTTGTAACTCAATGCGCACAGGTGTAAAATGAATTGGAAGGTGGGAGCCTAGTCAGTCCCGAATTGATTCTGACGGCTTGCAACAAGAACACTGCTCTTCAACCTGGTCGCCAAACCCCCTCGTCTCAAACTTGTAGCCCATTACGTACGGGTTTAAATGGTTGAAATGTGGGAGGCTAGTCAGTCCCGAACTGATGTCGACATCTCGCCACAGAATCATCGCTCTTCAACAGACCATGATCGCCGAATCCTCGCTCCCCGAACCTGTAGTCCACCATGCTCAGACATAGATGGTACGCAATGTGGGAGCCCTAGATAGCTCGCCACACGACCATTGCTCTCTTTTGAAACAACGGCCCAAAGATAAATCACAACGCAAACAACATCTTCACGCTCAAACGGGCTGACATTCTATTACCAACAAATGACGCTTATGTCGACCCATAAATCGTCCCGCCAACGCATAAAAGAGTGCTACATGGAATGCCAACCCAAGCTTATGAAACCTGACTCGAAACAAGTACTCTAATTACAATGCATGTGCTCGACTACCACAGTTCACTCATGCCAGTAACCGCAGTTGACAATCAAATAGACAAAATGAGCCCCCAGCGGCTTACCTTGAGAATGGACCACAGCTGGGCAGCACAGCCCGCTCTTAAATCATTTGCGGAATGCCCACTATTGGACGTGACTACGCAACAGTGACTCTGAGTCACTTGCAACGCAAATGGTCAAACTCTCAACAACAGACGGACCATTCAACTTCTTATTGATCCAACCAACCTATGCCAAAGTAAAGACGAAGCGAAACGAAAAACACACAATAGGGATAGCGAGCACAAAACTGATACAGAGCATATTCAATATAAAACCATTTTCATTAAATGGTTGAAACAAAAAAGGTACAAGTGTACAAAGTTCACTCTTTATCAGGAGGGGGTATAGAAACAAAAGAGCTAAGCTTGACAAATGAGGAAGTAGGAGTCACGTCCGTACGCGCTGCAATCTGAGCATCCTTATCCGGATCACCGTCTTTGTCTGACGACACAAAGACCACTGACAAGTCTACATACGACATCTTTTTATAGTGATCAAGGTTCCATTCTGGATGCTCCTCCTTCATCGGCGCCATCACCTCCAATCTACTATGTAAAACCTAGCGGAATTCGCACTTGCCTTGTTCCTGGAGGAGCTATTTCTCGCACGCCTTTGCGTCAGCAAGTTCACTCTCCAACTGCTCCAACTTGCTTGTCAGCGCATCGACTAGAGATTGATCTGTAGTCAAACTGCTTTTAACAGCACTAAGCTCATGCTTTTCCAATTTGAGCTAGTCATCGGCCTTCCTCGCCTCCCGAGCATTGAACTCCACATTGGACTCCAATTGTTATTTCTGAACAGCCCAATCAGCCTCTTTCAAGGCATTCTCCTCAGCAAGGGACCGCAGTTCAGAACGCGCCCTATCTGCAACTTCCTACGCAACCTTTAGATCACGACAGACACGATCCAGCTCTTGCCGAAATCTGTCTCTCGCAGCCCTCACCTCTGCTAGATCAGCCTCAAGGGCGTCCAAAAGAACTCTCTGAGCCTCAGCAACTCAATTTCATAAAGCACGTCAGAATACAACATTTGCATATACGAGAAGACACGCTCCATGGCGAACACCCGCTCACGAGCCTCATCGACTTCTGTCCCAGCAACGACCACCTTGCTCAAGTGACATTCTCAGCATAAGGTACTTTAAACCCTTATCCATACGCCCTTCTAGCGAATCCTCATCGGGTATTGGAACGTGGTCCATAAACCAGCTATGACGTCTCTTATATGCTTATTTGAAGTATAGTCCACTTCAATCTCCTGGTTCCAGATCTGAGTACTCATCTTTACTAAGTCCGGGGTAGACTTATTCGTGCATCCGGATGAAGCTCTTTTGGATGAGGGATTACGCCAGCACCACCTTTTGTAGTCACCACTGCTCCCAGGCCTTCCTCCGGTCCCTTTCCTTTGTTACCAGCAGTCGACCCCTTAGTGCGAGACAGCTTAGCAGAATTCGGAAAAAGAGAAGGAAGCGAGTTGTCCAACGGACCCTCCAACACTTTGAGATACAGTCTGAAGCGAGACGGGGAAAAATGTGGACTGTGAGAAACTTGGCCCGTGTCACATCCACTATTGGTTAGCCCACCAATAGGACGATCAGATTCCAGAACCTCAGGCAGATCCTCACAGACGGTCTCGTGCGGATCGACACTAGCAGAAGCCGCCATTGCAGCTAGCATCAACTGCTCGCTCAGAGTTTCTGCCTGCGCAACACTAAGATTCGATATATCTTCAACTGTTCCTAATCGCAGGTGGTCATTCTCCTAGCCAGATACATCGACTTCCGCCTTGGCGGGCCGATCAAACTCACACTCTTCACTTACTGGAGCGGATCATTTTGAAAATGACCTAGTTCTAAAGCGAAACTTCTTCGAACTCACAAAGGAGGCAAGTGCCTCAGACCGCTCCTCCATGTCAGACAAGACAATAGCCTTGGATTCGGTGGCTTTCCTTTTCCTAGAAGGGTCCCCACTTTCAGACTTAACTCGCGACGATCGGTAAAGTGTGAGGGCCACATGTCAGTTGTCCCACAGTCTACTGTGAATAAAGTTGGTGACACCTATGATGTCCACCATATTCTGCGTTAACAAGTCGCGGAATGTCTCCATAGTGTTTCGCTCCTCTGGGGTAAGAGGAGTAGTGGAAAACTGTCATGCAAGGAAACACGAGCAATGATTAGCATACAATCAAGCGCAACGGAATCGAAAGAAAAGTTGTACTTATGAAGTGGCTTGAACTCTCGTTCGAGCAGACGACCTTGAACTGGAAGTACTTTAAATTCGCAGAAGCCAAGAAGCAATACTTCTGCTAGGACTTGAAGTCATAGGGCAAATTCTCAAAGCAAGCCGGTGACATCATTTTACAGAGAGCGCTATTGTTCAATCGATGAGAAGTTAGCAACTGGATCACCTGTGAAGTCACACGGACGCCAGCTTCCTTCACCCTACTCAAAATGAGAAATGGAAGAGACGAATTTGATTGATTTGAATTTGTTTTACATTTATGAGTTAGTTCTACTAGTTTTGTATAATGGTCTGGGAGTTTTCATGAGCCAGTGAAAGCTCCCTCATCAACCCACCACCGCAAGCGAGAGGATGTCGTCGACACAGACGAGCCATAAGAAGAAGAATAAGTGGTGGAAGCGGCGTCATTAGGAAGTGGGTATACAAGGAACATGAAAAGCTGATTGTTCAGTGGGAGACGCAGGTCGGTCGATGGAGATTAGAAGATCAGAAAAAGAAAGGTGAAGGTGGAGAAGAAGAGTATTATGTAGGAGGAGAGTATAGTTTCTAAATGGGTTGGGCTTTGTTCAATATACCTATATGTGCTTTCTAATTCCATCACGAACACATGTTGCAAATTTTAAATAAGGGTGCACAAGCAAGCTCTAAAAAGAAATTGAAAATGACTATAGAAGTTAGGTCGGGTTGAGGGGTATGAGTGGGTTCTAAACCTGAGCATAGCGAACCTGATTGAACTGATAAACAAAAAATTAGTATGTGGGTCGAACATTGCATGGTTCCCATAGGTCCATTACAACAATCCATGGGACAAAACAACTCAGTATTCATGAATGATTATCCAATGGTGTTTCGGACGAAGAAATTCATTATGTGTATAGTCATAATTCACTTTACATGACTTTGCTTGCTATTGCTTATTTGACCATTTCTACGATACGTTCCTTGTGTAAGAAACTGATACTTGCAAACTTTATGTTTCGTTTTCATCATCTTGGTCCTATTGAAGAAACCGTTTAGTACAAGGAGGAGCTAAGATTTATTTGTACTGCAAGCTGCAAAACGAAGCACAAGTAGTATTCATTAAGTACAAAAAAGTGGTTTTGCTCATCTTGCTTGCTTACAAGATTCTAGCTTGTGAGCATTTGGGTATAGGATCTTCTTCGGAAAATTTCAGCATATTGGTCAGGAAATTGTAAATTAAGTTGAGACCCTTGTAACCCGAGTAACTCAGACAACTTAAACCGACATTGGAAAGTTATGTAATTTGAAGATAATTGCTTGCATTTTGGGTAAAAAATTCTAGCCAGCCTTGTTTGCTGGCCTTTTTTAATTTATATTTTTTGGGTTTTTTTACACTTCTACCCCTTATATAGATAATGTTTGTGGTTGTGTTTTAAATATGAGGAATAAAAGTGTAAAAACACCAAAACAATGTCAATTAAAGGCCACCAAAAAATGCTGGCTAGAATTACTCGTTTGGATAACAGCCCAATATTGGTTTTACCCAAGTCTATTTCAAAATTTTGACTCATGTCTAGATAATCGGGCTTAACTTGAAGTTGGACTTATGTTGAGCTTGGGGTCAACATAATTCCCTCCACCTCTAATAGCATCTCCAATGCAGAGTTTAACCTTAATCTCAAAATTTTGATCAATTTGAGGTTGAGGGTGTGTATTTCAGTAGGGTGGGCATCCCATTCTGACCATGTCCCGATTTTTTGGGTCATTTTGAGATTGATTAAACTAATCCTGATCTCGTCACTTGCCAATCTAGAGTGGGATGGGATCGAGATGGAGATTTTCAATCTCGCCCATCCCGTCCCGTCCCGTCCCGAACTCATTTATTTAGTATTTATTATTATTAATTTTTATCAAACTACTCTTCTAAAGGAAATTTTATGATGTGTTGAAATTAAATTAAAACATCTATTGTTGAAAACATGTTTGATTTGATACTCTTTGTTTATATATAAACTTTAGTTTGAATATTTTAGGTCAAATAGAACCCATGCAAAATTATGTTTTTTCACATTTTAAATTGGTTATAGGACAATTATTTTTATTGAAAAAAATGCAAATGATGGTTTAGTCTAGTTTTGCACTATGAGTTATGCAATTGAAAATTTGGTGCCAATGGTAGCTTGGTTCGATGGTTAAGGCTGTGGTGGTTTAACCCCCCACGTCTTGGGTTCTATATCCACTGGCAGCATGCTTTCCTTTCAAAAAAAAAAAAAATTTGAAAATTTGGTCAATGAGCAATATTTTCATTTTTGAACTTATATTAAGAACTTGAGAATTTATATCATTCATACAATATACAATTAGGAGTAGGGGTGGGCACGGTCCGGATCGGTTCCAATTTTGGAGGAACCTAACTCGAACCGTTTAAAATTAACGGATCCGGTCCGGTCCGGATCCCCTCATTTTGAACATTGAAACCGAACCTAACTCGAACCGTTTGGAACGGTCCGGTTCCTACGGTTCCAAACGGTTCCTACTAAAAATGCATCCTCTGATTCTAGTACATCTAACCAAAATCATTTATCAATTTCTTTAGCTCCAATGAACATTATCAGAACCTATATCCCATTCTTCGGACATTCCCCATAGCATCTAAAGCTCATCCATGAGACCCAGATACTGTTAAAAGAAGAATCAAATACCTACACTGAAGTTAGTTTAAGGCATCTCTTAATTGACTCATGTCATAGTCTTGGCAATACCCCCAATTTTGCACTCATGGTAAACTTCCTTGCAGATAAATCCATATATAGTGTAAAACACAATCGATAGTTTCAAGAACATTGTAGCAGAATTTACTTGTAATATATTCATTATCAGGAACTTCAATATATTACAATAATCGACAACAAACCATTCTTTCTACTCTATAATCAACAAAAAATACAAAGAAGTTCATCTTTCTTTTCTTCTATTTGATCAACACAATAATGTACAATTGAACTAACCCTCACAAAGATAAATTGAATCAAACAATCATAAGAACCCTGTATTTTCCTTTCGGCAAACTACACTTACCTTATTGTGTAGATCTGGCGAGATCTGCGAGTTCTTCTCGAGCGAGATCTGCTGCTCTGCTGGTGGTTCTTTTCGAGATAGAGACCGAGAGAGAGAGGAGATGGAGATCTCCTGCTGCACTGCTGCTTCTTCTAGAGACAGAGACCGAGAGAGAGAGAGGAGAGGGAGATCTCCTGCTGCGCTGCTGCTACTTCTTCTGCTTCTTCTCGAGACAGAGACCGAGAGAGAGAGGAGATGGAGATCTCCTGCTGCACTGCTGCTGCTTCTTCCCGAGACAGAGACCGAGAGAGAGAGGAGATGGAGATCTGCTGCTTCTTCTCGAGACAGAGACCGAGAGAGAGAGGAGATGGAAATCTCCTGCTGCGCTGCTGCTTCTTCTTCTGCTGCTGGTGGCTCACTGCTCACTTCTCTTCTCCTTGCTCTAAATACTTGAAGAGTAAAGGAGCTTTGCTAGGGTAGGGGTCGAAAGAGTAAAGGGGGGCTTTGCCTTCATTAGACAGTTAGAGGTTAGAGTTAGACTCCTAGTTGAATTAATTAGTTCCATATTTAGGTTTACTTACAATTAATATGATTTGAAACGGGTCCAACCCGGACCGTTTCGTTTTTAAAAATAGGAACCGAGACCGGACCGTTTTATAACGGATCCGGACCGAATCTAAAAATTGATAATTAAAATCCGGACCGTTTAGAGCAAAACGGTCCGATTCGAGTCGAAACCGCGGATCGTCGACCCGTTTGCCCACCTCTAATTAGGAGTAATGTGAGATGAAATTCTATATGACATTTTATATTGTTATCATAAAAGTTATATGTAAATAAATTAGACATTATTAGTGTGTGAGCAATGTGAGATGAAATATTTTTGTTATTCTTCATTAGAAGAATATTTATTACATGTTCATCTCGTCCCGTCCCGAACCCATTTGGGATAGGACGAGATCAGAATGAGGTCTATCCCATCCTGATCTCGAACAAATAAAATGAGATAGAGATGGGGTTCATTCTATCCCGTGCCACTACAACACATGCTCATTGATAGGATTTGCTGATAGTGTTTTTATATAAATGTGCTATAAAAAGTAAATTTTGAATGACTTAGCAAATAAAAAACGCTATAGTCAATTGGCAAACGTTTTGGCGCTCCCAATTTTTTTTTGTATTTCGCGACTTTATCTCTCCTCTCCCCCCATTCACTACAGAACTCGCCTCTCATCTCCTTCTTGCTCGCCTCTCTGCTCGACCTCTTGCTCGCCTCCCATCTCCTTATTGCTTGCCTCTCTCTGCTCGACCTCTTGCTCACCTCTCATTTCCTTCGAGCAACTCTCTCTCTCTCTGCGTCTCTCTTCCACAACTGTTACTCAGTGGCTCTACGCATGGTAACCTCTGCTTTGTAACCTCCGTTGGTCTTCTCTGTCTATGCTGGGCTTTCAATTTCTCCTTCAAATTTCCTCTTCTCCCCCTTCACCCCTTTCATCTTCACTGTTCAGCCATGGCGGCCAAGAAATTATCTGAGACCTTCTCCAAGGCTCTGATTGAGGAAGTACAGAAATGGGGTGGAATGAAACAGACTAGGGTCAGCTTGAGGTACATGATGGAGTTTGGGTATGAACCCACTGAGAAAAACTTGCTCATCTCTGCTCAGTTTCTTCACAAGGAGCTCCCCATTCGGATTGCAAGGAGAGCTATTGAGCTTGAGAGCCTCCCCAATGGTTTGTCAGCAAAACCTGCTGTTTTGAAGGTAATTGTGTTTTTGGTTTGATTTTCTTAATGGGTTTTGGTTTGTTTGTATTAATTTTGAATTTGCATGTTGGATTTTGGTTGTTTTTGTTGAATTTTGATATCTGGGGATGTTGGTTTGTTGGGTGATTATGTGAATGGGGGTTGATTAGGTCGATTTTGGCGTGGGTTTGGTTGATTGTATTTGTTTTGAATGACTTTGAAAAGGAATGAAGTTTAAGAAGCAAAATCGACTAAATGGGGTGGAGGTTCTAATTTGTATGATGTGTTTGAGGTCTGTCCTCTGTGGGATTTGAATTGGTGGTTCTGCATAATTAGTTATCATTTCTGATTGCATGTTGTTCGGCTCTGATTGCTTGGTGTTTGAGTTTTGTCCTCTCTGTGGGGTTTGAAATTAGTGGCTCTTGCAGGGTTAGCAACAACAAGGTTAGCTTCTACCTCCATCTTTTCAACAACAACAAGGTTAGCATCTTCTTCTGATAGATGGGGTTTACTTCTTCTTCTTTTTGGGTTCTTTTTGTTGGATTAAGAAAAAATTTATGTTTTTTTTTTTTTTTTATGGATTTCATTCACTGTTTGAAGATCTAGGGTTTTTTTTTATGGATTTCATTCACTGTAGTGGAGCTTGAATTTCTTTGTTTGTTCTTAAGATATGAAGTGGATCGAATCCTGGTGTTTAACTGGTTTTTTTTTTATAGTCATTTGAAGTTCCAATGTTTATTGAGGAGTATAACCGAAGCTTTGATTGAAAGAATGACAATTAACTGTTAAAGATGTTTAGCTTTGTACTCGACTTACTGAAATTTCATCTTTGTTCAGGAATGACAAGAATACCTCTTTCTTTTGATTGAGGTAACAAAAACTCTTTTGCTCTGATTTCTTTCTTCTTTTTTGTATTGTTTCTATGATAGATCTACTAACACAAATGTTCAGTGGGCTTTAGGAGCTGCACATGTGAAGTGGGTTATTGAGATTCTGACAGAGAAAAGTAGTGGGGATGCATGATTGAAGCTGCTTGTTCTATGATTGGAGTCTTGTTCTTCTTCTTCTTCATCAACTTTTTATGTATAGAAACTTGGTCGCAAAGCATCTTCATTGTAAGTCTATCATTGGTAAGAATTGATTGATTAGCTGGTTTTAGGAATATTTTAGATGTGGTCTACTTGTCAATGAGATGGACAGGAGGCGGAAATGGTCACAAGTTGAGTTGGAGGAGTTTTGGACCATGGTTCCAACTTGAATAAAACCACTTGCTATTTATCTGCATTACTGTTTAGTATCAATCTAAAATGTTAATAATCATATGAATAATGCACTGTTTCATTCCATTCTTGTTATAGCTAAAAAAGTGTCAAGGAACCGGCATACCTCAGGGGCTACATAGCAAGGAGAGCCGCATGCGGTTTATTAAGAGAACTGGTAGGACATTAGAACTCTTTGGGTTCTTCATAACTCATACTTTGAATATAAATGATGTTGAGTGCTGCATAGATGACTCATGTAGTGAAATCTATTGTACTTTCTTGCAGCTGTAGGTTGTTCATTGGACGCTTTGCAAATTTAGTGTTTATGACATTGCCTATTTGTATATTAATTATCGAGTCCATCTGTTTTTTCAGGGTATGAGCCAGCTTGAACTCGAAGATGAGGTTCAAGATGATTTAAAAAGTACCACTGGAAAGTTCACAAAGGAAAGAGATGATGCAAATAAGTTGAACATGAATTTTCAATTGACTGGATTTTAGTGATCTTGTTTATGCTGAAGCACACGTTACGGTTAATCATTATGACATTGTCCTTGATGTTACAGTCATCAACCGTACAAAGGAGACTATCTCCAAAACTTGTGCCTGGAGCTGGCAACAATGGGTGATCTCAAACTTGCTGAGCACCCAAAGAACTACACACTAGCTCCAGAATCAAGCAAGCAGATAAGGTCAAATATTAAGGTTCTTCAACTGAAACGGGTTCATTTTTTGAAATTCATACTGACATTAAATGTCAGAACGGACAGTGGTCGTTCTCAGAGAAATCCATACTGACATTTTTTGAAATCCATACTGACATTATGAATCATCAAATGTCCTAGAACGGACAGTGGTCATTCTCAGTGAAATCCATACTGACATTATGGATTACATTTCCCCTGCTACATGTGCTGATGTTGCATTCAGAAACATGTGGGCTGAGTTTGAATGGGAAAACAAGGTACCCTTATTACACATTCATTTGCTTGTTTTATGTTCTCCTATGTTTTCCTGCTAGTCTTTTCGTTAATATTTTTTAGTATTATCATGGTGACGTAAGATTAGTTATTGAAAACTCGAAATGATAATTTGGCGATCTACATGTTTGCCCATGCGTAAAGCTGTTTGTAACAAAAGTAGAAAACCAAGTAACACTACACCACAAGTCGTCTTTTATAGCATTTGACAATAGCGTTTTTTACACCAATGCAATGAAAAGTCAAGTTTTAGGCAAATATTTACAACTAACCATGTTTTTGTAGTTTGGCCTACCTTTACGAGGGTTTGGAACCAAAGGTTGTCCATCGAGATGTAAAGTCCAGCAACATTTTATTAGATCGACAATGGAATCCTAAGGTGTCTGATTTTGGGCTTGCAAAGCTATTATGTTTTATAAAACAGTTACGTGACCACTCGGGTGATGGGAACATACGGGTTATTATTTTTCTTACACAAGTTCTCTGTCCTTCATCTAATATCTACTCTGCATTTAGCAAAAAAGTTATGATGGACATTTTGATTTTGTAGCTATGTAGCAGCTGAATATGCTTGCACGGTTATGTTGATTTCTCATCGCTTGGCTCGGCAGGTTTGTTCAAGTATTTTTTTTTTCAAGGATGCTATGTCTTTAATGATTTTGAATGGAGGATGGTATACATATGACGCAATGGGTAATTCATTGATGCAGGGAGCTATAGTCGGGATGCTTGCAGATCCAAAGGAGGCAAGTGATGGTGATGATAATGAAGCATAAGAGTTTTCCTCTGCAGATTGATTGATAATGGAGTCAGTCAATCCTATCTGCGTAACCTTTTTTCCATGTATAAACACTACCAACAGGCAAGGGCTGGCATTCAAGAGGTCCATTTCCTCCCATTTAATCCTACCGACAAGCGTACAGCTTTGACTTATGTAGATAGTGAAGGCAAAATGCATCGAGTCAGCAAAGGTGCTCCTGAGCAGGTATTTTTCATAAACATTTATATATTTAAGTATTTTGTATGGTCTATGCATGCTTTGTTCTGACTATTATGTCTTGCAGATTCTGAATCTTGCTCACAACAAGTCAGATATAGAGCGAAGAGTTCATGCTGTGATCGATAAGTTTGTTGATCGATGCCTACGTTCACTTCTAGTAGCTTACCAGGTAAATAGGTTTTATCCTTCAATAACTTCCATTGTTTACTGAATACTAATCTTCAGGGTGTTTTGTCTTGGTATGAAATGGGAATTTCCAGTTGGAAGGAAAAAGAGTCCCGGAGGTCCATGGCAGTTCATTGGTCTTATGCCTCTTTTTTATCCACCTCGCCATGACAGTGCTGAAACTATAAAGAGGGCCCTGTACCTTGGGGTAAATGTTAAAATGATCACAGGTGTGTGTCTTGTGATATAGTATCATCTTGTTCAGTTTACATATGTGACATTCTGTGTTTTGAATGGGGTTGTAAATGAGATATATTCAGAGAGTTTCTGAAGTCACAAGTGTTGAAATCTCCTAGAAACCCTCAATTACATAGTGGATCATATTATGCTTCGTACATGGAGTAAGGATGGTTTTATTTATGTCTTATTGATTTTGCAAGTATTCTATAATCACAGCGCAGCGTCATCATTTTCTCATATCTCTGTTTCACGATATAAAATTATGTTCTTCCCACCCTCCCAACCCAACCTTGAATGGGTAATTCAGTCTCCAGTGTTTTATTCATGTGCCAATTAACACTTTCAACTTCTATCAGGTGATCAATTGGCAATAGGAAAGGAAACTGGATGCCGTCTTGGGATGGGAACCAACATGTATCCCTCATCCGCTTTATTAGGCCAGGCCAAGGATGAGTCAATTGCAGCCCTGCCAGTTGATGAACTTATAGAGAAAGCTGATGGTTTTGCTGGCGTTTTCCCTGGTATGGTTCTGATATCATGCTATAGCTAGGTTCTAGTGTCCATGAGAGGGAGGCTGGTAGTTGCTGCTAGGTGTTTTTTCTTGGAACTTGCTTCTTCTTCTTTCCTTACTTCTTTTGACTGGTTGTTTGGTTTTGCTTCAGAGCACAAGTATGAAATCGTTAAGCGCTTGCAAGCTAGGAAACATATATGTGGAATGACAGGTGATGGAGTTAATGATGCTCCTGCCTCCTGCTCTTAAGAAGGCTGACATTGGAATAGTTGTTGCTGATGCAACAGATGCAGCTCGCAGTGCTTCTGACATCGTTTTGACAGAACCCGGTCTTAGTGTCATCATAAGTGTTGTATTGACCAGTCGAGCCATCTTTCAGAGGATGAAAAATTATACGGTAAAATGTGTCTGGAAACATTTGATTGAGTTTGGGTTGTAGATTACTTGATAACCATTTAATAAAACTGGCTCTTGCCTGATGTAGAACAATTATTGATATGTATGGATTTTTGCATTTTGCAGATCTATGCAGTTTCTATCACAATCTGTATTGTGGTAAGCTATCTGCTATCTTTTGGGTTTAATAAGAATTAGGAAAAATAGGTTGTTGGGTAATTGGGTTAGGTGATGCTGAAGATAAGCCTGGAATGCATTCCAACTTGTATTTCCATTATATCTTCTATCAAATGAACTAAACTAGAAAACTAAGAAATTGAAGAAACAATGTGAAATAAGAAATACTTGACAGCTAACCTATTCTAAACAAATGGAAATACTAGCATGCTTAATTCTTATGCGCCATGTCATTGAACTTTTATAGCCATACTTTCCATGTTTTATTTGTGTCTCTATATTCATAACAATGGCAATTGAAGTTGTCACTGGAAATCATTGATTATCTTATATGGCACCATTTCAGGGCTATACGCAATTGACGGGAACTTCTTGGACCCTTGTATACTTTATCAGCTTTTACCTCATAACAGTGTTACTACTTTTGAATCTGGTAAGTAACTGTTAAATTCTTTTTCTATAATTCTTCTTAGAATGCTTGAAGTGGCATGCATAATACATTCAAACTAATTGCAAAACCTTACCATTTTGTCTCAATCTTTTTTTCTTCTGGGGAAGGAAGCCAAGAAATTTTTTCATGTGCTCAAGCATAAAATCTTGTAATAATGTTTTTGATTAATCAATAGTTAAAATTTTCTTTGTAATTAATAAAGTCTGCCAGTCCCTATATCATCTGTTGCTTTAAGTGACAATAATACATATCACATCCTTTAGCAACTACCTCTAACAGACACTATCATATCCAAAATGAACAAACAACTTCCAAGAATATCTTGTAAGAATTTGTGTAATTCTACATTAATTACATATAGTCATTTACATATCCAAGAAAAGGTTACAGCTTCTGACCAACAACCATGATAGCTGCTGTAGTTTTGACACAGTTTAATAATTACAAAGAAAATTTTGAAGAAATTTCTCTCTTTCTAAAGACCAACATGAGCAATGGAAACGGCGACCAGAAAAGCAGTTACAAAGGTGGTGTTTTGAAGAAATCTCTCTCTTTCTAAGGGAAAGATTTGTTTATAAATGAGGTAACTCGTCACCTCATTTTTCACATCATGTTAACATTGAACTTTACATTCATTTTTTCTTAAGATGGAAGAAATCATTTGATACTTAAAGATGAGATTATTTTACTCAAGGCACTTGGACTCCCTCCATGGTGTACAAGTCAACTTGCTTATATACACTAGCTTTCAAGCGCGTGTTGCAAACCATTATTCCATATAGTCTGAATCAATTGTTTGAAGAATCTTGCACAGATGTTGGAACTGGCTATGTTATGCTTTTCTACAATTGTGATGTCTCCAAAAAAAAAACAAATTTGATATTTTCACAGGAATACTTGTTTATTTGATTCACTGTGTGATACATGTGATTTGAAGACATGAAAGTGGTCTAGTAAACCTAAAATACTATATCTTGAGAGCTCTAAGGATGCACTTATTTTTTTCTCCTTGTATGGTCTTAGAGTGCATGTTTATTGTTTAGTTTTCAAAAATGATTTTACCTTTATTAATTGTCTTTTTTGGTTATAAACTTCTACAGCATTTCAGGGTATGCAGTCCCGGCAGTGCAATGAAAGGAAGCCACTACCAACTTCCCTACCAAAATCCATGCCTTATTTGCCTCAGCAGCAGCAGGTGCCATCTCATAGCATGCAGAATACAATTGCATTACACTGTAAAACTGCAAAAAATAGTAGCAGCAGATGCCAACTACCCTACAGAGAAACCAAGTGATCGGTACTATAAAGCTACAAAAAATAGCAGCAGCATTTAAGCAAGATCTGCATTACACTGTATGCATGTTTTCTTTCATCCAGTCTTTTGTTTTTAGTGGCTAGATTCCTTTCTTCCTCTTCTTTAGTCCCCGTTTAGTCAATTGAATATGACTATGCATGTTCTTGATTGTTACATGTTTTGACAGGGGAGACATTGGAGTGATGGGCTTCACCTGACAGTTGAAGCAAAAGAAAGGTTACATATACAGAATGAAGTTGTAACATTGGCATCCATCAGCTACCAAGTGAAGAACATTCAATTGAATCATTCTTCATATAAATATCATTCTTCCTTTTGTCAGGATTTGAATGTACTTACTATGAATTCCATACTTTCAGGTATATGCAGGATTTGACTTCGAAAGTTCCTATTATGGTGGTAGAAGGGAACCATGCATTGTCAAACAGTAAAGTTCCTATTATGATGAGATAATGATATGCACATGACAGAGGCCCCACTAGCATGCTCCATAGGAAAGGTAAGATACAAACAGTAATTACTATCAAGTTTACTTTAAATTTACAACAGAGAAGCTGAAGAAATTGGTAAACAATTTGTACAAGGGGTAATATCAGGAATCTTGAAGTACAATTCAGGTTCTCATTCAATCCATTTGTCATTGAAGTGAGGAGGTCATTTAATTGGCATTCTACCAGCTGATTGGAGTTTTTGCTTCTTATTCTGCTGATCTTGCAGCAGCTAGTAGGGGTGGGCATCCCATCCCGCGATCTCGATCCCGATCCCATCCCGTCCCGTCCCGATTTTTTCGGGTCTTAATGGGATTGAATAATTTCATCCCGATCCCGTCCCGTCCCGATCTAGAATGAGATGGGATGGGATGAAGATTTTCAATCCCGCCAATCCCGTCCCGTCCCGAACTAATTTATTAATATTAATTATTAATATTTTTATTTAATTTTTTATTTTAGGATTGTGGATGCCCATACAAATTTATTGATGTATATAACATTTTTAGCATCTCAATGAATCTCTCACACATATCTCTAGATTAATTTGTAAATTTGTAATACTTCTCAATTCTCCTCTCTCTGATCTCACATTCGGTCATTCTTTTGGTTAGGTTTTTAGGGTTACTAGCAAATGAACAAATAACAAAATCAGAGCAGAGGTTCAAGAAATAAGAAAGAAATTGAGTATGTATTTTAATATGTTCCAGCAACAGAGATTTGATAATGTTACTTCCTTGATTTCCGCTTCTATTGACAATGTCTCGAGGAAAGAATGCCTTGCTTTGGATGTTATTGAACAGGTGATTTTCGTTTAACGTGCCATATTGTGCAGACTTGACATATACCAGGCAATATTCTGTGGACTATCTAAGCCTGATAATCTGTCTGTTTTGCTGTTTTCTTCTTGTTGTTAGACGGAAATTGAAGTAGAAAGATTAAACATCTTAAAAGTTAACAAGATGAAAGAAATTGTTTTGAAGAAGCAATATGAGCTTGAACAAATTTATATGGGAGTTCACATGGATGTGGATGCAGATGCTGCACAACAGAGTCTCGTCCATCTTATAGATTCTGGTTTGACTCACAGTCTATTCCTCTCTACTGTTAATTATCAAGGATATCATTGCCTCTTGACAAGTTGCTATTGATACCCTTAGAGTCAATTTAGTAAAATACAAATACTGCTCCTATTTGATTGCAATATTAATAGCGCCAGCTTTAAATAATATTGTGTATTCTTCCAATTTTCTTTCTTATTTTTAGGCCAGAAAGAGAGCGAAATGGTAAAAACCTAACAAATGAACAAATGTTCCAGCAGTATGCTTCAACAGATTTGATTATGTATTTTTTGAATATGTTCCAGCAGAATTGAGTTTGTTCCAGCAGATTTGATTATGTATTTTTTGAATATGTTCCAGCAGAATTGAGTTGATTTTAATATGTTGTATGTATTTTAGAACTTCAGACTTCTAGTTGATAATATGTTCAAAATGTATTCTAGTTGATATGTCCAGATTAGCACGCTGATCCCGTCCTGTCCCGATCCCGTATGAATGGGATGGGACAGGGATGGGTATATCTCGTCCCATCCCGTCCCGTGCCCACCCCTAGCAGCTAGCTGTATTTGAAACTGGAAGCTCATTACTGAAATATTATAATTAATAGGTTGTAACTGTCAGTGTATTATTGAAATTCTTTTACTTTATAATGTGTGTAAACATTTGGCAGACTATGTCAGTTGTTATTTATGTTCATGTTCTGTTTTTTCAGTATGTTGCATTAACAGTCACTTGTTCATAATCGTCTAGACTGCATACACAATAAATTCTTGTGAGTGCCATCAGTCCAAGCTCTTCTTAATTTATTTCTCTTGTACTAAGCTATGGGTTGAACCAGTTAAAGTTAAACTGACAATGCTAATCTGTGTTTCATGCAGATTGTTGACAGATTGTTTCATACTTTCATGCAGATTATTGACAGAAAAGTTGGTTGAAGAACATAGGACATTCGATGTTGTTATTGCTTTAGAGGTATGCTCTCAAAACTGTTTTAATATAACTGAAGTACCACAATTTCAGGTCCTCTTCTACAGCTTTAATCTAAATGCATAGAATGTATCTGAAATTTGTCCCTGCACTAAACATTAACTTTACTGTTCCTTCCTTTATGACCTGCTTCAGTGGAGGATTGAAACGATTCATCACGACCGCAATGATCTACGAAACAACACCAACCATGACCTTGTTCAAAGCTCAAATGAGAATGTTGAGGAGTTGAACCAACATAAACAATGAAGGAAGGGGAGAACCAAAGCAATGAAGTTGGAAATTGGAAATGATTGTGACTCGATGTAATACATTATCTTTATTATTCAACTGAAATAAATGTAGTATGATCTTTATTATTTGATAGATTTTGTGACTCGATGTAATACATTATCTTATTAATTACATTGTTTTGCCTCAATTCATGGAAATGTTTAAGTTTGGCACATTTAGATTTTTATTTTCTAGAAATAAAACTTATAAGATGTTATAAAAAGTCATTTGATAGCACTTGATGAGTGCTATAGAAAAAAGGGCCTTGAGAAACGCTATAGAAACTATATAATAGCATTTGTTAAATGTTACGTGAGGGAAGACAATAGCATTTCAGAAACGCTATGGTAGAGTATACCATAACGTCTCTGAAACGCTATAAAAGGCCAACTTACTATAACGTTTTTAAAGCGCTATAATAGACCCTGGGTCTATTATAGTTTCGGCAGACACAGCGTTTTCTAAAACGCTATGATATCCTACCATAGCGTTTTTGAAACGCTATTTATGGGCATTTTTCTTGTAGTGTGCCAACCCTATATTCCAATGCTTTTGTAAGTTTCAATGTTTTACACTCCAACTTCTTAAAAATAGCCATTAGGCTATGCATGCATCACAATCTTACCTGCACAAGACTATTTCGCATGCGTAGGTTTGCCCCGAGGAAACTAGCCTTGCCACGTGAGCCAAAAGGCACCTATCAAAGCTCAAATTTGGCGTTGGAACTTGCCTATTGGAGATCCTATAAGAACTAAGAGCAGGGACGGAGCTACAAGGGGGCAAGTGCCCCCACTTGATTTTTGAATTTTTTTTAATATGCCAACCTCTGTGTCGTCGAAAACTCCATTTTGTCCCACCCCTTCCTTTCTCTTTGTTCTCTGCAACGCTGACGATTCTGTTTCGTATTCTCCCTCTTCTGCTCCCTTTATCTGTTTACTGCAATATCAGCAACCGCCCCACCTCCTACTCTCCTCCTTTTTGTTTGATTAAGGTTTTTTTTTCCACCATTGCCAATTCGCCACCAGCAACCTCAATCTTTCTTGCCTACTTTGAGAATTTTCTTTTTAAAATAAAATGTATTTTCTCAAGATAAATTTGTATCTTGCGGGCTAGATTTGTATTTTATTCATAGATTTTTTTTGAAGATACATGAAAATTTTGATGCATTAATTTTTTTCTCAAGATACATGTTTGTAGATACATGTTTGTATCTTGAGGTTCATCTGTGGGTTATTATTTGAAGCGAGTTTTGGTAATCAACGTGAACTTTTTGACAATCAATGCACGTTGATTGCTAGTCCTCGGGGGAGACTGCAATGATGATTAATGACTGGGTAACCTCTAATTAGCTATTTACGATAGGTGATAAATTGCAAATAATCCAATTTTTTATCCACATCTAATTTTACATTTGAAATTAATTTACGCCCCTTAACTTTATATACTAATTTGATTTGTCTCCCCTATATTTATCTTTTGTGCTCCTACAAAGTAGCTTGTTGGACTTATTTTACTCCCCATAGATTAGATGGAATTTGTTTAGCAATTGGTGTTTTGTACAGTTGTTCATATATTGTTGAAATTAATTTTTTTGTTTAAATAATTAATTATTATATTATCTATAACTCATCACTCTGCCCCTTTTCAACAAAAATCTTGGCTGTGTCACTGACTAAGAGCAAAACACATATAACTTGCAATAATAGGTAAGTTGAACAAATTACAAACACGATTTTGATTGAGTTTGGTCGGATAGGCTCACAACCAAACCATTTCAATGCAAGTACATTTCCTTTCTAATAACACATTGTAAAGAACAAGTGCAATGCATCCAGACGTGACCCACACCCAACTATTATACAGTATCTTGTGATTGACCTCTCAGCCTCCCATAACACATGTGATATTTTTTTATATATTGGCCCCCCAGTAAATAAAAAAATGTTTGAAACTCGACAAAAGGGATCCTAACAATGTGGCATGTTTGACTCTAAACCTACAATGTTCTCATACTCTGTTGTGCACATGAATCATGAATTGCTGTTCCGAGTTTAAACATCACATTCATGCCACCCTTTAAATAGGATCGTAAATGCCAAACCATCAAAATCACCAAAGTGGCCAGACCACCAATTGAATTATTAAAAAGAGAAAAAAAAAAAAAAAATGTCATTAAAATGACATAAAAGAATCGTTGGTCGATAGGCATAGAGAGTTTACATGTGTCGATCAATAAGAGGGCGATATTATATGGTTGTCCGTTTGACTAGATCACACATCACAACTTCACAATCACAGGAACTTTCTTTCCAACCAATAAAGAATCTCGCGAGTCGCGCCAATCCTACACCCCACAATGACAATGCTACCCTCAATGGTCTAAGTAAGTTTCTAGTTGACATCATTGATTACAAAATATAATTAAAATAAATAAATCTAAACATATTTTTTTCTAAAGCTACAAAATTAGAACATATAAAGTTTAGTTTAAGTTGAAAACTGAAACATACAAAAACTTTGAAGTAAAAAGTAAAATCTTACTCTTACAGGAAGTAGTTTTTGAGATTAGCAGTCTCATACAAGACTAGTTTCTTTGCATTTTTTTATTCTTTTTTACTTGTTCTTTATTAGTTGATAATACTGAAATCCCGTTTGATACTCGAATCATAACGTACAATACTAATTTTGCTTTTAACAAAAAAAAAGTAGAATACTATTTTCATACAATGATTGTGGTAACAGTAGGATATAGATGTAATTTTGAAACCTAACTAGATGGTAAAACAGACAGGGAAGTCACAACCTCAACTTTATGACCCAACACTTGTGCCGTGCGAAAGATTACACTAATTACAAAGGAGAAAACCTGGCCTTGCACTTGGGATAGTATAGCTGGGGTTGGGTGGGCAGCTGGCGTGGCATCATTCTTGCCACTGACGATGTTTATGAATGGGATTCATTGTTCCATGAAAATATCAACCAATGAGACTTTGTGGTTTCTGTCTAACTCTTCTTGAAAATATCAATCCATCGGGTTTTCGCGAATTAGGTTAAAATTCCCAAAGTACCCTTTACGAATGGAATTAATTTTTTTTTTTTTTTTTATGTTGGTTTGTTGATTTATTTATTTACTTATAAAGAACACACTGGCTTTGAAAGTAAGCAATTATGTTGATGTGGCATTTTGTGAGTCTCTTTAATTAACTAGCTAATCCGCTTTTCTTAAAATGCACATACTGATCAGGGTAGTTAGCATATTGAACTTTATTCTTCCTCTACCAATATTGCTAGACTATCCGCACATAACTTAGAACGGTGTCTGCCATAGCATTCCAAATCTTTTAACATACATTGGCTTGTTAAATTTGCAATCCTGCTGGAAAGGACATTTGCAGATTGTCATGCACAGTGACATTACACTAAATTGACATTTTTGTAATAACACAAAAAACAGTCCACTAAACAATTTTAAGTCAAAATTAAATTTAGTGAAAAAAATGAAAAAAATAGTTTCACAAAAAAGTGATACAATAAATTGAATCACCATGAATATTATCACTTGTAGCACTATACTTTTCATGGTGATATAATTAATTATTATATCACTTTGTTTGTAAAAATGTGTAAAATTGTTTGGTGAACTCATACAGCTCAAAAGTGATAATATTTTCGGTGTTATTACAAAAATGTCCATTTAATATAGTATGAGTAGGAACAATATCATCATTTGTATCATTAAAAACACATATCAAACACACATCAATATCTGAATTTTGGGTTTTATCCTATTTTGGTGGATGCTCTTATTGACTTCCGATTGAGATACAAGAGGTTACCAAAGTTGGTGACTCAATAGCTTATGGCAGCTCACTTATTTTAACCAAACATATATGCTATGCCTGTAATAAGCATCTTAAACAACCGGTGGGTAGTCAGGTTGTATAGCCACATTTTTATTAGTTTTGGATTTTTTTGCATTTTTATCTCTTCTATAAATAATGTTTGTGATTTTGTTTTAAATAAAATAATTAAAAATATAAAAAATCTCAAACATGACAAAAAAAATAGCTTTAAAACTTAAATGTAAAAATAAAATCTATAGAAAGACTGATTAATGTAAAACTTAAACTTTCAAAAATAGAAAGTAAGAGGGCATCAGAGTCATTTTGATTTTCAATAAAGAAAGAAAATAATTGCCGCGTAAATAAATATTCGAACTCTGCTGATTAAATCAGTGGTCTATAAATATTCATTTCACCAGCAACCTCACGCAACTTCCAACTTTCCAAGAAAACGGTTTCTTCCAACTTTCAGCCAAAGAAAAACAAAATTCTCTTCAAACAACTCTCTTAATTTTCCATCTTCCCCAAACAAATCTTTCATCCAAAACCTGCTTTTCGATCCCGAGGATGAAGAAATCTGGAGTTCTCATGGCTTCTTTGGCCACAGCTTCTGCTGCTGCCATCAATTCCTCCAAAATCCAAGCTTCCAAAGAGGTAAAATTTTCATTTTTCAGAAACAATTTATTATACTTTTGTTAATTCGTGATTTATTTCCATAATTGGGTTTCTAAACCGTTCAACTTTTTGTTAATTTAAATTTCCTGATTGTTGGTTTTGTTTCTTAATGTTCTTACAGGAAACAGTTTCAAGGGACAACAAAGAAAGGGAAAATTTTTCTTCTAGTAAATTTGCACCGAGGTTCGATGGTTTGAGGTTCATTGAAACGCTGGTTACGGCTCATCGATGATCAAATCAAATCAAGCTACCAAGCATGACAAGGTTTTTTGAAGAGAGTATTGCTTTGGGGGTCTAATAGTTGTTAGCTATGTTCTTGGTGTTTCGATGAATTGTTCAAGAAAAAAAGTGTGCTAATTTTACTGATATTTTATTGTTTCAGTTGTACATGATTAGACCCAATTAAGCGGTTTGATTATGATTTTGGTGATGTAGTAGTTGTGACTCTATGACCATTGTGATTTCATTTTTAATGGTAAGTTTTTAAGGAGTAGTGTGGTATGTACTAGTTAGATTCCAACTATATAATAAGCTTTCGTAGTCAACTGATTGATTGATGTATAATTTTTTTTTAGGTGAAATTGATCGATGTATACATTAGCAATGGATTTTATGGCCATTGTGTATAATCAACCTTTCTTTTAGTGTGCAAAAGTACTTGTTCTTCTTCTATGGGTTCTAATATAATTATGTAAGAAAAAAGAAAAAGTAAAGATGGAATTTGAAGAAAAAAAAAATGAGAGCTTGGAATGAATACTTGTAAGCAAAAGGAATGGAGAAGAGATCATGTTCCTTTTTCATGGCTGATGAAAATAATGTGGTTGGTTTTGACATTATCCTCCCAATATAGGGGTTCTGAGTAAAATTCAATGCCGAGGGATGTCATATTGGTCTATAAGTCCTTTTTTACAAATTTATGGCTGAACGATTCAACCCTATTTATGATGAAAATGAATCAATTATGAGAACTTGTATTTAGGTACCTTTGCGCGACAACACAGCCATCATGGACATATCTCACATCAGGTCTAGGGAAGCGACATATGCATGTGCCTTGAAAATGGTATATAAGGAAAGATGGTCGTAAAACCTTTTCGAAGGAATCTGGATCTTTTTTCCTTTATTTGATTTGTTGTATGAAGCAGTTGATTAAGGCCTTAAGGGTCTAAAATGATGTCTGCCAACAAGTTGTGCAAGATGAGCAGCCAATGTTGACTTTTTTTAGATCAAATTGAAGGAACCGAACCACTTGTATATATAAACAAAGCCGTCTAATTGTCGAGGAAAATAGCAAGGGATCCCACCAGGTAGGGGGTGAGCCGTCCATTTTCTCTTGGGACGCGTGCTTGACTTTTCAATGCATGCATTCCGAAAGTTCAAACGTGCATCCCTGGGAAAATGGACGGCTCCCACCCCCTATGGAGTCCCTCGCTGTTTTTCTCGCCATTTCCCTCGATAGTTAGAATTTTTAATAAACAAACCCATGTTGCCGCAATACAAAAGAGAAGATGCTCTCTCATGTCATTTTGTAGTGTTTTTAAGCTAGTGATCAATGAACAAATGAACGGCATATTCGTTGCTAAGACATTCCTAAGTGAGGGCAGAGGCCCAGGGCCAGTTGCATACACCTCTTGTGTTGACTACAACAAGAATATATATATAAAGCCAAGAAGGCTTAGAGTAACAACTTCTTTCTATTAACAATTGTGTCCAAAATTGATTTCAAAATATACTGAATCAATTTACAAATCCATGGTATTTAAGATTTTTAATTAAATATTTTACTTTTTTAAAACAACTAAATGCTCATATCATAGCAACATTTAGTTGTTCAAAAAGTCTAGAGAGCCAAGACGTGTTCTCTAGCACGTGCTGCCAGAAAAATCAAAGCAAAGTAGAAAGAATGAGAACAAAGAAGATAGAGAAAGAAATCAGTCTGAAAACCCATTGATCTTCTCCACCACAGTAACAAGACTTTGGGTGCCCATCTTTCTATCACCATTTCCAACCATTCCTGCAAACAATTGCTTGCACCAGGTAATGCCACTGTGGTTGTGGCTTTGTCTTCCTTTCCATCCATACCCATCCCTAAATCCCCAATCTCAACACCTGCCAAGAAGAGGTTTAGGTGGGGGTATTCAATTCGGGATTTGAATGGACTCTGAAGAATTTTAAATCTCGTGAATTTTTAAAAGTTTCAAATGATTTTACAAAATCCATTGGATTTTGATGGATTTTAAATGATTGGCTTTTGTAGATTTTATAAAGGTTTGTTAGATAAAGACGTTTAACTTGGTTTGGTCATGTGCGGAGGAGACCAAGCATGACGCCAATTAGAAAATGACTAGATTCGCAAGTTAATGGAGGGTGTAGACGGATGGGACGACCGTTGAAAACTTGGATGAAGGCGGTGAATGAAGATATCATTGAGCTTGGATTAGGCGAGGATATGTGGGAAGACCGTATTGCTTGGAGAACCAAAATCCATGTAGCCGACCCCGAAAATATCGGGAATGGGCTTTGATGATGATGATGATGATGATAAAGGTTTGTTATGGATTTCTATAGATTCTTATAAATTCAATAAATTTTTATAAATGTGTTATTAGTCATAGGAAACAATGAAAGAACATCGCCTACATTGTTATCCATGCCAACACAAATCATAGAACATCTCTCAAAACATTAATTAAACAATTGTTTGTACGTTACAAGAATTTTACTTCAAATAAAAAAAATCAAATACATTGAAGATGGTCCAAAAGTAATACAAATAACTATTTTACTTCAAATTGTTATCCCTGCCACCTCTCCCTCATTCTTCATCTTCTTCAATCACCACCACCACCATGCTACCGCCACCTCTCCTCCTCCCCTTCTTCTTCTTCTCCATCAACCACCACCGCCACCTCCACCCATTTTCATCTTCTTATTCTAAACCTCCTACCCCTCACCTTTTTTTCTTCTCTGTTTTTTTTTCTTCTTCCACTTTTTTTTTCTCTATTTTTTTCTTCTTCTTTTTGCCCTCGCTAAGATTCTGGCAAGTGGGGAACCTCCATTCGTAGGAACCTCCACAAGAATGAAGAAGAAAAAAATGGGAAAAGAAGAAGAGAGGAGAAAAAAAATAGAAGAAGAAGAAGAAAAACAAAAAAAAAAGTAGAAGAAGAAGAAATCAGAAGGAAAAAAAAAGAACAAAAAAAAATGAAGAGAGGACAAGAAGAAGAGAAAATAAGAGGGAGAGAATGAGAAAAAGAAGAAGAATAATAATAACAAAAAAGAAGAACAAGAACAAAAGAGAAGAGAAATTGCGGGTGGTGGTGTAACCAGCGGTGGTAGGGCATGGTGGTGTGGCTGAAAGTTGGGGGGCAAAGTGGTGTTGCTCCTGTGAAGAGAGAAGATAAGGGAAGGTGGTGGTGTCTTTCAGCAAATCACAAAAAAATGGGATGGTGGCGTCTTTCAGCAAAAATGGTGGTGTTATTTAACAATAACCAATGCAAATCCGTAGAAATATGAGGGGGGGGGAGGTTGGATTTGGAATAACCCTTGTTATATATATTTTCCACTCACAAATCCTTCAAAATCCACAACTTTAACAAATCCATTAAAATCCACTACTTCTTGAATACCCCATGATTTTGGTGGACTTTTGAAAAGCATGAATTGAATACCCCTGATTTTGATGGATTTTAAAACAATTATTTAAAATCGATATTTGAATACCCCTAAATTTACATGTATTATTTTAAATCCTTAATTGAATACCCCTGAATTTTAATGGATTTTAAAATCATTCACAATCCCTTAAAATTCGTAATTGAATACCACCCGCTTAGTTTCCCGCTCAGGCACATGTGTTGCAGGCGACATAAGCTGCAGACCAAGGTCCCCTTTGAGGTATGATTCTAACAACCCCAGTTACGGATTCCTAATCCAGCATCGTCGTCCATGAGAGCAACAATCAGTGAAGAATTGCAGAAAAGATAAGATCTCGATTTCAATTTTGACTCAATCCATCTACTTCCCTGTGTTCCTTCTCCTTCTCCCTACAAAACAAACATGCATGAATCATTGAACCATAACTTAGATGACAAAAACCACAATTCAACAACAACAAAAAGGACAATTTTTAAGATCATCGCCATTTCAATGCAAAACATGAAAACAGAGAGAAAATCAGAAAACTAGCACCACATCATGCAAAGGATCCCCTTTCCCTCATTTCTCCCAAACCCCATAAAAAGGAAATCAAAACAAGTCTGGGTTCTCTAGAAATAGATCCATGGGCTACCCACATAAACCAAACTGACTCAAATTGGATCCAAGCAATCTACATTCCAAATTTTCACAATAAAACTTCAATCTTTACTCAAGTTCCATGACTTGATTTCAATACCCAGACAGAAACATGCACGAATCACCAACTACCAAACATATAGATAGATTCGCAAGCAATCAAAATTGGGTTAACAACTTGTTTTGGCTTTTGTTTTTCAAATCTCTCTCTCTTGGCTTCAATTCGATCTTTTCATTTCGATTTCGTTCTAATTTAATTCGATTGACCTTTAGTTATTTTGATCCAGTAGAAACAACAATCAATCAATCATGTCGCTGAGACCAAACGCGAGAACGAAGGTTTGAAGGAACCGATACAGTGGCAGTGGATGCTGATGAAGGAAGGAGGAGAAGAGAGGACAACATGGTCAAGATCCACAAGAACAAAAGAGGAGAACTTGCAGAAGAATAGACGTGAAGGGATGCACGTCCTGGCGAGGCCCAACAGTTCCCCAAAAGTTTGTTTTGGCTTTATTTTTATTTTTATTTTTATTTTTATTTTTAATTTTATTTTTTTATTTTTATTTGTATTTTTAATCACTCACTCTCTCCTAAACACGTGCTAGAAAACACGACCTGAGGCTAGGGCCTGGATCTCTAGTCGCGCTGTTAATTGTTTACTCTACACTCATACTAAAATATACACTTGAAGCAAGGATATGATGGTCTTTTCAATCATAACCGCTTCCACAATTTTCTCTTCTACAACCTCCACTTCCATGGGAGACATAATTTAATTATTATACAACAATAAATTTTTTTTAATAAAAATTGAAATATTCATTCATCTATTAGCACCAAATTGGTAAAATGTCAAGAAAAAATTTTAAAAAAATTAAAATAAAGATTAACATGGAGTTAGAAACCTCATCTGACTATTTAATGTAAACCACATAGCATGAAAGGAGTTACGAAAATATGAGATATTTTAGAAAACCCACTTGAATCAATTGTTTCTTAAATATTGATGGAAGAAAAAACATATACAAAATAACAACATAGATTATATAGTTATTTGATACATATACTTTTCCCTCAAGAGTAAAACAAAATCATCTCTAGATTATTATTATTTTTAATATTGTTAAAGGTTTTTGTGGTCAATTGCCATGTTATATACTTAATCCTTCAATGATTTCATATAATCATACATGTCAACAAGAAATAAATAAGTATTGTGAATATTTTATAAATCTAAATTTTATATATGCATATTTTTATAAAGGTATAAAATCGTTTGTTTTATTATTCATGAGTATATATATTTTACCCCTTCTAACATTGTCATTTACAAACCATCCAACGTAGAGAAAGGGAAGGGATGAATAAGGCAACTGATTGTCTTATTCCAGCATATGAAGCCCCAAACTTTAGGTATGACATCTAAAACATTTCTTAGATTAGGAACATAAAGTCCAAGATATTACTTGAAGTTTTCTCATAACTTATGAGCTTCATGCAAAACTCTCCCTAGTGGATTACAAAGAGGTTCCAGTCGAACTCTCATGTATCAAGTAAGCCACCCCAAACTGAAAACAAGAAGCACTCTGATGAAAAAGATACAGTCTTTGTAGCTTCCTCAACTGCAACATCAGTTAGGACTTTAAAATTTAGGATGACTGTTGTGTCTACTCCTACATTTAGATGCATAGAGCAGACGCAACAGGACAACTGTTGTATTTGCTCATACATGTAGATGCATACAGGGATGGAGCCACTAGGGGGCAAGTGGGGGCACTTGCTCCCACTGACTTTTTTTTTTAAAATATATATTTTTTTAATGTTATGGTCGCCCATGCAATGCCGACTAGTCCGTCCCACCCCACCTCTTCCTCTATTTGTTCTCCCTCCTCGCTTTGCTCGTTTCCCCTCTTTTGCTCCGTCATCTGATTACTGCGACACCAGCAACCGCCACGCCTCCTACTATCTTTCTCTCCCTTTCTTTTTGCTTGATTTAGTTCTTTTTCCCACCATCACCATGAACAACTCCAACCTTTCTTTCCTGCTTTGAGAAAGAAGAATGTTTTGAAAAATGTATTTTTTTCGAGGTCTAGTTTTGTCTTTTATTCATAAGATTTTTCTGGAGATACATGAAAATTTTGATCCATTAATTTTTCCTCAAGATACATATTTGTATCTCGAGGTTCTTTTGTGGGTTATTGTTTGAAAGGCATGAGCCTTTTGAAAATCAATGCACGTTGACTGCTAGTCCTGGGAGAGATTGCAATAGTGATTAATGATGGGGTAACCTCTAATATCTATTTATGATAGGTGAAAAATCGCAAATAATCCATTTTTTTGTCCACATCTAATTTTACATTTGAAATTATTTTTTGCTACTTAACTTTGAGTAGGTCTAGGGAACCATGTTTGGTGGCCATTTTTTGGTCAGTTTTGATTTTTATTTTTTACACTTTTTATCATTCTCTTTAAAATACAACCACAAACACCATTCATAAAATGAGTAAAAATATTATAAAAAACCCTAAAATGACCCAAAAGTGGCCACCAAATATGTCTCCCTAGAATTGTTGCTTAACTTTATATACTAATATAATTTTCTTCCATATATTTATCTTTTGTGCTTCTACAAAGTAGCTTGTTGGACTCACTGTCTTCCCTATAAGTTAGACTGAGTTTTGTTTAGCAATTGGTGTTTTGAATAGTTATTTATGTATTGTTGGAATTAAATTTTTTTGTTAAGGTAATTAATAATTAATTATTATATTATCATTAATTAACTATACTCATCACTTCGCCCCCCTTCAACAAAAATCCTGGCTCCGTCACTGGATGCATAGAATATACACAACAATGAATGAAGTTTTATACAAAGCTGGAGGTGATGTACGAAACTCTAGAGGCAGAGAAAACCAGTGTGAACCTAGAACCAGTGAAGAACAAGAGGTCGCTTCCAAGCTGCTTAGGAAGAGTTTGGCATTCATAACAAACCTAATGCCAAGTGTATACCATGAATGACCTCCGCCTAAAGTTGAACTTAGGACCTTATTATGCTCGCACGTTTATGATTTTTTCATAATTTACATACTTATCTTAATTATTTCACAATTTTAATCATGTATACTAGTTATTAGGCTTGTTTGCCTTCGTTAAATTGTCGACGACTTAACTACATTTGGCTTAAATATTATATCTGATTCAATTTGATATATAAAATGTACTTATTATAGTTGTACATAAAAAAAACACAATACTAGCATGAAGATTACAATTAGAATTATATATTTTTTATTTTAGTTGATGCATTCGTTTTCCGCTCCCTGCTTTGACCTAGTCCTGCTTACTTGTTGACTTGCACAAGTAACGCACGGATCGCCGTTGTGGTAGTCGATGGCACTCCGATGCTAAAGTCAAACGGGAATCCCACTTGCGGCATGGTTACTTGCGGGGGGGGGGGGGGGGTGCCAATGGTGTTATGGCCTAGTGGTTAGGGCTGTGTGGGTTTGTCCCCCACGTCCTAGCTTCGAATCCCACTTGCGGCATGGTTACTTTCTAATGGGTGTTGACCTATAGGTCGCCCAGTTGATAGGTTATGGGATCCTTAAAAACCCAACTCGCCTTCCAAAAAAAAGTCAAACGGGAATCTAAGGAAGGTGTAATTTTGTAAACAAGGAATTTGTAGCGTACCTTAGCTTACCAACCTCATGTCTTATTTATAGTACGGAAGCCCCGGTTCAACCAGGCCATCGATGACGTAGTTTAGGAAGGCGATCTTCGTGGAGATCATTTTCTAATTAGTAGTCGTGCTGTAGGAGGGAAGTTATCTTTTAGCCATGTGCTCCTAGATACGCGAGAGATAGTTTCCTATTTGAGGGTATTTCATAAGAGGAAGTTTCCCTATGTGATATGTATTCTGGTATTTGCTTCCTAGTTGGAAGCAAATACCTGTTATAGTTGCCTGTCTGAAGCTGATCCTCGAGATACTTGCCTTAATAAGGCTTACGGGTATTGAGGATAGTTGTGAGACATATGAGCCTAGCAGGCTGTAAGAGTTCGGGTCCGTCTGGCAGACTGTATTAGGCAGGCTTGGAGCTGTTTGGTCTGGATCAGTGTTGGGCTGACGCTTGAGCCCGTAATTCCTCGAGATCATCATGACATTATATGGCTCAGGGTTGTGATCGTTTTGGTGTATCATCAGCTACTCCCCCACCCTGAGTTAGTGGGCCGTCACATCGGTTCGCTGGTCATCTCCTGAAAAGATACACAACTCATGATGATTGAATCTGAATCGTTTGCTTGAGTCGTGCGCTGCATTTATTAAACATGCGCCGGTTCAGCGGAAACCCAATCCCTATTTAGGTATCCATTGTGCGGAATTCTGACTCTTTTATTTTCTTTGCTTTTGAGCTTTTGAAAATAATGTTCTGTTCATCTTTTTCATGGCTCAATAAAACCTTCTTGACGACGCAACCTTGGCCAGGGTCTGGAGTCTTTCGAAAATAATTTTCTTTTCGAGCCTGGCCTTGCTGAAATCCGTACGAAGTTTGGGTCCCCGAGGACCTATCGTTGTCTGTCTTGAAAAGTGATCAGACGCCAATGTCGCCACCGGCGAGGTTCATCTGCTTGCATCGTGGGATGCTTCAAACTGGAGTGTATTTTCTTGTTCTGGACATGATTTGGGAATTCTTGGACCGCCTTGGAATTCCTTCGCCCCAATTGGGGCCTAATTTGTATAGGATTATCCTTCTCATTCCGATTAGGGCGAAAGAGGCTGGTGTTCGCGGGACTCCTCAAGTAATCCAGTTGCTGACCTCTCATCGGCTGAAGAGTACCTTCGTCTGCAAGATGATGTCGTCGGCTTTTTTGCGAATTTGCCCGACGACTTCAAGTTCTTGCAAAAGTATTGCTTCTTAGCCCCTGCGAATTCAAAATACTTCCGGTTCAAGGGTCGTTCTCTCGAGTGGGAGTTCGAACCACTTCGTAAATGCAAATTTTCTATCTGGTTTCGCCATGCTTGATTGTGTGCTAATCATGGCTTGTGTTTTTTTTACAGGAAGGTTTCCCACTACTCCTCTTACCCTAGAGGAGCAAAACACAATGGAGACGTTTTGTGGCTTGTCAACGAGGAACGTGGTGGATGTCATATGCGTCCTCAACTTCATCCGTATGGGCTGTGGGACAAATGGCACGTAACCCCACTCTCTATCGAACGTCACGGGTCAAGCCTAAAGATAGAGCCCTTTTTAGGAAAAGGAAGGTTGTTGGGGCCAAAGCTCTTATTTCGTCCGACACGGAGGAGTTGTTTGAGAAGTTTGCCTTTTTTTGTGAGTTCAAAGAGGTCTTGCATCATAACCGGGTTGTCTTCAGCACGACCCTCTCCAATGAATGAAGAGCGTGAGTTTGATCGGGCCGTCAGGGCGGAGACTGGTGTATCCGACTGGGAGAAAGACTACCTAGGATTTGTCGGGGTTGAAGACATGTCAAAACTTAGTGATGTGTAGTTCGAAGCTTTGAGTGAGTGGCTGATGCAGGTTGCAATGGCGTCTTCTGCAGGTGCTGATTTACGTCAGACTGTTCCAATAAAAGGTTCCTATGAAAATCCGCTTGAGGTTGTGGAATCTGATCGTCCCATTGGTGTGCTGTCTAATAGTGGCCGTGGTGGCACAGGCCAAGTTTCTTGTAGTACGCATTGTTCACCGTCTCGTTCCAAGCCACAACTGAGGTGTTGGAGGGCTCTTTGGATAATTCGTTTCCTCCGGATCCTGTTGAGTTGTCACGCAGTAAAGGGTCGGCTGCTCGTAACAAGGGAAAAGTTGCTGAGAAAAAAAAGCCTAGGGACAGTGGTGATTGCGAAGGGTGGTGCCGGTGTGATTCCCGACCAGAGAAAGCTTCATCTGGATACGAGGATAAGTCTGTTTGCACCGGACTTGGTAAGGATGAACACTCAGTTCTTGCACCAGGAGGTTGACGTGGAGTATGCTTCAAGGAAGTGCATTAGCAGGCGTCATAGCTGGCTGATGTATTATGCTCCAAAACTCGAGGAGGATACGCTAGAGGGGCGTATAGATAAGGGCTTAAAGTACCTTATGCTGGGTATGTCTCACTTGAACGAGGTGGTCGTTGCTGGAACAGAAGTCGAGGCTGCTTGTGAGAGGGTATACACCATGGAGCTTGTCTTCTCGCATATGCAGGCGCTGTATTCTGACGCGCTTTATGAAATTGAGCGGCTATAGAAGCTGGCTAAGGAGAAAAGGTTGGAGCAATCAGTCGTGGCTGCTAAACTCAGAGGGCACACCTGGAAGCCCTTGAGCATAATCTGGTGGAAGCAACGTCTGAAAGAGACAGACTCAAGCAGGAGTTGGGCCAAACTCGCCAACATTTGGAGGTCGCGCATAAAGTTGCGGCTGAGGCAAGCACTGCATTGCAGTCTATTGTTGAAGTGAGTGCTTTGAAGGAGGCCGTCTGGGCTGCTCAGTAGCAACAACTAGAATTCGATGTGGAATTCAACGTTAAGGAGGCGAGGAAGGCCGACGACTAGCTCGAACTGGAAAAACATGAGCTCGGTGCTGTGAAGAGTAGTCTGGCTACAAAGCAGTCTCAGATTGACACGCAGAATTGTAGGCTGAAGCTGCTAGAGCGTGAACTGGCTGATGCGAAGGTGCGGGAGGAAGAGCTTTGCAGGAACAAGGCAAGTGCGAGTTCCGCTGGGTCGTACATGGCAGGCAGGAGTTGCTAGCGCTGATGAATCAGGAGCATCCGGAGTGGGATCTTGGCTGATATAAGAAGATGTCGTATGTAAACTTGTCTGTTGCTTTTGCGTCCTCAGACGAGGAGGGCAGTTCAGACCTTGATGCTCAAGTTGTAGCGTGTGTAGATGTGACCCTTGCTCATTCCTCCGTAAAGCTTAGCTCTTCTGTCTCTGTACCTTCTCCTGATAAGGAAGAAAACTTTGTATACTTGTACCCTTTTGTTTCGACCGTTAACGAAAACAGTTTTATCCATTTTGTGTTCGTTGTCTCTATTGTATGTTTTCCGTTTTGCCTTGTCGTCTTGATTTGGCATAGGTTGGTTGATTCAATAGGACGTCGAGTGGTCTGTCTGCAGTAGTGAGATTGACCGCTTGCGTTGTGAATGTTTCATGATCATTGTTGTGCAATCATGTCCGACAGTGAGAATGTCGTGGACAGTTTAGCCGAGGGTAGGGCTCCCGAGCTATGTATCGTCAGCAAGGTAAGCTGTTGGAGGCTTACCTCGCTTGCCTGATTGGTCAACTACAGTTGCTGCTATGGGCGGGTTGTGATAGTCGAGAGTACGCGTTAGAGAGTTTGTACCGAGTCGGGTGTCGTGAGATCGGGTTGAAACACTATTTAGCATTTATTCAATCACTAGCCAGATGATCTATGTGTCGGTGTAAGTGGCCTTTGTTGATAATAGAATGCCAGACCGTTTGAAGGTGAGGACACTGACTCAGCTAGGATTCATCTTTGCGGCTGTTGTTTCTATAGAGAGAGGTGGTCACGTGGCGAGCTGCTTAGAACTCTCACTTTTCGAACTATCTATGCCCGAACAATGTGGACTACAGGTTCAGAGAGCAAGGGTTTGGTGACTACGCTGAATAGCGGTAGTCCTGTGGTGAGTCATCGACATGGGATTGACTAGTCTCCCACCTTTCGAAATGTCTACACCCGCGCATTGGGGGTTACAAGTTCGAGACAAAGGGGTTTGACGACCAGGTTGAAAAGTAGTGGCCCCGTGATGAGCTGTCAGAATAAGTTCGAAACTGACTAGGCTGCCACCTACCAAATCATCTACACTCGTGCGCATCAAGCTACAAAATTAGGGATTTTCGACGGCCACGCTGAAAAACAGTGATCCCGTGGCGGACCGTTGGAATCAGTTCACGACTAACTAGGCTCCCACCTTCTAAACTATCTACACCCGCGCAATGGGGGCTACAAGTCCAGGGTTGGTAATTCGGCGACCACGCTGAAAAACAGTGGATTGACGAGTCATCGGAATCAGTTCGGGACTGACTAGGCTCCCACCTTCTAAACCATCTGCACCCGCGCAGTGGGGGCTACAGGTTTGGGCTTTGATCAGAAGTTTGCATTGTCAATCGTCACCAGCTAGGCTTACCTGATTAGGTTTGGCGATTATTGACCACGAAGGGGGCAACGATCTCTGGCGAGTCATCGTCACCAGGCGTGGCAGCACTAATTAGACTCCAACTTCCTAAACCATCGAGATCCGCACTGGGTGGACTAGGTGTCAAGACGTACCAGGAGCCATCGTCATCTGCCTTGGCTGACTAAGCTTACTCGGTGGGAGAGAGGTTTCGTCTATTTGAGGGCGTGCTAACCCATGTCCGCTAGCGTCGTACGTTGTGTGGACAAAATTACCTTAAATTAAACAGCGATCTGTAGGTTTGATCCGTGCGTCAAATCTGACTTGGATTTCTAGTGCTCGTGCCACGCATGTAGCAGAATACTGTTTGAATAGTGGGCCGAGCGTATCAAACCTACAGATCAAAATAGTAAAGTTCGCGCATTTGTGACACAAAACACCAAAAATAACACAAACTCATTCTCAAACATGTCTAAAATCACGTAAGGGATTACCTAAAATGAAACCCAACTTTTTCATACATATGAAGTAAACAATGGTCAACTACCATTGATCTCCTTTCATTTAAGCTATATTTTAGTGGGGTTGCACACTATATCTAGGACATTATGTTGACACACTACTTTAATCATGATTATTTTAGTTAATTATTAAACTAAGCACCGTAATGATCCATACTGAAATTGGAAGTATTCATCAAGAGAAATTCTAAATGGCGAGGAAACGAGCGAGGGGAGGGAGGTGGCGGGGTGAGAGCCGTTCACCCCGCTCGGGATGCGCGCACAAAAATGAAGGCACGCATCCCGAGCGGGGTGAACGGCTCCCACCCCGCCACCTCCCTCCCCTTGCTCGTTTCCTCGCTGTGTAGAACAGCTCATTCATCAATCAAATGCAAATGCAGCAAATAAAAAGCTAGTCCATGCCTAAATTAAATCAAACAAATTGGATCATGCAACTCTTAGACCCATTCTAAAACATGAATTTCCAACTCATCCCAACCACACCATATGCTCCATTATCCATAGAATTTCAAAGACTACTCCACCAAATACCCATTTCAAGCTTCCCACATTACTACCCACTTGTTCAAAGATTGGACTTTAAGCATTAAGTAAAGACAATTCCCTTAGATCACTACAAAATCAAGAATTTTTTTTTTTTTCACACCCAGATCTCAAAACGACTAACTCAATCATTAATCATCACAATGGACCATACCCAATCTTAAAATCACCAATTCAACTCAACCCACAACGCAGAAATCCAAAATTGCAAGTCTCGCCCGTCAAGAACAGCTAGGCCCACCTAACGATTGAGACCTTTAACCATATCAACAATCAAAATAAGCCATACCCATCATAACAATATCGAGAATCCCTAAAATCCAAACCTTTTGTCAAACTAGTTATAGATCAAATAAACCAAAATAACAGAGCCCAGTAAAGAAAATGAGAAAAAGAAGATTACATACCAAAAACCTAACCATGATTCCAAGAAAAATTTCAAACATAAATATGAATCAGTATGAAGAAAACTCACCGATTGAGCAAGGAATCGAAAATCGATCGACGTCTGGGCTGATGGACGAGCGAACGTATGCTAACTCTCACCACACCGACAATTGTTCTCTCATTTTTACTCACAAAGCCGATCACACCTCCTTCCTCCATTGAAGATCAAAATCACGCACAACAGTCTTTTGCGACACCGAAATCAAATGGGAAAAGAAGGGGAGAGAGGAAGGAGAAAGGAGGAGGGAAGAACGAGATTTGGGCAAAGGGAGCGGCTGTAACACTCGCTCGCAGAGCATGCTCGCCGGTGAATGAGGAAAAGAGGCGCAGGAAGAAGATAGTCTTGAATGCGTTTACCTCCACTGAAATTTCGAAGGCACCCGCCCTCTAAACTCATGAAAATAAACCCTAAAATTTTGAAATTTAAATTATCATAAATTTAACTCTATTTTAATTTAGAAAAATCTGAAATTAAATACTTTAGCCTTAGAAAATTTTTACTGTTCAAATGAACTTTAGGTACATAAATTTTTAGTCATTGAAAAAGTACGGGTGTTACAATAATGGTGTTCTTCAATCGTTATTGACACTATCTTTCGCAAAGCATATCTTCTGTAATGTTCTTGCTTGAAGAAATGCTTTGGATTTTCCAAAGGCTGAAGGGGGATCTTCCTCTCTGGGGTCTTTGAATGTTCTGACATTTACACCGATCAGGCACGATCATAATCGTTGTTATGCGTGGTCACCTGTTCTAGGTGGGCACGTAGTTGATATGCTAAGATCTCGTAATTTCTTTTCATATTGCGAAAAAGAAGTACGCAATTTCTTCCAAGGGAAGAGTCTGCCGTTTATGCGCTGGTGCTTTGTCGCTGCTCTATAGCATTTAATCTTAGAGATAATACCAATGCCCAACTCCGGAGTGGCTGCTTCCACCACTTCTTGATTAACCCCATTATCCCGATTTTCGCTAAAATTTGGGATCTCGAGACAGAGAGGAGTTGGACATGGTCCACTGGATTGGGCCATTGACTTCTGGACGCCCCTCTCATCCCTGCAGCCCAAAGGTGTATGAGATTTGTGTTAGCCTGATACTTGTCCCAAGTTCATCTGGTTGAGCGGATCAAGCGCGTGAGTTGGCCGTAAATTTTTGCGGTACCCTTGGTTGCCGATTTTGTACCACCTCAGACCATATTTGGAGGGCATGTCTGTTAAGGCGTTGAAGTGAACGTGATGTTTCATCTTGCTCCTGCTCGTGCCAATATGCTCAGAGATGTTGCAGAGAAAAATCTTCTTTCGGTACCTTACATAGTTGGATCATCTAAACGAGTCTTTACTCCACGTCGCACTGAATTCAGATGCTTGTAGTATGTAGTCTTTTGTATCCGCCTCAAGGCGCTTGTTGTTACATCTTTCCAGTAATCAATAGAGTTTATTTTCGTAATTCTCTCTTTATTTCTCAAATGATTGAAAATCACATAAGTCTTTAAGAACCAAAACTCTACATTAACTATGGAAAGGGAAATAAACAATTGAAAAAGACTAACTATTGATGGAGAGATTGATCATGGCCCTGAGGTGAATTCAGATAGTCCTTGTGGATCGTTTGTGTTCTCAGCGGACTGTTGGACTTTGTTGACTTTACAGAGGTTACTGAAGAGTAAACCTTGTAGGGGGTTAATCTCCGCACCGACGGAAGGTCGAGGGGTTGTGTTTTCGTTTGCCTCGGCCTCTCCGTTCCGCTTGGCTGAAGAGAAAACCACTCCTGCACTGCTTGACTGTGATGCTTTTGCCATCGTTCAACCTGGCACTAGTTCAGGCTGCTCTGTAGGACTCAGTTGGATATGGGAGCAGTCTATTTGTTTCAGTGTGGCGTAATGGCAGCCTCGTGTCTTAGGTTGGTCTCCACATATTGTTCATTCGGAGTGGTTAGCGGTGTACTTAAAACACTGGTGATTGATGGAGAGTACTGCTTGCATCTGGTGAAGCCATGGTCTTTCCAATATAAGGTTGTAGGTAGATGGTGCGTCTACTACCATGAAGTCCAGAAACAAGATCTTTCTCAGTTGCGGCTCTCTTGCCACTACTGCTAACTTTATCTTTCATATCGAGAAACACTTCAGTCCGCTGAATCTGATCAACGGGTAGTCTATAGACGACAGACTCTCCTCTTTGAGGTCCATAATGCAAAACACGTTGTAGAATAGGACGTTGAGTGAGCTTTCTGTGTCTACCAGAGCTCTATTTACCTCCCACCTTGCAATGGATACTGATATGACTAGGGCATAATTGTGCGGCGTTCAGACTTCTTCGAGGTCCTTGTTTGTGAAGGTTAAGGTGGGAATGGGTCTCTATGAACCCTTGAATAGAAAATGCATCTATCCTCATCCGCGGGACGTGTTCGTATGTCCAGCAAGGTCCGCTTGCGGGACCTGTACGACTGGTCTTCAGTCGGTCCAACTCCATGAAGGACATAGATTATGCCTGAAGCCTCCTTCTCTATCTCCTTAATCGACTCCACCAAATTCCTGGTTTGTTCTGGTCGCTTCTCAGACTCCACCGAAGGGAAATGATGCTAGTGAAAGGTTAGGAACTTTGTCGTCCCCACGAACGACACCAAACTGATGCAGTCGTTTTCCACTCCCTGCTTTGACCTAGTTTTGCTTACCTGCTGACCTGCACAAGTAACGCACGTGAGCCACAGACCACCGTTGTGGTGGCCGATGGCACTCCGATGTTAAAGTCAGACATGGATCTGAGGAAGATGTAATGTTGTCAATAGGGAATTTGTAATTTACCTTAGCTTACCAACCTTATGTTTTATTTATAGTGTAGGAGTCCTTGTTCGACCAGGTCACCGATGGCGTAGTTTAGGAAGGTGATCTTCGTGGAAATCATTTTCTAATTAGGAGTTGTGCTGTAGGAGGGAAATTCTCTATTAGCCTTGTGCTCCTAGATAAGCGGGAGATAGTTCCTTATTTGAGGGTATTCCGTAAGAAGAAGTTTCCTTGTGTGATATATACTCTGGTATTTGCTTCATAGTTGGAAGCAGTGAGCTGCTGTAGTTGCCTGTCTGAAGCTGATCCTCGAGATACTTGCCTTAGTAGGGCTTACGGGCATTGAGGATAGCTGTGAGACATATGGGTCTAGCAGGCTGTAAGAGTTCGGGTCCGTTTGGCGGACTGTATTGGGCGAACTTGGAACTGCTTGGGCTGGATCAGTGCTGGGCTGACACTGGGCCCATAATTCCTCGAGATCATCATGACACGTGTATGGCTCAGGGATGTGACTGTTTTGGTGTATCATCATTAGTGTTGACTTATAGATGTTAGTAGAAATTTGTTGTTAAATTATCAGTCCGAAACAAGGATCGTGAGTTTGTTTTTCGAAATAATTTCGATCTCTTTATTTTAAGAGAAATTTCGTGAAATATTTTGTTGTATATAGAAAAAAGTACAAAATTTGAGTGCATGTCAAACATATATAAATATGTTGACAAGTAGGATATAAGTAAAGTAACCTAATAAATACATTAAATACATCAAAGGAAGCATAAATACTTAATTACCCTTATAAACGTAATTTGCTTCATAATTTTCTGGATTTTACACGAAAATCTCAAAATATACGAAAATTTTTGATCGAAAAATTGTAATTTGCTTTGTAACTTTTAGGGTTTCGCATGAAAATGTCAAAATTTACGAAAAAAAAACACGAAATATTCGAAATAACGTTTCTTTTTCGGCATTTCAAAATTTGAGACCTCCATAAAAGAAATGTTTCGCGAAATTTTGAATTTTACGAAATTTCGTGAATTCACAATCCTTGGTCTGAAGTAGAAAAATTTCTAGTTTTGACAACAAATATTTTCCATTTCGCCCCTCCTTGACAAAAATCATTAGGTTCTCCACTGCGCTAATGTAAAATCCCCAAAATTGAGCGGAAAAAAAAGTTCCAGCGATGCAATCAACTCAAGTTAGGGAGACAGCGTGAAAGGAACCTTTGCTTGAGTGAACTCTCACAGTCTAGGTAGTTACAAGAAAAATGCTAGAAAAATCATAACAAGGATCAGATCAATGATCGGGATGGTAATGTCACTTGCAAGATCAAAAGTGATTAAAAAAAAAAAAGGAAGACCACTAAATCCATACACAAGATAACTGAACAGAGGAATGTGGATATGGTAGTCGAGTCTTAGACTTCTTGGCGAGTATTAAACTTCAAAAATGCCAACAAAAAAAAAAAATCCTTTATTTGTTTTATTTATGGGTTGGATTTGTTATTTGGGAAAAAATAATAGTTATATTTTTTTTATCTTTGTTACACTGGTTTCTAGCATGATATATGTTGTAAAATTTTGTAAGTTATATGTGTATATAAAAGAGTTCCTAATTACTAAAAAAAACCACTCTCAGCTAGTTAAATTGGTATTTGGAATGTGATAAGCACACATTCTATTGTTCATGGCAACTTGTTGATTATGTACTTAAATAGGGACTATCCTTAGTTGAATAGCTTCAAGGGAATATGTGAAATGTGAAGTTTGTTGTGAAGTTCGGGGTGAAACCCATTCCTTATGAAAATTCGAAATTCGTTTTGTTTGTTTGTTTGTCGAATTTCGATTTGTCTGGTTTGGGATTTCGTTTGAGTTTCTTTCGAGAAACCAATTTGAGAGGGAGTTTGTACTTTGTTTGTAATCCCTCATTTGAATCAATCTCTTAATCTGATTTAGTCTCAAGAGATATGAGAGACTCAACCCAATATGTGAAAAATCTGAGTTTGTTTTCGAAATTGGTTCGAAAATTTGTTAGTGGGAAGGCCGAATCAGTTTATTCATTTGTTTGTCGGATTTCAAATTGTTTGTTTGTCGAGTTTTCATTTATTTTGTCTGGGGTTTTGATCGATTTCAATTTGTGTATTTGTTTAGGGTTATGTATTTGGGTTTCTTTTGGAAAATCAATTTATTTGAGGGAGTTTGTAATATGTTTGTAATCTGAACTTGTAAGCAATAAAAATTGCTATTTGTCATATATATAGATGAGTTTGCCAAACACGTAAATTTATTAACTCCACTATTAGTTGTTTTGGTTTGGTAATTTTGCATTTGAGTATTTGTCACGCTTCCGCGCAACAAATATGATATCTCAATCCATTCTATATAGTTCATACCACTTTTGCAGTACAAAACAGGATGACGTACAAGTTTCACTTAGGTTCAGTGTATTGAATAATTACCTTCTCTTCACCGTATGAGCTCAGATGGGACATAGCTAGCTAATCTTGTTAGGTGTCGGGAGAGTGATGCATTACTTATGATGGGGTTGATGATGTTATACTTGAAAGGAGTTAGTTCTTGAGAGCATACAATGATTCATTGGAAAAGGCAATCACTAAGAGACTACTACTAGCTTGTTCCTGATCACCAACTAGAAAATTAACCCATTCATAAAAAAGAGAATGTCACTTGATGGTGCCAGTGTCATTGTTGTTATTCTCGAGCTGTTTTTCTTCAAGTCCCGTGGGTTCAAAACGGATGCTAAGTATCTCTTTGATGAAACAACAAACCTACCATAAAATAAGATTCACCACATGCCTTTATATATCTTGTATGAAGACAATGATTACAGAAGATGAATTGATTCCACTTGTTCGACATGCACTTGAATCTCCCCAACGCTTTAATAATCAGGTTGCAAAATATTTCTATTATGATATCTTCCGTCAATTCAACCTTCCCATCCTCTTCTTATTTTTCTTTTGTAGAATTGACACTCATGAATTCACAGACCTCCTCCAGTTCATCCATCCACTATTCTTCTTTTTTTCTTTGGTAGAATTCACACTTAGTCATTGGAGGCTCAAGATATAGAACATAGTTGTCAATTCGACATACCGATAAAAGTTTGTTTCAGACAAATTCGAAAAGAATATTGTTGTGCAATAATTAGATTCGATCAAATATATGGAAGAAATTAAATATTCGATGAGGCATACATTTGTGTACACCATGGTACCACGTAAAAAATTCAAAAAAAAAAAAACTTAGCACATATGTAATATTAGTGTAATACCTGTGCCATTGACACTACTACAGAGTACATCATACTTTTACGAAATTGTCGAATAATCACAATTGGGTTTTTATTTCATTTAAAAAAAAAAACACTTACAATGAATTAACTTTGATAAAAAAAAAACTCATGTAATCAAGAACAACAACATAAACCAACCGAATCGGATAAAAAAAGGGTTTTAAAAAAAAAAAACACTTACAATGAATTAACTTTGATAAAAAAAAAACTCATGTAATCTGATAAAAAATGGTTCAAAATTTTATTTTTCAATGTGAACTAATGGAACTCCACAGAAACTCAAAAAGAATGGATTTTGAACAAAGGGGTTGTTTAAAACGTACCTGGAAGCTAGGAACCTTGAGGAGAGGCAATTTCGTGTGGATCTGGTGGTGGAGTTTGAGAGACTCTGCCTGAATCTTACGACTATTGAATCTCTTTGAACCCATTAAAAAAAACAACACCAAATTAATCAAACCCATTGAGCAAAATTTGCAAAATATGGCATACAAAAGAATAAAAAAAAGTGAACTCGAAATTGGGGGAACAACAATAAATTTGTTAATTTATAAGGATATAACGAAATAAACAACAATAAATATATGAAACACCAGTGGCTTCAGCAATAAGAATGCCACCTTTGGTTTTTCGCTGAGCATAATATAAGATGGCTTGTGGTTGAGGGACATTTCCATAGGATCTCTGTCTAGTAAGTGGAGCTAGAACCACCCTGTGGCATGATAAAAAGAACAAAAGACATTCATCAGCTAAAGCTTCAATAACGCCCACCACTTGTAATTAGCCCTTGTAATGAACTTTTACAGACAACAAACATGAATACCCTAGAAATAAAACTATTTGAAATTGATGAACTCAAATAACCCATTGAATCAGCAAAAATCTCACAACTAAATGTTTTTCAAAATGATCAATCTAATTTTATTGCCATTAAAAAACCAAGGTACTCATTTGTCGTCCATATAGTTATCAACCACAAATCACAGTTCACAACTAATCGCGAAATATAACACCAAAATCATTAATGTTATCCCAATCCCTAACAGCACCCCCAACCTTGAAGCAAGACTGAAATATATGAACCTATAATTTGTTTAAGAATTCGGCTTTGCTACATCAACATTATTCAACAATATTGGGTATTCATTAAATCAAGCTCACATTGGGTATTCAACAATATTGGGTATTCACTAAAGGTCAACCACAGAAACCAAGCTCCCATTCCAAACTAACTTAAAATTCAGAATGGGTATTCATTAAATCTATAAAATTTCACAATGGGTATTCTCAAAAACTACATAACATCAAATAATTTAATCCAAAAGGGCAAAAATCACAAATCCAACAACACAAGAGTGAATGAAAAAAACCAATGAAACAGACCTGTGGGAAAGATTGAAGTTACCCATCTTCTATGGAAAGATTGAAGTTACCCATCTTCCTCTTGTTTTTGGTCTGTGCTGTGAATGATCCACACTCCCACTTTTTTGTATTTATAGAATCGAGAAGAATAGAGTTGTGGGTGATGGAGGAGAAACCAAAATCAACCACCTGGTGGACACTAGTAAAACCAATCAAGTTCGAAACATTAACAGATATAATTCAACCCCTGAATCCCAGATCGAAAACATGCATAGTAAAATCAATCAAGCCCTAAAATAAAAAATCGATTTTGAATCTAAAAAACATGAAAGTTTAGAAGTTCTACTTACAGATCAAAGTAGAAACCAACATACCTGAGAATTAAAGATTGAGAAGACCTCGATCCCCCAAATACTCTGTTTGATGAAATTTCAGTTACAGATCAGTGAAGGAAGGAGAGTTTGTGTTGTGTGTCGAAGGGATGAGAAGTTGTAGAGGATATTAGAGAAGAAGAAAAGGAAAAGAACAGAGAGGGAGATGCGAGAAGGAATCGAGAAGATGAGAGTTGGGGGGAGATGGGGGAGAGTTTAGGGCTGAATATTGGAATCGCAAAGGAAGAGAGTGAGGAAATCATCGAGGCTAAAATTTTTCACTTAAGTTCTGCCAAAGTTATAACATTGCCACGTAGGACAAACACTTGCCACATAGGACAAAACACCTCTTTGAATTGTAAGATATAATATATATATATATATATTATGAAAACAAAACAAAATAAATTATTACACTAAAGATGTTAATTCATTCTCTATATAGATTAATGATGCTTAACTATTTGAATGATGAATTAACATCTAACATTTATGATTTTATATGGTTTACTTTAATAATGAATTAAACCACCAACATCATTAAGCTATAAACATCATTGATATTATCATCTTTATGATTTTTAATGTTTATGGTACCAACATTCTTTACGTGATAAATAAGTATATGTAAATCATTTGAACCGTATTTATATTTTTCATGTATATGACCACCGTCAATATACTATGAAATCTCACCAATCTCATATGGATTAATAGTTTTATCATCATATCATGAACGAATTCATCCATGCATATCTATACTAAGATCATAAAAAATATTAAATCACAAATTTTTTTGTTCAACAATATTCTAAATTCGTTCACAAACAAATTACTTACATGTTTGTCTCAAAATATGAATAACGTTCATTTGAACCAGATGAATACAACTATTTAATGTAAAACACTATATTTTTCACATAATCAAATAATTACAAGTATACAAAATCAAGAATGATTAACAAGCCCAATTACATTCAAAGAGGAATAAAGACTAAAATAATTAAACTTGACCCCATTTTATTTTATATTATATATATATTTATAAAAACTATGCACATCTCCCCACCCAGAATCACAACAAAGTTAGAAACTCTTAAAAAAAACCCATAAGCCTCTTATAAGTCCTTTATTTTCTTTTATCCAAATAAATCCAACTGCCTGTTATCATCTACAACGAGGATGGTTTTGTACATGACACTTTCCATCCACTAACCATGCCGAACACTAGTTGTTTGGGGACATTAAAATACAAGCTTCATGTTGTCTTGAATTTCTCCTTCTACTATTGTGTAGAGGCGACGATGATAATAAAAATCACATCCAACTCTTGCATGAGCATTGCCCCGATTGAGATGTTCTAATGTATATCATCACTATCCATGCATTCCTTATCCCCAAGAGACTATGAGAGATGCTAGGTAGCATTGATCTCAAATACGAGATAGACAATGAAGAAGTGGTCGATAATGAAGCTCAGTCATTGGAGAAGGAGAAAAGCACTGAAGATGATGAGGAAGTTTAAAGACTGAAGAAAAAGCCCCAAGTGAATTTAATGAGAAATGAAGAAAAAAAAAAGATGTGTGTTTTATGAGCCGTTCTACCTGTCGAGGGAGTGGGCAAGGAAAACAGCGAGGGAGGGAGTCGTCCACCCCCCTCGGGATGTGTGTCGACATTTTTCATGTGCGCATCCCGAGGGGGATGGACGACTCTCTCTATTCCTCACTGTTTTCCTCGCCCACTTCCTCGACATTTAGAATTTTCGGTGTTTTATAATGTTTTTTGATTTTTCTTTTGTGTGTTATGTTATTCTTTGTTAGTCTATTTCCCTTTTGTGTTGTTTAAGATGATGGGAGGGGTGATTATCGTATGTGTATTATGTTACCATAATTATCAATGTGCTATGTGAGCTAAGGTATATGTGAAAAGAACCCTTCTAGGCGTCGAGGAAACTAGCGAGGGGGAGGGGTGTCACCCTTCATCCCCCTCGAGATGCGCGAGAATTCCCAATGTGAAAAATAACTCTTTTGTTTTATGTTATTTTGTTTATGATAAATATCTAGTTTTCTTAACGCTTGGGCGAATCTAATCATCCAATAGTACAACTACACTATAAACTCACAACGGAACTACTGTGATAAATACATGAAAATTTTAGACTCATAGATAATTGGAGTGAGCTTAATATTCCAACAATTTGTTATATTTTTCATTAGTTGAAGCCCGTTTTCTTTGTTCCTCTATATTCCTTTGGCAATTTTATTGTGTTTTTGGTTTGCAACAGTAAACCTCAACATACTAGTCCACGGGCCATTACCCACTTCGGTTTGAAAATTCACTGAATATATTTATTTTAACCGGACAAAAATTAAATTGTACCACCTCTTACGAAAAATTGCGAGTACTGACATAGAAACGCAACCTTGGCTTGTCAAGTTTCTATACTAATTCTCGAAAAAAATTTATGTTGGGTGGCAAAACTAGTTTACGTTCAAATTTTGAAAAGAATAGATTCGGCAAAAAACTAGAATGGAGATTTGCGAATGTACTACACTTGTTAAAAAAAAAATTTCATCACCCTGAGCCAAAGTCATCTTCTTCCTCAACTCTATCTTCAACCAACCTCCTCCCCCTTCAACCAAACTAATCTTCAAAGCTTTTGAAACACCTTGGGAATCCACAATGTTCTACTCCCTTTTATCCTCTCTTACATCCTCCATCTTCATCTTCATCTTCATCTTCATCTTCATCTTCATCTTCATCCTCATCTTCATCCATCCAAAATCACTTTCATCTTCAAGTAACCATTTCACTTTTCAAGCTTTTAAAAAAACCTCAAAATAAAGCAAAGGAATTGAAAAAATGAGATTGAAAAATGGTCGAAGATGGGAGACTCGTGTGTTTGCCCTGGAGATAGGGTTTGTTTTCCGGCGATACTTGGAATTTTTTTTTTTGCTCGAGTGTTGTACAAAGAAATTTTTTAAAAATATTTATGAGAGAAAAAACGTGGTGGTCCTAGTGGGTGTCAATATCAACTCGTGTTTTTGACTTTTTGGTTTGCAAAGGGTGGTCAACATGGCCATCTCCCGGTACGGTTCGAAGCGGTCCGATTTGGACTCGGTGAATGTGTCACACATCGTCGTACAACATGTTTACTGCTACTCGTGCTCTGGTCTTCAAACACGTTCCGAGCCTTGCTAGGGAGCGAGGCCCAGAGAGCGAGGCAATTCAGCATCCCTCGGATGATGGATGGTGACGCCTCGCTTTCTAGAATCAGGGAACACTCTCCCTTCCTTTCTCCGTCTCCGTTTCCGTCTCCCATTCGCCACAAACCCAAAATAATGAATCCTCGAAATGGTTACTCGAATCTTCGCCTCCCAGAGAAGATAGTAAGGTAGAGAGCACTTGTCCTATTAGCCAGCAAGAATGGCAGGGTTGGGGCAGTTCATCTCCGGTGCCTTCTTTGATCACAACGATTGTCGAGGACATGAATGCCATGGAGATTGACATGGATGGTCTGATGTGTTTCGGTGGTATAAGGGGGAAAGCTGCAGGTAAAAACCCAATGCACATTTACTGTTTGATTTTATGTCTGTTAGAGAATAAATTTGCATTTTGTGGATACCATTTGAGCACAGTTGTGTTTTCGACGAAAATGTGAGATGGGTATTTTGTGTTTTTTAGACAATAAAATTGCAATGTGGGGATACCCATTAATTCTCTTTGAGCACAATTGGTATTTTTGTTAAGAAATTGGGATGGGTGTTTGTAAGTATGTGTAAATTTAATTAACAAAATTGCATTTTGGGGATACCCATTAGTTCTCTTTGAGCACAGTTATGTTTTTGTAGAAAAATTTGGGATGGGTACTTATGTTATTTGTTGTAATTGTTGTGTTTTGTTTCTCAGATTGGCCATTGATTGGTTTGTAATGTATTTATTGGTGTTCAAGTGAAGTGGGTGGTTTTGTTAGTAATGGAACTTGTTATTTACTTTGTTTTGGGTGAATAGCTATGTTATTCAAATCACTCACTAGTAGAGTGTTACGATTTTTGAATTCTTTATTTGAATAATCTCATGCTGATTAATCGTCGAGAATTAGCGATTTATCGCCAATTTCACTGATTAATCGCTTTTGAAACTCACCGATTAATGAGTTCATGGTAATGTTATTAATAAATAAACAAGGAAAATTAGGCTCCGACTTATCTGCTAAAGAATACTATCACCCTTTATTTGGATGCGCTAAAGAACACCACTAGTATAGACAAAAAAACACACCACCAGCTCTCTTCTCCATCACGAACACCACCACCTCACCCGCCATTGCTAGCCGCACCTCTCTTCTTGTTCTCCCCTGTTTCTTTTTTCTTTTCTCTTCCTTTTCTCTTCTCTTCCTCTTCTTCTCCCTTTTTTCTTTTCTTTTTCTTTTTCTTCTTCTTCTCCTTTTTTTTTTTTTTTTTTTTTTTTTTTTTTTTTTTTTTTTTTCCTCTTTCGCCCTCGAGCAGGTTCCTGCGAGTGGAAAAAAAGGAATGTTAAGGCACCTTTATATTGCTGCGTCTGCTTCCTCGAACCCGATCCAATAGGCTTTGTCTTCGTCTTATGAGGAACAATAGAGTTTTTGTAGGAAGGACACATACACCTACCGTGCTCTGCAAATTTTTTTCCTGAACAATTGAGATTTTGTCACATTATTGAACAATTTCAACTCAATTTCAGATCCAGTGAAGAAAATCAACCAAGAAACAGTCTATATACATGGCAGTTCAAGAGTAAAGAAAAAACAAGAAAACACTCTAAACTTATGGAATCATTGAGTTCAAACCCACCCTTGATAACATCACTCCCACTCTTAGAAACAACATTGACCTTGATCTTCTTCATAGCAAAAGGAGGAAGAAAACTTAATATCCAAATTCACACAAAGAAGAAGAAGTGTAATTGCTGGGGGTCTGATATTCGAAAATGGGTGCGAGTTTGATGGGTTTAAATTGTTGTAGGTGTGAGAAGAAGAAAGAAAACCCATCTTCTGTTGTTGTTCCTAAGAAGAGAGGGGAAAAGAGGTGTGGTGATGGGGGGCAGGGTGAGACGGTGCGGTGGTGGTGTTGTTCCTGAGAGAAATTGGAGAAAATGGGTTCATATTGGTGATAGTGAGAGGAGGGAGACAAATTGGAGGGGTGGTCTCCTATAGAAAGGTGGTGGTGTCATTCAGAACGTAGGGGGCGGTGGTGTCCTTCAACAAAAAATGGTGGTGTCAAAAATTCAGAGAAAAAAATAACGTTATTTAAAAAAAAATTTGCCCTAACCTCATTAACTATGCAGTTAAATCGAAACACGATCGCAGCGCGATACAGGACCGCATTATGATTAAGCGGGATTAATTGGATTTAATAGGTCAATTTTTTCAAAGCATATATTTTTAAATTTTAATCATAGTCATAGATTACAAAAATAAATAAATAATCAAAATGGTGTAAATTTGTAATTATATAACTTTACTAATTAATTATAGTCATATATTTCTTCTTTTCTGTAGGATCTAGGTTGGGGGGAGCTGCGGTCTGCGAATGAAATGAGAATCGTGAATTTAGATTTTTTTTAACATAGTGATAAATCGGCGAGTTGGTTGGGCCGATTAATCGGAGTCCGTTGAACCCCAACCGATTTCACCCAATTTGGTTCGGTCAAACCCGGAATTGCGATTAATCGCCGATATGTCGGTGATTAATCGCCACATTAATAACATAGCTCAGTAATACTCTTACATAGGGCAATATCAATAGTGTACGAAGAGGCTAGAGAATGACAAAAATAAAAGGAAAAATCAAAAAAGGAAAAACAAAAAATAAAAGATCCAAAAGTACCAAAAAAAATGAAAAGCCGCACCTTCATCTAACATTGAATTATTTATTTTCTTATAATTTGCTTAACTTATGGCATGTGATGTTTACTATGTTAATAAGAGGTTCACATCACATTCAGGACCACGATGATCTTTTGGTGTACAAGTTTTATTCTTTATTTATTATGGGGAGATTTCAAGCTTAAAGAAGATAAAAAGCATAGAGCAACTTACCAGGCGCTAAGTGTTCAAAAAACAAGCTTCAATTCTATTCAGCTCGACAAATAGCATGTCACTTGCTCGGAAGTAGGGGTTACCTTTGTCAGAAGGTTGTTATGTGATTTCATAAAGCATTCCTCGTATGTAATGCCAAGTAAAAGTGAGCTCATATGTTTAAAAAACACAGTACGGTGTTTCAGTTAATTTTCTTCTCTTGATCATTTTATAGTGTTGGCTTGCTTCGGAGGACTGTATGTGATCATTTTATAGTAAAAGTCATCCATTCTTCTCTATGGCATGGGATGCAGTTCTGTGTGTATATGCATCCAAAGGTATTGTGACTCAAGTTCATATGTATCTCTCATCTATCTTGTTAGACTTCTCCTTCATAAGTGGTATTTTCTCTTGCAGGATTTTCTACGCCAAAACAATACTGGAAAACTACTTTGGCAGTTATTTGGAGTTCAAGCTGCAACTTTATGACAGTATGGCATCTCTGAGCATGAAGAGATAATGTGGAATGCCTTCGAGCAGGCAGGTTATACAAGATCTTAGTTTTAACTTTTAAGTTGTTTGGGGTGGGGACACTTGCTAATGCACAACTTAGGAAAAACATAAAGAATGTGATAGGTTGTGGGTAGTTCTACATAAATTGGAAATTCATTTCAATTAATATACAATTGATCCCACATTTTCATTATGATAGATTTACATGCGGAAGCAATAAATAATTAGAAACTTGAACTGACAAAGTTTCTTCAATTTGAATAATAATATCTAATAACAAAACTACGTGATTACAAGTTCTGAAGCCTATTTAACTAAAATATAACCCTAAACCTAATTAGACTCGTACTCTTAGTTCGGCCCTTAACATGGATTGACTCAATTGAATAAATACTAATACTAATATACTATCGTTCCCTCTACTTTGAAAAGCTCATCTTCGAGCTTAGCCATTGTTAGCCAAGCCATCATCAACCAAGGAAATGTGCTCATAAGCCACATGACCTACGGTGTCATCCTGAGGGGAGACATCAACAACCAACATATCTCCATCTTCTCCATCTGCAATAAGGGTGGTTATTTTATCCTTTAGGCAATCTCTATGAAGATGACCAATTTGTCCACATCCGAAATATTTGAAATTAGGATTGTAAGCAACAATACATGCAACTAATTTTGCAGTGTGTTATGGACCCAAACTGTGTAAGATGTACTGAAGTAGTCAAAATAATACTGTGAACGTGCTTTGACATTCTTAGCATACTTTTTAGCTTTTGCCATGGTAGTACCGTAGTAATTGTAATTATATCCAACGCCTCTTGTATAGGTTGAGAAAGTCCATGCAAATATCGGTCAACCTTTTGTTGTTTATATTCATTCATCAACCTACTGGCTACTGCACAAAAGATGATTTTCCCTGTGTAAGTTTATGCAACCTGCCAAACTTGCGGGAGGAAAACATGTAGTAATTTTTTCATCTTAGGCCAAGTTTGAACTGGTACTTTATCCAGCAACTGACTCTTTGTGGTCAAATCTCTCCACCAATTAGATGTAGTAACTTTTTGCAACAAAAAGCACAACTATATTACTGGTTAGAGACTTATACTCTAAAACCTTGTCCATTTGGTCAACCCAATCAACAAAAATCAGCATCAATAGGACCAACATAAGTTGGAACATCTAATTTAATATCACCATGTTGTATATGTTCCAAGTAATGAACAAATGATCTAAAGTCATAGGTAAAACATCAAAAATTAGTCTCACCTCCATAAGCATCATGATGGACTCGTCCCCTTTGGTTGGGAGGACGAAAATTGGCTCGTTGCGGTGGTTCATAGAAGTCCATGATGTATGTGTAAGGTCTGTCCCATGGTAGCACATAAGCAGTCCTAATACTAATACTAATATACCATCACATTATTTAAACAAATAATGTTTGTACATGTAGTTCTTATCACGCTTACGATCTTGAAAATAATAAGCTTATTTTTTATAGTCAAAGTGAATCAATTATTTAAAAAATTTCTCCGTTCAAAAGTAATGATTTACAAAAGAATAATCCTAAAAATACATGGAACTGCTCTGATTCTTTTATTTTATTTAAAGTTTGGAATGAGCTTATGCATCAATGCTTATCTGCAGTTTCTTATGTTACCTTTTCTTTTACCCATTATGTCTTAAATCCTATCCAAATTAATTATTAAAGTTGCTATTAGTGGTGAAGATTAATGTTTTCAAGCAATCAATCCTACAAAAGATACTGCATCTATCATTCATATTAGTCAACAAGTGTGGCAATACTAGTCAAAGGTGTGATGGCTCAGTGGTTGAGTAGTGGCGGATGGTATCACTAGGTCATTGGGTCGATTCCAGCCGGCGACATCTGGGGTGGGAGGGGTTAAGGGATAAAATAAATAAATAAAATAAAAAATAAAAAATAAAAAATAAAAAATAAAAAATAAAAAATAAAAAATAAAAAATAAAAAATAAAAAATAAAAAATAAAAAATAAAAAATAAAAATGTGGTAATACTATCCACTAGCTAGAATATCGAGCAATGCTTAGCTCCTTGGCTTTGACTTCCCATTTTTAACACCTTTATCCACTCTGGATACTTTCCCACACTTAATCAACAATGGAGGCATGAGGCTTTGCCTGAAATGGCTTTGGAGTCATTAGAGAGGAATCACACTTATGGATCCTTGTTTCCTAGTGGATGCGAGATTTATAACAGGTGCCACTTGCACTAAATGCACCCACCATCCCATGGTCAGTAGTTAAAACGCAAGCGAGATATCACATTTCCATTTTTTCGGATAAATGCAAAGCTAAATGGATGTGTTGAGATTCCAGTAACTATTTCTTATTTCCATGTTTTGAATGGTTATTACCAAAGGTATATACTAATAATCTGCAACTGGTTCTTTTATCTTAAACATTATTTTGCTTACCAGCTTGGGTTTACGTTGGATTGTTCTTGATGTAGTGCTGTTACTACTGTAGGAAAAACATGGTTTGGTGCCTTTATCCTAATAAGAATGCACCTCCCAAGTCAGTTCAGGATAATCCTTTATCGTGGGTCTCCCAAACCTATAGAAGCAAAACAGCCTGTGGTACTTCTCAACACATTTATGCATGCCTAGCCTTTTTATTGTGTCATTAGTTTAAAGCTTTTGAAGTAACATTATTATTAATATGTTGAAATGTAAGTAATGCAAGCGCCGAATATGATAAGTGCATGAACAGACAGTTCTATGATGGTTATTGCTAGAGAGAAACCCCAGTTTTCATTTAAAAGGCTACTTCCATTTATTTTGGGATTAGAATGGACATCTGAGATTCCAGCGAACACTCATCATGATTACAACTTAATGATCTTAATGTTGCATTCAGTGTGCCATTACTAGCTCAAAGAGACGCTGCTTTGCCCTGGCCGCACCGATCCTTAGTAGATATCTTATCTAGAAAATAGTCTTCTTCTCAATGGCATACCTCTGGAAGCTCCTGCAAGGTTGAGAAGAGAAACAGCAATATTTATCTACAAATGACCTTTAGAATTTATTTTAAGGTATTTGAAAGAATGGTGAAATTTTATCATAAAAGAAAATACAACAATCAATTAGCAACTTATTTTTTTATTCGCCCTTCGGATTTCTTAATGTGGAGTTCTTCGCTTTTTCTTTCATTTTGGGAAGGTGGTGATGTTCATATTGATTCTATCGTGCAGAGAGATGGAGACGAGCCTTTAAATTTCATTCTGATTGATGGGTACGTGTAATGACTAATAACTCAGCTGCAATGTTCAGGCTTTTGAAGGTAATAGCACAAAATACCTTTTTGGTATCATTTTTAATGCAATACTACATAAATGGTTTGGTATCACAATCTTTTGGGTTTTTTCATGATCTTGTTGGATTAAATAGAAGGCAATTTTCTTAACTAATTTAACAAGATTAATAGGATAATATTGTGTGCTTTTATAATTATCAATATTATTGTGTGATTAATAGGTAATATGGTTATTATTATTATTATTATTATCATTTTGCTTTATCATAATTATGCCCACAATGAAAATGTTTAGTCTAATATATTGAGAACTGAGACAAGGAAACGTAAGACAAACACACGCTTAGGAATTTTTATAGTAAACCCCTAATCTTGACCATCAATCTCATTTTTTGTCAATGAAACTTCATTGAAAAACTAATTATTCCAATAATAAAATAACCTGATTTATGGTATTCCAGTCTGCTGATAATTACTTCAACAATAAAATACAATGTGGCTGGAAGCACATGTACGTGCAGTCATGGATATGACCATGTGGAAACATGCAGCAAATTTGCTTTTTAGTTTAAGATAAGCACACAATTTTCCTGTTTTCAGCTACCATAATAAGTCAGTTGCACTGTGCAGTATTGATCGTGGAAGAAAGAGTTACAGTAAGTCGAAAACTAAAAATTATGGAAGGACACCTTACAAAGCCAGTACTTACTGGTACATGTAGGTTATCTCAGCCTACAGTGTTCTCCTTTGCCTGTTGTTTAGAATGAAATGGTCATATATCGAGACTCCGCCAGAAAAAAAGGTATCTAATGGGTGAAAAACGTCCATAATTTAGGTTGATTTTATTTCATATCAAAATGAGTGCTTAGATTTGGTGAGTATATAATGGGGAGACTAGAACTATGAATGGTTAAGTGCTTCTGCTTACTGCTTAAGTTATGTACCTGTTTACTGGTTAAGGTATGTACCTGATTTGTGGGGTTTCTTCTAAAAAGAGAAGGGAGCTTATACTCAGAAACTATTGTATAATTCTGTGATTGATGGGCGAAAAAGGCATTAATGTGATACTTAGCAATAATCTTCTAAAGATGGATAGGCTAGTGAATATGTGAACCATGGGATTGCTATATTGTATGAAAAGTCTAGAAGCAATTTATCAAATAGGAAAAAATGACAAGGCAAGGCAACACTTGTGCGCTCTATTAAGGTGATTTGAACTGTCAATAATCTTCTAAATTGTTTTTGCAGATGAATGTGCAGTAACGGTAGGGGGAAAGAGAGAGGGAGAGAGAGGTTCTAGGGAATCCACTGGTAGTAATCTTGATACAAGAGATTCAATTGAAGTCTGCACAAATAGCCTATCCACGTACATGAAGACGACTGATGGAACATGTAAGGAATGTTTTAACTTTTAATTGGGATTGATGACTTAAGCTACACAAAAATACGGCGGCCGTGTACGAGTTGAGTATACTCTTTGTCTAGCATATGTAAAGAGGACTAATTTAGGTTGGATTTAAAGAAAACAACATTTCAATTAACAAGTGTTAAATGGTATAAATAGATAAATGATATCCAAATAGAGAATCAAGCTCTACTTGGAAAAAGACTAATTGTGGAGGAAGATTTTTGGTTAAGCATGAGACTGAGTAAGTCCAAGAAGTCCTTTTAGGTTGAGTATGTGGGGTAGCATGTCATCCAATCTCAAATAAATTCTCTTAGGGAGTGATCTTCAAAGTTGGATATGGGTTCAAATCCACATTTGGCTTGATCTGTGGATAGGCATGAATTCCCTTGAGGAGATTACCTAGACTTTACTCAACTCATGGGTTTGGGGCTATAGTTTGGGTTGTTAAAGGACTCTCCACATCATACTTGTATTTATGTATGGGGAAATATTGTAAAGCGAGTTATCCTTCTTTTGTGGATTAGGTGTAAGGTGGGGCTGATGAATTGAATGGCTCTCCTCCCCAGCCATGTTTGTTTCTTCTTGTTAATGAATACATATACATCCTGCTTTACAAAAATAAATAAATAAATAAATAAACTCACCTTCCTTGAGGATGTTTGGGTTGATGTCTGAGTTTGGCCCTATCATCGAAGAGGTTAATGCTTGGAATAATGTGCTACCCTAGGGTGTGTTTTTTCTGTTTGGCAATTCTTCTGGACCACTAACCAACTAGAGATGTCCTCATGAGTAGGGGGCATGACCTTGATGGATCTTGTGTGGTTGTGGTTCTTGTTCTTTGCCTCTTAATCCAGTCAGAACAACATTTGAAAGCTTACATGTTGAAGTCGGCCTCGCTCGTGGCATTAGCTTTAAGATTCAATGTTTGCGCCTTCCTCATGTAGTAGTAAGGTTTGCACTTTTGTGCCTAAGGCGTATGGTTGCCTCAAGGCACTATAAGACTTAAATATTGCCTTTGTCCCATCTAAGGTAGCACTCAACTCTTGTTTTTTTTTTTTTTTTGGTTGTTGTCATTTGTAACCTAAAACTAGATTGCCGCCTTTTTCGCCACACTCTAATCTAATCTTCTAAACAAATATATGCTTGCCTTACTCTACTTCTTTGCGGAGGAAAGGATGAGAAAAACGAATGAAGAAGAGGACTGAAAGAGATCACACAAAAAGAAGAGTAAAAGACTTACTTGTGTTGCACTTGATGGATGATGAAGAAGATGATTGGTTGGAGATGATTATTTTTCCATCTGGGGAGGTCCATTTGAGATCCAAAAACTACTAAGCAGCAATCACGAAAGTTGGTAATATTGGGGTGACCCGAAAAGTTTAGGTAGAGTGGATGTGTGTATTGGTTAATTAAGCTTATTCCAGTGAAAGGGATAGTTATGAATCCTGTTGATGAGTAGATCATCCCCATGGGAGTGTTGAAGATCATTGTAGTTAAGGCATTGAGGCGAAGGCGGAGGCGAGGCTGACGGACTTGAAAACGCCTGAGGCATGAGGACGCTTCAGTGTAGTGAGGTGGTGTTAACATTTTGTAAAGATTTTATGTAATAAATTAAAACATGTCAGTGTAGTAGTATACATCATTTTGATAAGTATTATAAACAAATATGTACAAAAAGTGACACAACTACCTCGAATTGAAATGGAAATATAATAAAGTTGTATAGCATTACCGAAAAGATGCACTACATAAGTGTCAAGTAACTTGCAAACGTCCGCTAAATTTTTAAAAATCAATAATCTTGAAAAAAATAGAAACTTGAGAATATTGATAATTTGTTAGAAATAAAATGGTTGGTAAAAATCTACAAGTATGATCACTATTGGTATTCTGAAAGCATAAAAATCATTGAACCATGCTATGAAAAATCAAGATTGATGTTGATCACAAATTGATCAAAACATTATTTTCTCCAAAAAATAATGAAAAAAAGTGTGACAAATTTATCAAAACTAAAAAACGTTTTATCATTTTTTTTAACCAAATTTATCAAATATTACACCAAGAAACATAAAACCCTATTATAGAGTGTGTTACAACCTTTTTTTTGCTGAGATGGGGCGAGGCAGTCTGAGGCGGACGCCTTATTTCACCGCACCACACTGCCTCACTTTGAGGCGAAATTTTCTAAAAACGCCTTGAGGCGCGTCTAGGCGATCGCCTTGACTACACTGTTGAAGCTGGTAAGGTGGAGGATTAATTGTTGGTTAAATCTTTCTATTTTTTCATTCTATTAGTATATTATATTAGGTTGGGTACTTGCAACCGTTAAGCTTTGATTACATTAGTGGTGTAGGAAAAATCCGATGCCTCGATTAGCTTTATTTTTCATTCTGTTAGCATATATGATTTTAATTCTATTTTTATTTTCTTGATTTTCGCGCTTTTTGAGAATTTCCCTCCGTTTTTTCTTGTTCTTGAAAAGTCAATGCTCACATATCGGTTTTTGAAAGCGCAAGTTTCAAATCTCGTTTTAACTATTTAAACATTGAGTCAGAGCAATGTCTGAATAGACAAAGGCGAGGCGGAATCGAGGTTTAAGCCTTGATTTAAAAATATAAATGTTGGAAAAAATCTAAACAAAAATTGTGAACAAACCAAGAAATAACAAACACTGATCCATGTAAAAGGGATGTAGAAAATTTTAATTAAGCACAAAAGTAGTCAATGCTATAGATTTTATCTCTCTCACTCAATATCTCAAATAAAAGTTGTAATTTGCATGCTCTATTTGATAAGATTTTTTTCTAAGAAAATCATAAGAACAAATAGACTTGAGATATGATAAGTTACAAAATTTCTATAGGAAAACCAAGCGAGGTGATAAACACCTGTGTCTTATCAAAGAAACAAGTTTAGAAATCCAAAAGAGATTTAATATGCCAGGATAATATTTGTAATATAAAAGGGTTAAAAGTAAACACAACTTTCATTTTTGGGTTGAGTTTTACGTGGTTCAACTTTAAATGTCTTATTTAGGGTTGTTTGGTTGCATGGAGTCCTATTTCATGGGAATCCATGAAGGGACGACACATTTAAAGGCTAAGTTGAGGTAGCACTCATCCACCATTAGAGTTTGTGATCAATAGTGGGAATGAAAGTACCATGAGCATGAAAATCACACTCCTTAGTCCTCCCAAAGCATGTGATTCTCATGTTCATCAATCCCACCATTGATCACAAATCTAAGGGAGGATTGATGAATGTAACCTCAACTGAGCCTTTAAATATGTGCCCCCCTCATGGATTCCCATGGAATATGATTCCATGCAACCAAACACACCCTTAGTTACTCTCGCTGAATACATAGACGTTCTCATTGATGTTGGTTTTTTGGATCCTCACATTTGATATACAGGAAGAATTCTCGAAGTTGGTTAGTATCTAGGGGAAGTGTTCACGAAATATGTGTGCGCAAATGTGTGGGTCCGCTTCTATGCCACGGTTATTTTTAGGTTTTTCGCATTTTCTGTTTTACATAATATAGGTTTCTCTAGGCTGAAGTTCTTGTTTACAAATAACATCTAGGGTTGTTTCATTCACTAATTCAACTTATTATTTTTATTTTGGAGAAACAGAACTAGATAGAAGTGGTTTCAGGGTTCAATTTGGATAGCCTGATTGATTTTGACAAGTTCAGTGCTTGATTTTTATTTGTTGTGTTTCTCTTCTTCAACTTCCATTAAGATTCAATCACAATACGATTGTATAACTGAAGTATCAGGGTACCATAGTAGAGGATGAATTAAATCATGGTGTAGAGAGCTAATTGAATGAGTCAATTCAATTTGTCTCGAAGTCGAAGATAATGAAACCAAAAATAAGTTTGTTGACCTTGTTGTCCAGTTACAGGGTTCAGAATGCTATGACAATCTTAAGGATACTTATGTGTCTGTGAAAGAATTTCAATAAGCTGATTAAAAAACCACCTGCTATTTTGTTAGGAGATTATTTAGGTGGTTTATTCCTTTATTCTTTCCTTTATTCTAGGATAGCTATATATGGGTGTTTGCTTTGTTATAGGAAACTACTTCCTCAAGAAGTTTAATATTTCCTAAACTATTGCTAGGTATTATGAGAAATTAGGGAAGCTACTGTTGGACTTCTTGTATAAATATTTTTCATTGGGTTAATGAGAATACAGAAAAACAATTACTCTAAATCTTTCATGGTATAAGAGCAAAATTGCTTCTTCAAAATTTTTTTCCCTAAACCATGGCCGGCGGCACTACACCTCCACCACCGGTAACAACATGCAACAGCGCATCTCTTGGGAAGCCGAACCCCGCTCCTGCTGCGCTACCTCTTCCAGGTTTTACTGCAGAACAGTGGGTGGCGTTAACAGCCGCGTTTGGTACTCCTCACACTCCTTCTAACAGGTTGCATGGTAAGTTGGAAATGGATTCTTGGATAATTGATACTGGATGTTCTCATCATGTTACTGGTGATGAATCTTGTTTAGTGGATACTAAAGTAGTTTCGCCATGTCCCGTGGGCCTCCCGGATGGTCAAACGGTGGTTGCTACTAAGGAGGGTGTCGTGAAACTCACGGACAAAATAATACTCCAACATGTTCTTTTTGTTCCTAAGTTAAACAACAATTTAATTTCGGTTTCACAACTAAATGATGATCTAAATTGCTTTGTCCAATTTAATTCTAACTTGTGTGCTATACAGGACCTGCATTCGAGGGAGGTGATTGGCACGGGTGAGAGACGGAATGGACTTTACTATCTACGGCATGGATTACAGGTGCAAGCGGTTTCGGTTGATACTTCGAAGTCCTTGGAGCTATGCCATAGTCGTTTGGGTCATCCTTCCGAGACAATAGTGAAGTTGCTTCCTTTTTTTAATAATTCTAGGGGTCATTTGAATAAAGCATGTGAAGTTTGTCATCGTGCTAAACATTCTAGAGATCGTTTTCCTTTAAGTGCCAATAAATCAACTCGGATTTTTGAGTTATTACATTGTGATTTATGGGGTCCGTATGATGAAGTTTCTTCGTGTGGTGCTCGTTATTTTTTAACTTTAATGGACGATTATTCACGTGCTGTGTGGGTTTATTTATTGATTGATAAAAGAGTAAGTTTTCAAGATGTTTATGTCCTTTATTGCCATGATTGACCGTCAATTCTCTCAAAAGTTGAAAATTGTACGTAGTGACAATGGAACAGAGTTTAACTGCATGGAAGATTTCTTTGTGGCTAATGGAATTTTATTTCAAACCTCTTGTGTGGGTACCCCTCAACAAAATGGAAAAGTGGAAAGGAAACATAAACATATTCTCAATGTCGCTCATGCATTGAGGTTTCAAGGGGGGTTGCCAATCTATTTTTGGGGAGAATGCGTTTTGGCCGCTGCTCACCTAATAAATCGGATTCCCTCTAGTGTTCTCCTAAACAAAACTCCATATGAAATGCTATTTGGTTGTACACCTTTTAGTGACTTGCGAGTTGTTGGTTGCTTAGCTTATGCCCATAATCAACGCACTAAAGGTGACAAGTTTGCCAGTCGAAGCCGTAAATGTGTTTTTGTGGGTTATCCGTTTGGTAAGAAGGGATGGAGTTTATTTGATATTGAGAAAAAAAAGTTCTTTGTGTCGAGGGATGTGAAGTTCTATGAAAATGTCTTTCCTTATTTGAATGTTGATGTCACAAATCATACTCCTCCCCTTGACAGTGATGTGACTTATAATGAGGGAGCCCAGGAAGAGCTTATTGAAGGTATGGGGGATCATCAGGTGATGCACGAGGATGCCATCGTCGGTCCTCAAACGGTCTCTCCCACGACTAGCGTCACGCCTAGTAATGCTGAGCCTTAGTCTACCGCATTTGTGCCAAGTGAAAATGCTCGGGATGTGCCACCAGTGGACGCTTCATCCTCGGCTGTCGGGGGGGGGGGGGTAGATGGTGCTCCTGACGGAACGGGGAGGGACAATTTGGGCCACGGGTTTCGGGAGAAGTTCCCATCAGTAAAGTTGAGAGACTTCGTGACACATACAGTTATCAAGGACAGTCCATCTCTCGCTCCATCTGCTCCGCCATATCACACTCCCTCAGGTACGCCTTTTCCTATAGCACATTATGTTAGTTGTGATCAATTTACTGTGAAACACCGGAATTTTCTTGCAGCTGTAACTGCAGGTGTTTAGCCACAGTCTTTTAAGGAGGCTGCAAAAGATAGAAGGTGGTGTACTGCTATGCAAAAAGAAATTCGTGCTTTGGAAGATAATGGCACTGGGACTATGGAAAAATTACCTCCTGAAAAGAAAGCTCTCGGAAGTAAATGGGTGTACAAAATTAAGTACAACTCAGATGGTAGCATTGAGAGGTTAAAAGCCAGATTAGTTATTTTCGGTAATCATCAAGTTGAAGGAATTGATTATAATGAGATATTTGCCCCAGTCGCGAAAATGGTGACAGTTAGAGCTTTTCTGGCCATTGCAGCATCCAAGCATTGGGAGTTGCATCAGATGGATGTTCATAATGCCTTCCTTCACGACGATTTAGATGAGGAGGTGTGTATGAAACTTCCGCCAGGTTTTAGCTCCACTGATTTTGATTTGGTTTGTCGTTTGCGTAAATCGCTGTATGGTTTGAAACAAGCGCCTCGATGTTGGTTTGCAAAGCTTGTGACAGCTTTAAAGGGGTACGGGTTTTTTCAATCCTACTCCGATTATTCCCTCTTTACTTACTCTAAAGGGTCTGTACAGATCAACGTCCTAGTATATGTTGATGATTTGCTAATCTCTGGTAATGATTCCGCTGCGGTGACGGCTTTCAAAGCTTATTTGAGTCAATGTTTTTATATGAAGGATCTTGGTGTGCTTAAATATTTTCTTGGCATTGAGGTGGCTAGAAGTTCCTCAGGGTTGTTTTTATGTCAAAGGAAATATGCCCTTGATATTATTTCAGAGGCAAGACTATTGGGCTCGAAATCGGCTTCATTCCCGATTGAACAAAATCATCAGCTGGCGCGTGCCAAGGGGCCTTTTCTTATGGATCCCGAGCCCTATAGGCGTTTGCTTGGGCGTCTTATCTATTTTGCGGTTACTCGTCCTGACTTGGCATACTCGGTTTATGTCTTGTCACAATTCATGCAGGAGCCACGACAAGAACATTGGGATGCTGCATTACGGGTTGTTCGTTATTTAAAGAAATTCCCGGGTCAGGGCATTCTATTACGTTCAGACAGTGTGTTATCTTTGACAAGTTGGTGTGACTCGGATTAGGCAGCCTGTCCCCTTACTCGGCGGTCTCTCACTGGGTGGTTTGTGTTTTTGGGGCATTCGCCAATTTCATGGAAACTAAGAAGCAGCATACTGTAGCTCGTTCTTCGGCAGAGGCCGAATATCGCTCTATGGATTCTGTTGTGAATTAAAATGGTTGAAGAAGGGTCTACTTTTGAGTTTGGGAATCCATCATCCTAAGGCGATTCCTCTTTTTTGTGATAGTCAGTCCGCGTTGCATATAGCGCAGAATCAGGTATTTCATGAACGCACGAAGCACATTGAGGTTGATTGTCATTTCGTGCGAGATGCTATCCAGGAAGGTCTTATTGCTCCGTCTTATGTGTCGACGACGGACCAATTGGCGGATATTTTTACCAAGGCTTTGGGGAAGAAGCAATTTGATTTTCTCCTTGACAAGTTGGGCATTTTAGACTTGCATGCTCCAACTTGAAGGGGGGTGTTAGGAGATTATTTAGGTGATTTATTCTTTTATTCTAGGATAGCTATATATGAGTACTTGCTTTGTTATAGGAAACTACTTCCTCAAGAAGTTTAATATTTCCTAAACTATTGCTAGGTATTATGAGAAATTAGGGAAGCTACTGTTGGACTTCTTGTATAAATATTTTCCATTGGGTTAATGAGAATACAGAAAAACAATTACCCTAAATCTTTCATATTTGAATAAGAAAAATCATTTCATGAATGTTGTGGAAACAGTTGCTAGTCAAGGTTGCTGAGGTCATCTCCAATTTATATCTCGTTCAAGATCATTAACACGTTTCTACTTATTAGCTAGATAAATGTGTTCTGCTGCAAATCGAGTAATATTACATTTTAATAATAATCAGGGTTGCTACATGTAATCTTTTTCTAAAGCTTCTGACAAGGATGCAAATATTCTTTAGGAACATGTCTAGATAGTATGGGGAGAGGAAGAGCTTCCTTGCATTTCCTTGACCACAATGGGTGCATCTGCAATGCATAAACTTATGTGAGACATAGAGAGAGGTATCTCTAGTTGACTGTCATTTACCTATTTTCTTGTTTATCTGAAAAACTTAACATTTTATTGGTACCAGGCCACAATCATCATGGAACCATACTTGTACAGCAGCAGCTGCTATTGGTCTTCTTTCAAAATTGCACCTTCATCCAGAGTTTAATTCACATGAACTGGACAAACAGGCAGAAACATTGGAGGATGCCTTGGAGCTTTATTTGAAGCGCTTACAAGTCGTCGCCTGCATATGGGCAAAAATTTGTGGCCTTTGACTAGCTTTAGGAGCTTAACTTCTGTAGTATACAATATGTCACAAATTAGGTTTTTTGTGTGTGTGTGTGTGTGAAGTGATTCAGATATTTTTGAATCTGATGGATCTTTGACATGAGCTGACAGTCACAAGTAACTAATTCCTTTGAAACCTGAAGTAGTTTTTGTTTGTTTGTTTGTTTGATTGTAACTGCAGGGTGGATTTGCCTAGAGGCTCAAAAGAGGAATAAAGGTCGGGATTTTGCATAAAAACATAAGTTAGGTCTGTTCTGGCAAACTGCACAGAGGATTTAAGTACATGAGAGAAACAACACATTATGACAATGTACAAATCCAGAGGCAAACCTGAATGGATCCTATAAATTTCAGGATCGATCCAAGGCCTGCTATTTCAGTTTCAATGTTTTGTTTTGTTAACTTTTTTGGCATTTGTAGGTACTTTGGGGTCTTTTAGCAACTTTCGTAGTATTTGTTATAATGTACAAATAACTTCTCTTTCACTTTTAATTCGATTCTTGTTTGATTGAATTAAAATTTGAGAGAAATGTTTTGTTTTCTTCGTTCCAACTTGTTGTTCAAGCCATAGATCTAGATTTTACTTCTTGTTTGATCAGAAGTTGTAGATGCCTTGATATTCAAGAGAGCCAACATATTGAATTGAAGATCAATTGCGTGGGGAAGAACTTATGTTTGAGCTAGTTAAAGACCTACTCAATTGGCTCGGATTCGTGGATATCTTCATCTCTAACTTCAGTAAGTTCTTTCTGTCAGTCTATTTACTCTTATTATCCAGTTATCCTTTGAGCTCACTATTTAGATAATAATGCAACTAGTTTCTCCCACATTGTTTTCATAAACCATTTTCAACTTATATTTTTATCCTTATATCGATCTTCACTACATTGTTTAGATTCTTTGTAGAAACTAAGGCCATATTTGGTTGCTCAATGGAATGAGTTTGACCATTGTAATGGTAATGACCATTACAGTGGTTTAAGCCATTCTTGTGTTTGGTTTGGCATAAAACGGCGTAATGGGAATGACCATTACAAATTTCATTGTAACGGGCATTCCTTTTCAAAACCCTAAGAATGCCCATTGTAATGGTCAACACTTCATTTGTCTTATTTGCCTTTTTTACCTAACACAGATGTCTCCTTACCTACCATAGATTCAAAATCCATGGTTAATAATTGAGGGCATAACAGTAAAGGCACAAATCGTTCCCATTCTCATTCCATTACCATCAAGTAACCAAACATAACAATGTTCCCATTTCCATTCCTATTACTAATATGATGCAGGAGGGTTTCTAGGGTTCCTAATTTGTTTTCAAAGTTATTTACTAAATAACTTATTATTAATCTTTTCATTTAATTAGGAGTCTTTTTAATTTCCTTTTAGGATTAGGCTTTACTTTTTCTTTTAGGAATAGACTGCTTGTTATTTTAGTATTTGATTCTACTTTTTTTTTTTAGGAATAGGCTGCTTATTATTCAAGTTATTTGAGCACTATAAATAGAGCTCTTCCTCAATATTGTAGGAAACTTTTGATTTTGATAATTTGAATTGAACATTAGAGTTATTTCTCTGTGTTTTGGGCAATTCTCTTGTGTTCTTCCCTGTTAATTATCTGTTGAAACTAGCCTACAGAATAATCGTTATTTTGCCCGACGTCAGTTGGCATCAGAGCTTCAACAACTTCTTGGAGTGAGATTTCATCAGTTTCTATGGCTGGTGGTCGTGGTCAGGTTCCGAACGAGGAAGCCCCTCACCGTGATCGTAGCGTTCAGGATGTGATGATTGAGGATTTATAGAGGCAAGTTGCAGAGTTAACCCAGCGTCTAACGGCTCAGGATTTCAGAGATCGTGAGATCGAAGATTACGATTCTGATTCCAGTTTCGAAAATCCGTATCACAATCGTGCTCGATTCTGGGAGCGCCGTGGTCGGGAGGATCGTCATGGAAATCTCGGTTTCAAAGTGGATCTACCCGAGTTTTCTGGTACGTTACAGGCCGAAGGATTCATCGATTGGTTGAATGAAGTAGAGCGTATTTTGAAGTATATGAAAGTCGCAGATCATGTCAAGGTGAAATTGGTCGCTATCAAACTCAAAGGCAGGGCATTTGCGTGGTGGGAGCAGTTGAGGCGATCACGAGACAGGCAAGGCAAAGCCAAGATCACTGATTGGGAAAAGATGAAGAGTCACTTCTTTCCTTTCGGCTACACTCCAACCTTATTTCAGCGACTTCGCTCGTTGAGGAAAGATACACTATTGAAGGAATAAAACAAAGTGCCAAATCTTCTGTGTTTGTGGATAAGCGAATTGGGGAACATAAATGCGCTCGACGAGGGACAAAACCATGATTTAGCGCTTGGGCAAAACCAACAGTTAGCGTTTGGCCATAGTCATAGTCTGGGACTTGGCCAGAACCATGATTTGGGTCTCGGACCGGCTCATGAGCATGACTTGGGTTTAAGGCAGACACGTGAACATGATGTCGGTTTAGGGCATCCTCATGACCATGCACTAGCTTTAGGGCATCCTCATGACCACGAATTGGTTTTGCATCATGCCCATGCTCATTCCGATGACCAACCTCATTCACATCCCCATGCACATTCCCATGTCCTCAATCACGATCACCAGAACGAGTTAGTGTTGGGTTAGAACCATGAGCCTGAGAATGAGCATGACCGTGTTGATGAACATGATCATGAATTAGCTCTTTCTGCACATAGTCATGACTTGGGATTGTCAGAGAACCATGAGTTGACTGTCACAGGTAGTCACGACCTTGAACACACTCTGGATTTGGCTATGGATCAGCACCATGATTTGAGTATTGAACATTCTGATAAACGTCTGGTTGTTAACCAGCTCCATCTGGTAGTCGCTCCCGTCCTTTAGACTCGTGCCATCGTTCCGAGTCCGAATCATGAACTTGCCGTGGGGCAAGAGTTTCCAGATGCCAAGAAACTGAAGGAAGGAACATATGCTCAAAACTTCAATTCTGAGGACTGTTCTAAATTGGCAATTCACGTGAAGCTCAAAAACTGGAAAAATGAAGAGGTTATTCAAAGCATTCACAACCGTTTTGTGACCGGAGACTGGTCAAAAGCTGCTTGCAAAGGTCAGACAGCAGACGGTGGCAACAAAGATGATGATACAGTCTATGGTGATTTTGAAGATTTAGAAACTTTAGAGAAGTATGAGAACCATCAGATGAATGATGTTGATGCAGATGGAATCCAGAAAGAGGATGACCTAGAAATAGAGGAGTGGAGGCTTAAAAAGCTTGCACTTCGTGCAAAGTTTGATGCCCAATTTAATGGTTCTGAAACACCATATGAGGAGACTGATATAAAAGATGGGACCAAGATTCAACGGAATCAGACTAATGACGGTGGATATTTTGATAAGTTACAGGAGGAGGTTGAACTTCAGAAACAGAGGAATATTGCCGAGCCGAATGAACTTGATGAGGCCACTCGGTTAGAAATAGAAGGTTTTAGAACAAGGACATACGTGAGGTTGGAGGTTTATGATGTTCCTTTCAAAATGGTTGAATATTTTGATCCTTGCCATCCTATCCTTGTCGGAGACATCGCTTTTGGGGAGGAAAATGTTGGCTACATGCAAGCCAGATTAAAGCGACATTGTTGGCACAGAAAAGTGTTGAAGACTAGAGATCCAACCATTGTCTCAGTTGGTTGGCGGCGTTACCAGACCACACCTGTCAATGCCATTGAGGACCGCAATGGACGACATCGTATGCTGAAGTACACTCCTGAGCACATGCATTGCCTTGCTATGTTTGGGGGTCCTCTTACCTCCACACACCGGAGTAGTTGCTGTGCAGAATGTATCAAACAATCAGACGACATTTAGGATTACTGCAACTGTGGTTGTACTAGAGTTTAACCATGCAGCAAGGATTGTGAAAAAGATAAAACTTGTGGGTTACCCTTGCAAGATTTTTAAGAAGACAACTCTCATCAAGCGATGTGTTAGGATGATGAGTGGTTACTATTTGACAGCAGACGTGACTCCAAATTTGCCAACAGAGATGCAACAGCTAGCAAAGTTTTCTGATCTGATACCAGAGGATCTTCCTCCTGGGCTGTCGTCAGAGGATTTCGATGAAGCTGTTGTGAACTCGAGGACGAGTTTTTTCCAACCCGGGGCGACTGATGCAGGAGGGTTTCTAGGGTTCCTAATTTGCTCTCAAAGTTATTTACTAAATAACTTATTCGTAATCTTTCAATTTAATTATGAGTCTTTTTAGTTTCCTTTTAGGTTTAGGCTTTACTTTTTCTTTTAAGAATAAACTGTTTGATATTTTAGTATTTGATTATACTTTTTATTTTAGAAATAGGCTGCTTATTATTCAAGTTATTTGAACACTATAAATAAAGTTTTTCCTCAATATTGTAGGAGATTTCTGATTTTGATAATTTGAATTGAACATTAGAGTTATTTCTCTGTGTTATGGGCAAATCTCTTGTGTTCTTCCCTGTTAATTATCTGTTGAAACTAGCCTACAGAATAATCGCTATTCTGCCCGGCGTCGTATTACCATTCCCATTCCCATTCCCATTCCATTGAGTAACCAAACATGGCCTGTAGCAAACCTAGAACCTGTCGCTGGTAGCTAATTGATGTTTTGTGCAGATATCTTGATTTATCTATCATATGTGTGTAAGTAAATATCCTCAGGTTCATTTCTTAAGATGAAATGAAAATTATATAGGTTGCTTAAATTTCCAATTCTGCAGCGTCTATCCAAAGTTTCTTGTAGTGGGTAGTTGGCAATGATTAGGCCAATCTCTTGTCAGCCATGTCTATTGCATCGATATATTTATTTTCTTCATCCTCCATTGTGTTGTTTATGCAAGATATGTTTTCTCACTCTTTAACAAATCTCTGAGTTCATCACTAGAAGATTTTAGATTCTTAGTCTTGACGGTCTTGAGTTCATCACCTACTGGACAATGACCCAAGGAGCAAAACATTCCTCCCAACTTCTTTTCTTCTCTTCGACATTGTTTCTCATTTTCCCATAGTTTTCCCTGAAAAATGAAAATAAAAAATCAAACATACCCTACATGTTTTTTCTAATTGCCACGTGGCGACTTTGTGTCCAATTTCAAATTGCAAGAGAACATGCCATGTGCAGGGGCGGACCCAGGATTTTAGTCGGGGGGGGGGGGGGGGGGGGAGAAATGGAAAATACTTATTAGTTGATAATAGTAGTTATCAATGGTAAAGCCAATTTTTTTTTACCGAAGCTAGTAACTAATAAAAAAAATTCAACTATAAAAAATACAATGCATATATCAAATTGGATTCAAGTGTAGTCAATTTTAAGCCAAAATAAGGTCACTATTGATAACCTTAGCAAAGAGCAAACAAACATAATAATTAGAATATATAACTAATATCACAAAAAAGTTTGTCTAGGAAGCCAGACTTTAAAGCCATTTTTTAGTCAGGCTAGAGCATTTTTACACCTTTACCCATTCTCTTTAAAATACAACCACAAACATTATCTATAGAAGGGATAGAAATGTAAAAAACTTAAAACCTGACCAAAAAGTGGCTATAAAGCCTGATTGTCTAGAATTGAGAATCACAAAATAATTAGGATAAGTTCTAGGTGAAGGTAAAAAAAATTTGAAATTTGTGAATCTAATATGATCATAATACAATTTCAAAGAAAAAATAGTTTATATGAGGCTCAAATTTTTTACGAGTTGGCTAATGGTATATATTTTCATTGAATTCTATCGTTATTATTTTAGATATTAATTTTAAATATTTTTTTGTTAGGGGTTTAATATCACTTGTGAAAAACAATTCATTTCTTTAATGTTAATAAATTTTTATTAAACTAAACATTTTTTAATGTTTGCAATTACTAATAAAATTGCATTGAAAATAAAATAAAAAATGCACTCGAAGAGTATCGAACTCAGGTTTTTTACTAAAAGTGATAAACCTCCAACCACTACACCAATAAAGACATGTTTGAATATTTTCATAAACAATTATCATATTGTATTCTACATTATATAATCGATTTTTTAAAACTAAAATATATATACTAAAAATATTTTAAAAGTTGAGGGGGGGGGGGGGGGGAGCTGCCCCCCCTCGCCCCTTAGTAGGTCCGCCCATGGCCATGTGGATTTGGGGTAGTTTCATCTTCTCTTTATTCCCACACTCTCTCTCCTTTCTTTTTTATCCGTTACATTGGTCTCTTTCTTCTCTTCCATTTCATTTTAGGCATTTTTTGAGTTTGGCCCCCATTATCTCATGTCTAATACACTCTAGCCCCCATTTTTGAAAATTAATTCAGTCTAACCCTATACTCAAGTTCACCCTTGGTCAACATGACTGCCCTTGACTTCTTTAACTCTCTTAAAACCCATAAATGTTCTTCACTTAGAGGTGCAAGGCACATGCTAGGTGTAAACATCTGCAAATTTCATGCCCTTTAGGCTCTAAGTGAAGGGCATCTTTTGGTTTTAAGAGAGTTTAAGATGTCAATGGTAGTCAACATAACTGTGATTGTACGGGGGATTAGACTGAATTAGTTTTCAAAATGAGGAGCATATTCTATTAGACTAATGGGAGCCAAACTCAAAATAACCCTTCATTTTTTTATTCATTCTTACTTTTTCTATTTTCTTCCTCATCATGCCGTTGCTCCCCCCCCCCCCCCCCCCCCCCCCTCGTTCATGTTTTTTGAGGATTACAAATATCATAGTTGGTAAAGCCAAGACTTAATAAATTGTCTTTGCTTGGAGAGACTAGAAGAAGTAGCAGTAACAAAAGAAACAAAATATGTATAAAAGAGAATGGGAAAGAAAAATGTTAAGGAAAACTAGAATACAAAAGAAAGAAATTGAACTCCATTGGGCAAAATTTATCCTAGTTGTATTATGACTTGGCAATCATAGGACATAACAATTGGAAATTACCAAACTAATTTCACACCAGTAAAATCAACTCAATAAAAAAAATGCAAACAACTGCAAGTTTAAACATAAATTAAGCACTTAAAGAAGTTAAATAAAAATATTAAAGATTTTATCCAAAAGAAATTCAAATTGAGCCAAAAAGAGGTCACTGACTCTATGAAAGAAAACTAATATCGCTATTGATCATACAGAGTTTATAATAACATCACTTGTTAAACACACCAAAACAAATGGTGAAACTAAAGATTTACGAAGGGCATTATGAATACATATTTTTTGCCTCCTTCATTGTTTCCTTAATGTAGGATAAATGATCTTCATTCTTTAACAAGCCGTTGAGAAAACCTAGTTCGCGCCTAGAAGCTTTGAAGTTCTTCATCTCAACAGTCTTGAGGTTCTCCATTGCACCTTCCAACTGACACTCTAAGTTCAAATAAGAAAACAGTATTATAGGCCGACCCTGTCCAAAAAAAAATGTAAACAATAAAAGTTAGATATTAGCTTAATTAGCTGATAACTAATATAAAGATCAAACTAGAAGACTCACTGGGATTCTCATCCACGGATTTATTTGAAGGATAAGAGTTTCCACATGCGGAAAGCTCTTTAGAAAGTGTGGCAATGCGTCAAGATGGAACAAGGGTGTTACCATTTACTCTAAGATTGTTAGATTATGAAACAAAGTTGGTGCGGCACAAACAAACTTTTGCATTGAACAAGCAAACAACATTGAACCATTAGAACAAAGCTATAGTTCATCTTATTATTTAGCTACTAAACTGAATTTAGAATAATGAATACCCGAAGCAATAACGTCAGATCTTTTGCATTGCAGAGGCCATTAATTAGATTCGTCATTGGTCGAGTGGTTGCCATCTGAATATTTCCGGTGACAAGATTGTTTAGGTTCTCTATAGAAACCTTAGTCATAGGAGACCAACCTGTCAACGCTAGCGAAGTGAGGTTTGGTGCACATATCTTGATCTCATTGTTACACTGTCTTCCATCTCCAGTATGTTGTAAAACCAAGTTCTTTAGATGCATGGAAGATATATATAGCCTGCTTGAATATCCAAATACACAGAAACTTATAACCAAAATTTCCATTAGGGGACTATTGGCAACGATATCTCCAATTCAATCTGCAGGTATAGTTCTCATTTCCATTTTCTCTAAATCCAAAATTTGCAAGTTTTGACATAAACCCGAAATGTTTGTAGGAAGGTCCGACCTGACATGCCTAACTTCGTGAAACCAATTGGAGCACCCTCAATCCAGTGGAGGCATTCAGGCAACTCAAGCGGATCCTTGTTGTATGGAAAAAAAGTCTCCATTTCCATTAAAGCATAAACACAGCTCTTCAACATTATGTGCAGCTGCAAAGAGAATCCATTCATTGACACAGCTCGTTTTGCATTCAAAATTGGTTGACATGAAAGCTCTGTATGTTGGACTTGTTATGGAGATGCTTTACTACTTCATTTACAAATCGCTTAAAACTAACAGAATCAAATTTGTGGTGACAGATTATGGGATCACAGGTGATGTATAATGAAGGAGTAGAAGTCTATAAGTTTCTCCACCTCTTGGATAGAATGCTGGTTTGGCAAGTGGGTTTCATGTCAAGCAGAGAAAGAATCTGAGATAGACATTCGTCCGGTACGTTGCTGATCCTGTCTTTTTTTTCACCTTCTTCATTGGAAGGTGGCTTCCACAACTTGTTCATCTGCATATTACAAGAAATTGTAATTGTTGTTGGAATACTATTGAGGAGAATTGTTATCAGGGGCAAATACCTTGCAAAATCCAGGTTATAATTGACAGAAAGTTGGGAGGATTCTTTGAATTTTTTTGTCCTTTTAATGTTTCTTTTGGTCAATGACTAGGTATCTTGCTAATAGTCTTTGTTAATTTAATTATTATACCACAACATGGTGAAGACAAGCAAGGGTGTTTGTTCTACTTTTCATCTTTACAACAAAGCTTGATTAGAGTGAAGCAAGGTATGGTAAAGATGAGAGGGTGTTTTTTCTAGGTTTTCATCCTTCGATAATGATTGATTAGAGTGAAGGAAAGGTGGGGTGGGGAAATTGGAGGAGAAATGAATTGAAATCCCTAAAAATGAAGTAAAAGAACAAATGAATAGTTATTTTGATTTAATTAGTATATCACAACATGGTGAAGACGAGTGAGGGTGGTTTTCTAGGTTTTCATCCTTGCGAAAAGGCTTTATCAGACTGAAGGAAGGTGGGGTATAGAGATTGGAGGATGAGGGGAAATGAAATAGAAAAACCCTAGAAATTAAGTTGAAGAATGGATGAGAGAGAAAACGAAAGAGGCAGTAGAGATGATACCCCGCTGCCTTTGCTTAGTTGTTCTTGTTCCTCCTGATGCGATGTGTTTGTGTTGCTATACACAAATCCAGTAGTTCCTGAAGGATTAGCATTAGACAACAAAATTTCAAGAGATTATGGTTGCGAATGCTCTTACTCGGGACATTTGGGGGGAGGGGGGTTATGTAAAGAGGAACATGTGAGATAGACAGAGAGGAGGAAGAAATTGGTGGACATTTAGAAAGAGGGCTTGAAAGTAAAATGGGAAAGTCACTCACTTTGTTCGCTCAAACTTGATAAATTACGGATTGTAATGCATGTTCATCCCATTGTTCAAAATATTCGGTTATGCTATATATCCATAATTTCTATCTATTGTTAGCAGAAAAATGGGATATCACTGATATATCCAAAATATTTATTGCCAACTAAAACAACCATTAAATATCTATGTATCCCAATGTATTCCATAATGTTCCGATATCAAATAGTTGTAAATCGAACATTCAATCAAATCATGCGCATGTAGTGTGATATGCCATAGGGGTGGGCACAGGATGGGATGGGACGAGATAGACCCATCCCTATCCCATCCCGTTCATACGGGATCGGGACGGGACAGGATGGGAAAAACCTCATCCCGACTTCGTCCCATCCCAAACGGGTTCGGGACGGGACGGGATCAGCGTGCTCTCATTTTTTTATAAATTACTGTTTACCCAAGACCCAATTTGCTTAGTTGAAAAGAGGCAAAGGCAATTCGTAGAACTACACATAAATGATAGCCATAGATTGAGTATGAAACATCATAATAAACTACTATAAATGATAGCTGAAATTCATCCTGTAATTAAGATTTTTGCAGAGTTTTGAATGACTAAGAGGTGGACAGTATAATGGCAATGGTGGACCTGCTCTACTATTTCAAATAGTGAACAAAAGGATGAGTAGATTTGGGGTGCTAAAAAGAATGTTTCATTATTGCTTTATAAAAAACAGTCATTAAATTCATTGTCTTGACACGAAATAAAACTCTCCAATGTAGTTAGCAATCCCATTTTGAGTTTTAAAGAGTTTGCAATTAAATAATTAATTTAGAATTTTAGAAATAAACCAATATCAAGTAGTTGCAGATATAAACTAATATCAATTACACTGATTTCAACTAAATTCATTTTTCTTCAATTACACTAATATTGCAATTTTAAAATAAATAAATAAATAAAAATATTAATAATAAATATTAGCTCGGGACGGGACGGGATCGAGATGAAATTATTCAATCCTATTAAGACCCGAAAAAATCGGGACGGGATCGAGACGGGAATGGAATCGCGGGATGGGATGCCCACCCCTAATATGCCATATCCCTTTTGCAATTCTTGACTAAGCCAATTTTCATAACAAATATATCCTAAAATATCTAAATTTTTAATCAACCAAAATCACCTCAATAATTGTTGTTCTGGGAGCATTTGTGTTGCTTAGAGTTTCCATGGCCTTTTTTTGCTAGAAGTTTAGTTTGAAAAAAGGTCTTGTTACAATCTAATGATCTATTGCATAGAGCCAAAAAAAAAAATCAGGATTTGGCAAGAAAATGCGCCTAGTTTAGAAAAACGTTATATAGCAGGTGGATGAATGATATTTTCCCTGTACGTAGAGTTGGTCAAATGGTGTAAGATGCATGACCTTGCAGTTTCAGTTGCCTTAAATGAATGTTTAGCTGTAGAGGTCGATGAGAACACAAAAGATGTCCCTAAAATCTTTAGGCATTTGAGAGTATTACTGACTGGCCACAATCCTATAGTGCATTCGTCAAAAGCCCCATACATGCCATATTTTGATATATTGAGAATATTCTCATGATTATGCTATTGAATATGGCATTGAGAATATTCTCATGATTATGCTCTCAATTATGCTATGATTATGCTATTGAATATGGTCTTGATTATGTAATATAGTGCTTTAGGATGATTGCTATGTATAAAGAAGTTAGCAGATTGTTAGGGTGATTAGGAGTTGCCTATAATGGCAGAATAACTTGTATATAAACATCATAGATCAATGAAAAAGGCAGAGCATCATTCTCACTATTATCTGTCATGGTATCAGAGCCAAAGGTGAGAAGGTATTTCAAACATACCTTGAGGCAACACGCCAATCGATCTGAAAAAGAGGAAAGGCGTCTTCTTCGTCTAAAGTAGCACTAAGCTTAGAAGAATTCTAAGCTTCAATCGATCTGAAGCAGCACCAACCACAATCGCCCCTTGCTCGACCGTCATCCCTGAATCGACCCTGAATCGACCAAAGATTGATTGACCTTGCCCCCAGATTGCTCGAAAACTCTTGAAACTCTTAAATACCCTTGATAACCCTCTGGAACAACCCTCAAACAGATCCTGAATCAACCCCAAAGTAGATCTGAGCCAAAGTAGATGTTGTGGAGCGACGCTTGATAGTAGATCTGAAACAGAAAGATCTTGATTGCAGATTGCAGAATTACAGATCTTGATTGTAGATCTGAATCAACCCCAAATAAGAAGGGACAGATCTTGATAGTAGATCTTGATTGACGAAGACGAGAAGCTCTGTGAAAACCCATCTGAAAACCCTAACTCAGATCAAACCCATCTGGTTTGATTGACGAAGACGAGAAGCTCCTTGACTGCACTTGTTGTGCGATCTCTGTCTCTGGCCCTCTTTCTCCACCACCTTCATTTGGTCCACGAAGAACAATAACAGGATTAAAGGGGGATCGATCATTACCATTCCTTCTTCGACGAAATCCAAGAGTCCCAGACCCAGACCCACTGTTCTGATCCGAGCTCGGTCTGTTCCACAACGTGTACATAGCCGCCGCAGGAAACCTCCTGCTTCTTCGACCCTCCACAGGCGCAGTAGGTGTTGGTGCAACAACAACAGATCGAGATGGGGTTTCGACTTCTTCAACAAACCCTCCTTCACAATCTGAACAAATAGTTGTGGTGTCTTAGGGCGAGGAATGTGCGGAAGCTTGACAGAACCACTGAATTCATTCTTGTGAAAGACGGTGTAGGTGTTGTCCGTGAAACATTGGCTTTGTGACAGAACCAACAAGTAAACATTGTAGTCTCCTCAGTCGTGTCCTTCCGCACTACTCCACTGCTCCCTCTGCTTCATAAACATCGATCATGGCTAGTGGTGCCAACACTGCTCAGACAGGTTCTTCTGGGGCAGGAGTGACCGAGACAGATGCATCTCCATTGCCCGGGCTGAATACCAATCAGTGGCAGACACTTCTCCAAATGTTGGGCGGGTCAAAATCTGCAACGACCGATACGATGACTGGTAAGCCTTGGATTATTGACACGGGAGCTTCGAATCACATGACTGGCACGATCGGGGATCTTCGTGACTTAAGGGCGATTGCTCAATGTCCCGTGGGATTGCCAGATGGGAGTAGCGCTATCGCCACTAAAGAGGGGACGATCCTTCTTGACAGAAATTTCTGTTTGAAAAATGTTCTTTATGTGCCAGGGCTAACTTGCAATTTAATTTCTGTGTCGCAATTGACTGATCACTATAACTATTTTGTCCAATTCACTAATGATATGTGTGTTATACAGGACCGCACTTCGAGGATGCTGATTGGTGCGGGTGAACGACGCGATGGACTCTATTACTTTCGGAGGCTGCCACAGGTTCACGCAATAAAGGCCACTAGTGTGGTGACTCTTGATCTATGGCACCAGCGACTGGGTCATCCATCTCTACAAGTAACAAAGTTAGTTCCCGAAGTAAGTTTTAGTGAAACGAAAAATCGCTTGAATAAAAATTGTGATGTCTGTCAGAGGGCAAAGCAAAGTAGAGATAAGTTTCCTGTTAGTGAACATAAAGCTTCGACTATTTTTGAACTTATTCACACTGATTTATGGGGACCTTATAGAACAACTTCTTCTTGTGGTGCTTCTTACTTTCTGACCATTGTTGATGATTTTTCCCGTGCCGTATGGATTTATTTACTTATTGATAAGAAAGAGGTCTCACATACTCTTCAAATGTTTTTCTCGATGGTTAAGAGACAATTTGATAAAGAGGTAAAAATTTTGAGGAGTGATAACGGCACTGAATTCATTTGTCTGCGACAATATTTTCTTGATCATGGGATTGTTTTTCAAACGTCTTGTGTGGGAACACCTCAACAAAATGGGCGGGTTGAACGGAAACACCAACATATTTTGAACGTAGCTCGGGCGCTGCGTTTTCAGGGCTCTCTTCCTATTGAGTTTTGGGGAGAATGTGTGTTGACGGCTGGGTACTTGATAAATAGGACTCCCTCCTTGGTCTTGAATGGGAAAACACCTTATAGTGTCTTATATGGCAGCACACCCACTTACGATCACTTGCGCATTTTGGGGTCCTTGTGTTATGCACATGTACAGACGGGGGATAAGTTTGCCAGTAGAAGTCGAAGGTGCGTCTTTGTTGGGTATCCTTATGGAAAAAAGGGGTGGCGTTTGTATGACTTGGAGAAACGAGATTTCTTTGTTTCTCGTAATGTTGTATTCTCGGAAGGTGTTTTTCCTTTTGCAGATAATTTTAATTTAGACCACGATGGTCTACCTAATATCGAGGCTGTTCACGAGGAGTTTGAGGAAACATCTACGCCTGTTTTGAGGGGGGGTGTCGAGGAGTTTGTACAGCCGGATGGGGCTGCTGGGCAGTCGGCATGTGCCGAGGAGTTTGTTAAGCCAGATGGGGCTGCTGGGCAGTCGGCGTGTGCCGAGGATGGGGCAAATGCTGGTGTCGAGGCGGTTGTACAGCCGGATGAGGCTGCTGGACAGCCGGTTTGCGCAAACCAGGAGGACAACCCGGACGCAAGTCAGGAAGATGTGTTGGGCAGGGGTCAACGCAGAAGGCAAGCCTCGGTACGACTCCGTGATTATGTTACTCATACCATTCGGAAAATGAGTCCATCCGTACCACCTTCACCCGTACCACGGCATTCCTCAGGTACACCCTATCCTATAGCACATTATGTGAATTGTGATAATTTTTCTATGCGACATAGACATTTTCTTGCAGCCTTGACAGCAAATCGGGAACCTGTGTGCTATTCTGAGGCCGTGAAAGACAGCCACTGGAGGGATGCCATGCGACGAGAAATTGAGGCACTTGAGATTAATGAAACCTGGGTTGTAGCAGAATTGCCACCAGGAAAGAAAGCTCTAGGATGCAAGTGGGTATACAAGATCAAGTATAATTCTGATGGTACCATTGAGCGATTGAAGGCTCGACTGGTTATTCTTGGGAATCATCAAATTGAAGGAATTGATTATACAGAGACATTTGCTCCAGTAGCTAAGATGGTTACAGTGAGGGTCTTTCTTGCCGTTGCGGCTGCCATGAATTGGGAAGTCCATCAGATGGATGTTCATAATGCATTTCTCCATGGTGATCTTACGGAGGAGGTATACATGAAATTACCACCCGGTTTTCAGGTGGGGACTTTCGGGAAGGTGTGCAAGCTTAGGAAATCATTATATGGGCTGAAGCAGGCACCCCGGTGCTGGTTCGCTAAACTGTCAACTGCTTTGAAGAATTATGGTTTTCAGCAATCTTATTCAGATTATTCTTTGTTTACTCTACAGAGAGGTGCGGTTCAGCTCAGTGTTCTTGTTTATGTCGACGACCTTATCATCTCTGGGCGTAATCCGGTTGATATACAGAAATTCAAGGGTTACCTCAGTGCTTGTTTCTACATGAAAGATCTGGGTCCTTTAAAGTATTTCTTGGGGGTAGAAGTGGCACGCGGACCAGATGGGTTTGTACTTTGTCAACGCAAATACGCGCTTGACATCATTTCTGAGGCCGGATTGCTAGGGGCAAGGCCCGCGGCTGTGCCACTGGAACAGAATCATCGACTTGCCTTGTCTACGAGTCAAGAGCTCGCTGATCCCGAGCCTTATCGTCGCTTGGTGGGGCGGCTAATTTATTTGTGTTTTACTCGACCAGAATTATCTTATAGTGTTCATGTTTTATCTCAATTTATGCAACGTCCTCGGGCAGACCACTGGGAAGCTGCTTTGCGGGTGGTCCGGTACTTAAAAGGTAATCCGGGTCAAGGTATATATTTGAGTAGTAAGTGTGACATGCAGTTACATGGGTGGTGTGACGCTGACTGGGCCGGATGCACATTGACTAGGCGATCCCTCACTGGGTGGTTAGTGTTTCTTGGGAACTCGCCAGTATCTTGGAAGACAAAGAAGCAACATACAGTATCCCGTTCCTCCGCAGAGGCAGAATACCGGTCTATGGCTATGACTACATGTGAGTTGAAATGGCTAAAAGCTATTTTAGCTAGCCTCGGGATGTCCCACACACGTTCTATGTCTCTTCATTGTGATAGTCAGGCGGCTCTTCATATATCTCAAAATCCCGTATTTCATGAACGGACAAAACACATTGAAGTGGATTGTCACTTTGTCCGTGATGAGATTGTTGCCGGAAATATCAATCCCACCTATGTCCCGTCCAATGCGCAACTCGCTGACATTTTCACAAAAGCATACGGGATCTCCATGCACCAACTTGAGGGGGGGTATTGAGAATATTCTCATGATTATGCTATTGAATATGGCATTGAAAATATTCTCATGATTATGCTCTCAATTATGCTATGATTATGCTATTGAATATGGTCTTGATTATGTAATATAGTGCTTTAGGATGATTGCTATGTATAAAGAAGTTAGCAGATTGTTAGGGTGATTAGGAGTTGCCTATAATGGCAGAATAACTTGTATATAAACATCATAGATCAATGAAAAAGGCAGAGCATCATTCTCACTATTATCTGTCAGGTTCATATTCTCAAGCACTCTCAGAGTGTTAAATTTGAGTACTCTGAGAGTCAGGAAAATGCCATCTTCATTACACGATTTGAAACTTTTGAGATACCTTGACCTTTCTTTGAATTATATCACATGTTGCCTGAATCCGTGTGCAAGTTTAAAAAAACCTGCAGATGTTGGATTTAAGTGAAAATAGGGAACTTGGAACTTTGCCAAACTCATTACCTGAAACTATTTGTGAAATAACCCAACCTACAGTCATTGCTACTATGGGGTTGTGAAAACCTCGAAAGCCTTGCCAGAAACAAAGGGAAAATTGATGATCCTGAAGCACCTAGATATGAAGGGGGTGTGAGAAAATAACTAAAATACCAATTGGGATTGAGCAAGTGACCTGCCTCCGGACATTAGGCGACAGAAACTTCTATGTAGGGGTGCCTGACAGAGATGGAGATGGATGTGTTTTTTGCTCGTATCCATGAATTGCAAAGCAACTCAGAGGAGAACTATTGATACGTGGACTTCAGAATGTTAGAAATGCAGAGGACGCTGCAACAGCCAACTTGGGTAGTAAACAACACCTCACTCTGGAATTGGAAGACTTACCCAAGTTGACAGCTTTGCCAAATGAGATAAAACACTCTATAAGCTCCGACTTAAACTTCAGCAATTGCAACCATCTGAGAAATTTGCCAGATCATTTAACATCCCTCCAGAAACTAGAAATTTAGGAATGTCGGGTGTTGGAATTGGCAGCTGAGGAGGATTTTCAGGGCCTTGTTTCCCTCGAGATATTGGTTACGAAAACATTACCTAAGTTGAGAGCATTGCAGAGGAGATACAACACCTTCCCATGTTTAAACATCTTGAGATTTGGAGATGTGAGAATCTGAGAATATTACCAAACTGGTTAATGCACCTCCCACTCTTCAAACTCTGAAGAACCACTATCCCCATACTGATCTAGAAGCACGATGCGAGAGGGACGAGGGTGAGGACTATGACAGCATTTCCCACATTCCAGATTTCTGTATACGGTGAGATTAGTGCTACAGCTGCTGCTTATTATAGTTGCTGATTTTCTCAGATCAGTCAACTATTCATTTCTCTCTCCATTTATTTTATTCAGCCAACCATGACTTCCAATGTAACCATTTTAATAGTTTTGTTTTCATCTACCAACGTTTAAGCCCCTATATATATAGATGTTAACAATGCTTTTGTAAAATGAATTTTATCAACAGAAGCATTCAATGATACAATCTCATCTCATATGAGAAAAAGCAATGTAAGTGCAAGTGTGCAACCTTGAACTGGTAGTCAGAGTGAAAATGATACTAGTAACTGAAATTCTGGGTGGTGAGGCAGCTTTGAGTAATGACTAATGTGTATATGTGTCTGCGAATTCGAAATCAAGGTGAATCATATATATTTGATTTCTCAAAGTTCCATACATGTATGTTTGATTGGGATGATTTGTTAAGTTTGTAATAGGAGTTCCGATGTTTTGTGATGTTGGCTTGTGACCCCCTTAGTCGCTTATGTTTCTGCTCCAGCTATGCTGGTTTGTTTGTGACTCTCTTTTAGATCTTATTAATCTATTGCTGGTTTGATTGATGAAGAAAGAAAGTCAACTGATAAATACGTCACCAATGGCCGTGAATCAGTGCAATCTCCAATGTGTATCAATATTCAGGGTTTGTATCTTTGTAGCAGCTCTTTCTTTGTCGAGCGATTCTAGATGTCGAGGAAATGGGCGAGGGAGGGTGGAGCGCACGTGCTTTGTAAAAAAAAAAAAAGAGCGAGCGGGAAATCGAAAATTTTCGGGGAGAAGGAGGGAATGGGGAGAGCTCTCCCATTTTCATTCTCAAGCTCAGACCTCTCTCTCCCTCTCCCCATTTTCATTCTCAAGCTCAGACCTCCCTCTCCCCATTTTCCATCTCGACACCCTCTCCTCCAACGAAGCTCTCCCTCTCCACCCTCTCCCCATCATCGACTCAAACGAAGCCAGAGAAGAAGAAGGAGAAGATAAGAAGCTCTCCCTCGTCCATTCCCTCTCGCAAAAGCAAAGGTAAGTCTCCCCTTCATTTCTAGATCAAGGGTTTTTAGATCTAGGGTTTCTCATTTTAATTAGATCTAGGGTTTCTCATTTTAATTAGATCTAGGGTTTTGTATTGATCCAGATGAAAGTCTATTCTTGATTTACAAATATGTCTCAGGAGGAAGCCTAGAATATCATCTCCATGGTATGAACTTCTACTTTCTGTTTGGTGGGAAATTCGTTTGGGTTTTGTTTGTTTAGTGTTTGATTTATGAGATATGTATCCATTTGCAGAGAAAAAGAGGAGAGGACTAAAAGAGGGTTCTTTTCTTCCATGGACTACGAGATATAAGGTTGCGCTTGGGATTGCAGAGGTCGTCGCATACCTTCATAATGGAACAGATAGATGTGTTGTTCACAGAGACATTAAGCCTTCCAACATCCTTTTATCTTCCAAGAAAATACCCAAGGTGAGAAAGTAGTTCCTCATATGAGTTGGCCTTTTGTTCTTGATGGAGTCACACCTATAACCTGAGAATTTGTTTGACTTAATTTTGAATTTTACTGCAGCTGTGTGATTTCGGATTAGCTACCTGGACTCCGAGACCATCTGTTCCCTTCTTATGCAAAACTGTCAAAGGAACATTTGGGTAAGTTTTAATTCGCCAAACTAACATAAACATGTTCCAATTTGGTTATTGGCAGGATTCATTTGTTTCTTCAGTTCTACTGACAGAGATCATGTTTTCGATTGACTGAGTGTGGCGGTCTTTGGATCTAACTTTGTCTTATGGAATTCTGTTTTATCAGCAATATGTTAGGATCTGACTTTGTCTTATGGAATTCTGTTTTATCAGCAATATGTTAGGATCTGACTTTGTCTTATGGAATTCTGTTTTATCAGCAAGTGCTAGGAAGAATGCAAGTGCTATAGTGGCTTTGAAGAATGAAAGTGCTATATTCTGCAAGTTGGACTGCAAGTCTGGATGGTTAGGCGGTTCAGGTTGCAGTGCAAGTCTAAAAGTGCTATAGTGGCTGAAAGTGCAAGTCTGAAAGTGCTATAGTGGCTTTGAAGAATGAAAGTTGTTGTATTGTTGCTATACCAAGTTGCAGTGCTGTATTGTTGTTATACCAAACAACTGTATTGTTGCTATATTCAGAATTATAAAGGCTATTAGGAACTCTTATAAATAGGAGATCAATAACAGAAATTGTATTCATTCTTCTTTGTAAACAGTTTGTACAAGTGAGCACATTGCTCTCTGAGGAGATTGACAATCTCGAATTTTGCCTATTACATTCCAGTGTATCCAGTCCATTGTAACCTTTTACATTTTAATCAAACCAATCTTTCTTTCCTGTGATTCTCTTGTTGAGGCTTGAAATTCTGCTCGAATTCTCTTGTCAGATCATATCACTTGCCATCTGCAACAACTTGCATTAACAACAATTGGTATTCGGATGAAAAGTCTATACATCCTTGAGAGATCTTCCACCTAATCCACAAAAGTAACAACACAATTTAGCAATCCTCTAAATTTTTATTAAAGAAAAGAAGCAAAGTTCACAATAATGCATACCTTGTCATCTCTAAGTAATGCATTACAACCAGAGTTTTCCTTTTCAAGTAAAACTTCAATTGATTCTCCCTTTTGCAAGATTGGCTTTGCCTGCAAATGAAGGACGGATTAAGACACTTTCCATTGATGGCAAACGAAGAATTAACACAACAAAATTTTGCTACTGTTTCATCAGGATTAATGAGCATAACCTATCATCAGGATTAGAATATATGTTATATGTATTAGGATTAGAGTCTTAAACCTACATATGCTATATTATTAACCTTATTATATGGACCCTTTCGTAATGCATATAGTGCATGGAAGCTATCAGTTTATGGAGAATCAATACTTAGGTCAATCAAACTTTGGCTGGGACCATACCAATCTGAGATAGTGATGGCAATTTGGTTCCATTTAGTGAATGTAAATTACCGCCAGTGCAAGTATTTATAAGAGCTTACCCATAAAACCAAGTTTTCTTCTCCTGGTGCTCTTCTGGCCTCAAAGGGTTTCCTGCCTGTTAGCAACTCCAATAAAACAACTCCGAAAGCATATACATCAGTTTTGTCAGAGACTTTACCATGTTGGAAATATTCGGGAGCCAAATAACTGCACATCAAATTTAATTCAGATATTAAGAAAACTGAGACTCTAGTCACTAACTAAACAAACAAATGAATCCTGCCAATAACCAAATTGGAACATGTTTATGTTAGTTTGGCGAATTAAAACTTACCCAAATGTTCCTTTGACAGTTTTGCATAAGAAGGGAACAGATGGTCCAGGAGTCCAGGTAGCTAATCCGAAATCACACAGCTGCAGTAAAATTCAAAATTAAGTCAAACAAATTCTCAGGTTATAGGTGTGACTCCATCAAGAACAAAAGGCCAACTCATATGAGGAACTACTTTCTCACCTTGGGTATTTTCTTGGAAGATAGAAGGATGTTGGAAGGCTTAATGTCTCTGTGAACAACACATCTCCATTATGAAGGTATGCGACGGCCTCTGCAATCCCAAGCGCAACCTTATATCTCGCAGTCCATGGAAAAGAAGAACCCTCTTTTAGTCCTCTCTTCTTTTTCTCTGCAAATGGATACATATCTCATAAATCAAACACTAAACAAAACAAAACCCAAACAAATTTCCCACCAAACAGAAAGTAGAAGTTCATACCATGGAGATGATATTCTAGGCTTCCTCCTGAGACATATTTGTAAATCAAGAATAGACTTTCATCTGGATCAATACAAAACCCTAGATCTAATTAAAATGAGAAACCCTAGATCTAATTAAAATGAGAAACCCTAGATCTAAAAACCCTTGATCTAGAAATGAAGGGGAGACTTACCTTTGCTTTTGCGAGAGGGAAGGGACGAGGGAGAGCTTCTTCTCTGGCTTCGTTTGAGTCGATGATGGGGAGAGGGTGGAGAGGGAGAGCTTCGTTGGGGGAGAGGGTGTTGAGATGGAAAATGGGGAGAGGGAAAGGGAGGTCTGAGCTTGAGAATGAAATGGGGAGAGCTCTCCCCATTCCCTCCTTTTTCTCCCCCAAAATTTTCGATTTCCCACTCGCTTTTTTTTTTTTTTTTTTTTTTTTACAAAGCACGTGCGCTCCACCCTCCCTCGCCCATTTCCTCGACATCTAGAATCGCTCTTCTTTATCTGTTGCACTGGCCTATCAAATTGGAGACAAGGCAAAGTGATATCTTATGTGCGAACTACAATGTAGGGAGGCTCGTCGCAGGGGAGAGTGATACCCTAGCCGCATGGCTTCAAGGAGGAGGCTCGTCGCAGGGGAGAGTGAAACCCTAGCCGCAGGGCTTCAAGGAGGAGGCTCGTCGCAGGTGTCGCAGCCGCAGGGCTCGTCACAGGTGTCGTCGCAGGGCTCGTCTACGCAGGGCTCGTTGCAGGGTGGAGCTGCTCTAGATCTGAATCAAGAGGGGCTGCTCTTGAGGGCTCGTCGCAGTCGCAAAGAGGGCTGCTCTAGATCCGAATCAAGGGAGGAAGGAAGAGGGAGGTCAGATCTGACTTCTAGATCTGATTTTCCACCCCCTCTCCGGTCTATTGATTGAATGACAGGAACAAATGGTGGAGACGCAGTCAGTGAGAACGTGTTTACACAGGAGGTGTTTGTGGCTTTTGAGGAGAAGTACAACATTCATGGCGATGAATTGCTACAGTTACTCATAAATGAATATCAAGTGGCTGTAAAAAATGGAGATAAACTAGGTGCAGAAGGACTGGAAATGATGATAAACCCCAAAAACTGGGCAATGCTAACTGCAAGGGTGCCAGCCAGTCAAGAGCAGGCTGCAGTGCAAAGGAATGAAGAGGTTATGCATAAAGCAGATGAATGTACAATGCCAACCAGTGTTGCATCCTCTGGCCCTAGCAAAATTCAAGAAGCAATGGCAAACCCTGCCGTTGCACTAGCGATGATGAGTTGGGCATCAAAGCTTAAGCAAAGCAAGCATATGGGCTCTACAAAACTTAGGTATGAACCTCCTGCTACTGTTGAAGGCAGGAAAATAGTACAAGTGCAAACTGCTGACTTTGCGAATATGATAGAAGAATGTGAAAGGTTGGTTATTAGCAGCTTTGTGGGCAAGCGCTTGGCATATAGTTATGTCAAAGAGTGGCTAATAAGGACGTGGGGAATTCGAGATTTTGAGATGAGCATACACGGAGATAAGAATTTTGTATTCAAATTCAAGAAGGAAGATGATAGAAGTAAGGTATTGGAAATGGGACCTCTGCATATTGCAAGCAGGTTTTTTATCATCAGGGCCTGGTCACCTTTTATGGACGAGGATGCCGAGGTGCTTACCTCGATACCTATTTGGGTTACATTGAAGAAAATTCCTTTATTCCTATGGAATCCAGAGGGTATTCAAAGGATTGCTAGTTTTATTGTGAGTGCCTAAGTGTTCTAAAAATCGGTCTAGGCGGCTGCCTAGGCGCTAGAAGGTGGAAAACCGCCCAGATTAATGGCTGGGCGGGCTGTCTGGGCGGTTCTGGACAGTCTGGGCGGTTCTGGGCTGGATCTAGGCGGGATCTAGGCGGCCTAGGCGGTCTGGGCGATTTTTTTTTTATTTTTTTTATTTATTTTTTTATTTTTTAATAAGGCTGATTGTGTTCTTATTTTATTTTATTTCCTATTTTTTAGAAATAAACTATTTAATTTTTTTTTATTCAGTATATGTCTAAATGTAGCAAATGATGATTACTTAATGGAATTCTCAAAGGATCTGCCAGTACCAATTTTACTAATGTAGATTTTTAATTTTATCAAACATAACTGAGGTTATTCATGCAATTTGAAGAAAAATAAAAGAGTACACAAATTCAAATTTATATAAAGTACCCATCATGACCAACTTCAGTCATTTGAGTTTTAATAAATTTTGTTCACGATTGTTAATTTTTCATGTTTTTAAATTTTGCATATGTATATTGGCATTAAATTTGATGTAATTGATAAGGTATTATGCTTAACTTTTGTAAATTATTAAAGTAATATTACAAAACCTAAGACTGCCTAGGTGCCGCCTAGGCCCCTGGGCGCTAGGCACCTGCTCGCCGCCCGCACAGCGCCTAGCGATTTTTAGAACACTAGGGCTTGACAAAGCTACTGAAGAAAGGACAAGATTAGTGTGGCGAGGGTGTGTGTGAAAGTGGATGTAAACAACCAATTACCCAAAGACATCCCTGTGGTTATCAATGGAGATAAGAAAAAAATAGTTGAAGTTGAGTGTGCATGGATTCCTGTTAAATGCAATTCTTGTGCAGTTTTTGGCCATACAAAACAGCAGTGTTCAAAGAGCAAAGAAATTAATACTCCAGGCCATATGGTATGGCAAGCTACGGGTAGGACCCAACCACTAGAAAGACAAAACTCTGATGGTTGGACGATCGCCAAGGGTAGACATACATTCAAGTCGAAGACTCAACCCAGTTTAGAGGGGAGTCCAGGGCCTATCTCAGGAAAAACAGGGAATGTAACCAGTATAGAGGCTGCCAATATGGCATAACATAAATGATGACCAGAGTGATGCCATAACGCAGAGTCCACAACCATTGATTCCTATCAACCCAATGCTCGAGCGTAGTGCTAATGTGGAGGCAAGTGAACACACACCGACTCAGGACAAAGAGAACACCACAACAGATGAGCAGAGTAGTAACGAGGAACATGAGCAAGATCCTTCTAGTGAAGAGGTTGCAATCGATTTGTTTTCAAAATCTTGCACTAAAGATTTTAGTCTCTGCCCTCGAAGATCCTCTAGGGCTAAGAAAGCAAACAAAAAGTACAAAAGTTGAATCATTTCCTCCTTAACAAAGGAGACAGAGATAAAAAAAAAAAAAAAAAGGTTTCTTCTTTGACCGATGCTAGTTGAAGATTTTTATAGGCTTAGTAACCATGTTCACTCTCACTAGACTTCTCTTTATTGTGAAAGTTTGTTTATGTTTTTATTGTTGTTTTTGCTTTTGTTTCATTTATATAAAGATTTTGAAGTCCTTAAAACTCAGCTCGCTTTTCCAAAAAAAAAAAAAAAAAAAAAAAAAAAAAAAAAAAAAAAAAAAAAAGGTATCGCTGATAGTTTACGGTGGTTCCTATTGTCATTTATACGCAAGACATCAGACTTCCTCTTTTCTGGCACCTTCAGCAATGGCAGCATTTTGAAGACTGATCATACAAAATTTTGAGTTCTTCATCTTCAAAAAGCTCTCTTTCAGTGAAGCAAATTCCAAATAGGAAAATAGGGTTTTGACTTTTGAGACACTCAAGCATGTCAGAGACAGCTCATTCTTGGAAGGGGGAAGTTTCTTTCATATCAGGGAAGATAAGCAAGGTGATTTTTGGTTTCGAACACAAAATAAGCTAACCACTATAGGTGTTGTTTGAAGTTCAGGATTACCTTTTCGCATGAAACTTATATAATAATATATATCTGTCAACAGAGAAGGTTGTGGAAATGGCCAAACCAAATCTATAGGTGAGATATCAGGAAAACTGAAATACAAAAGATTTACAAAACTGGTCTATACCGGTAATACCCCAAAAGGATATTTATGAATTGTCCAAATCCATATTTTCTCAAAAAACTGAAGATTTAATTAGTATTGTTGAACAGACAGTACCAATAAATAAATCTTTAGATTCAAAACAACTTCTTGATTTTCAAACAATCCAATCTTTATTAAAAGACAAATATAAATATATCCATTTAGGATTAACACAAGTTGCCCTAAAACCTTTAACTAGGTTAGGACTTGATACTTGTGCCTTAGTTGCTCTTCGCGACTGCAGACACAACAAATTCAGTGATTCTCTGCTTGGAATTGCAGAGTCTTCACTTTCAATGGGTCCAGTTTATTTTAACTGTTACCCTAACTTCTCTGTGTCCCTTTGTGATCCACACATCCTCGAGACACTCACCCTCAATATCCAGACCTCTGCCTTTGATATGGCTGAAGGTTCTGAACCCTTTGCTCTGATTTATAAGATTACTTATAAAGCAATGAAAACTCAATTGAGGCCTCGTGCCCTTCATTCTGATGAAAGAGGACACACAATCCTCTTTGAAATCAATGACCAGAAAACCAATGTAATCGTACCCAGAACGATTCAATGGGATCAGGTCACTCTCCCAGAATCATGGATCATTGAAGGAGTTTCAAACCCAAAGAAACTTCCTCCAAGTCAGATTGATAGAATTCTATCTTTTCCTGATGGATCAGTAGAACTCAGATTCAATGACTTAAGAGTCACGACTCTTGATCCTTCCAAGTTTGAATCTGGACGAAGATCTGAATCTTCCTTCAGAACTTCTCCTACCAAACTTCTCCTACCAAACTTCCTTCAAGAGCTACAACTCCTGAAGAAATTCCTCATCTTCAATTTAGGAATATTAGGACTAATCCTAATTATCCTCAAATTCCTCAACCCATTTATAATCAAAATGAAGTTCCTGAAACTTCAGAAGCAAATCAATCACCCACACAATCTGAAATGGAATTTCAGATTCCCAGGGTTCAATGCTTAAGTTCATCATTTAAACTTAACAAAGAAAAAATCAAACAAGACTTCATGTCTTCAGAAAATGATGAAAGAAGAACTAAGTTCCAATCTCAGACAACAGAGTCTGAACGAAAAGAACTTAGTAAAACATTTTATGAATGTTGTGAAGAATTGAAATCAAATTTACCCTTCTTAGATTGGTATTTCAATGTTCACATCCCACAAATCCATGTGTTAAATGTAACACCTAAAATCTGGACAACTCCAGAAAAGAAAACAGTCAAATCTGTTCTACCACCCATGGTAGATCTCCAATTCAAAGTCTCAGAAAATAACTATATAGCTTCACCTTTTGCTCATCCAAATGAAAGCTATGTTAGTTCAATCATTCAACAGAATAATTACACTAACTTATTATTATCTGAACTTGGAGAAAAATTAGTACAAGACCAACTTGTAACTAATGAATTGAAAAAGAAACAAGTTGAAGAAAAAGTATACAAAGAACAGGAAAAGAAAAAACAAAATGTTTTCTTTCAAATTGTTGATCCTCTTGCTCCAAATACATTTTCTTCCAAAACAAATTTATTAAAAGAAATTGATGCTAAATTAGATGCATTAAAATTGGATTCAAGACTCAAAATCAATACTCTGTCTAATCCTTACATGTCAGAACATGATTCGGATATTAGTGCAGATTTTGATCCAATGTCTGAACTGGATAGACTCAATTATATCCCGTATCAGGCAAATCCAATCAGACATGCTAAGCAAGCATCAAAACCTCCAAAATGGAAAAATCCTATGCCAAGCTCTAGGAATTTCTATCCTAGACCTTCCTTTCCAGATATGCAATTTGAAGAAAGAAATCTTCAAACTTTTGGTTCTTTCTCACCCAAAGAACTTTATATTTGGAACATTGATGGCATTTATGAAGATGCTGTGCTTGAACTTACTCAAGAGATGGTAATTATGGCTTCTACTCACAGAGCAGAAGGCAAAGATGATCATACCATTGCCACAGTCATTATTCAAGGATTTTCTGGTTTGTTAAAAGGCTGGTGGGATAATTATCTCAACGCTGCTGAAAAAACAGAAATTTTATATGCCAGAAAAATTGGTCCAGATGGTAACCCCATCAAAATTGAAGACAACTTTGTTCCTGATTGTGTGCCTACCTTGATTCAAAGCATTCTTCGACATTTCATTGGAAATCCGAATGAATACCAAGGTAAAGCAAAAGATTTGCTTATGTCTCATAAATGCCCTACTCTGAGTCATTTTAGATATTATAAAGATATCTTCATGAAGAGAGTAATGCTTCAGACTGATGCAGCAAATCCTTTCTGGAAACGAAAATTCATTTCAGGCCTTCCTGATATTTTTGCTGAAACAGTTCGTACTAAACTCCAAGAACATCATGGAGGTGATATCCAGTATGAACTACTCACTTTTGGTGATTTAATTGCATTTATCAATAAATGCGCATTACAAATTTGTAATGACTTAAAATTAAAGAAACAATTAAAGAAACAACATATTCATGGACCTAAAGAATTAGGTGACTTCTGTCAACAGTATGGGTTTGATGATTTCAGATATCCAACCCATCTGACCTCTAAACAAAAATATCGGTCTCATCCAGCCCGACAATTTAAGAAGAAAAAGCCCTATGGCCCAAAGCCTGCTAAGGACTTAGAACAGTACTATAGCAAGCCCAAAAAACATGGAACTCATAAGCCCAAGCCTTTTAAGAAAGGATCCACTTCAAAGCCCGTTTGCTTTAAGTGTGGACAGCCTGGCCATTATGCAAAACAGTGCAGAACGGCCCAAAAAATTCAGGCCCTTGACATTCCTAAACAAATGAAACATATGTTTCTCCATTGTCTGATAGATTCAGACTCCGAATCTTCTGATCATGAGTTACAAATGGGTAATTTGAACTACTCATCTTACTCTTCTTCTTCTTCTGAGCAATCATGTGATTGCATCCCAGGTGCATGTTTATGTCACCTCTCTAAACCTAAAATCAATATGTTATCTCAATCAAAACAGTCACAAATACTGTTAGATTTTATAGATAAAATTGATGATCCACAAACAAAGACTAAATATCTTCAGCACATAAAGAGTTCTATAACTCAACAAAAACCTCCTCCTGATGTGATTACATCTTTTTATGATCACAAAGAAATCATAAGTAGGTTTAATCAATCACGCACAAGTGCTTCCCCTGTAAGTCTAGCTGACTTACAATATGAAGTAAACAACCTTAAAAAAGAGATCAATCTCTTAAAACAACATCAAACTTTGGTAAACATCCAAATCCAAACTCTGCAAGAAAATCAATATCAGGTTTATTCTGAAAAAGAAGATGAAGAAATTCCTTCTTCACAACAACCCTCTTCTTCCAAACAGAAAGAAACTGATTTTCTTAACAACTTGAATAAAAAACAAGTCATTCCACATACTGTTACCATTCAAAAATGGTTTGTGGCTATAGATTTGTTTATTTATGGACAAACTCTCATATCAGTTATCGCTTTGATTGATTCAGGTGCTGATATGAATTGTATCCAAGAAGGTATTGTACCTTCTCAATATTTCAAAAAGACAACTCAAAGTCTTTACACAACTGATAATTCTAAGCTCCAAATAGCTTATAAATTAACCAATGCCCATATTTGCAAGGATAAAATTTGTATTAAACAACATTTTCTTCTTGTCAAAAATATGGAACAAAAAATGATATTGGGAACACCCTTTATCAATTCAATTTCACCCTTCTCTGTGTCTAAACAAGGGATTTCAACTACCTATTTAGGTACAAAACTTGAATTTCCTTTCTTGTTTAAACCAGAAGTTTATGAACTTAATCAAGTTACAAACAAAGTGTTTTTGAATCGTTTAATTAGCAAGCAACAACAATTAAACTTTCTCAAACAAGAAATTGAATACAAAAGGGTAGCTGATCAAATCAGTGAACCTAAACTCCAATCTCAAATTATCCAATATCAAAAACATTTGCAAGAGGAACTTTGTTCTAATCTTCCTAATGCTTTTTGGTATAGATCTCAGCATGTGGTTCGTCTTCCTTATGAACCAGGCTTTGATGAAAGAAAAATTCCTACAAAGGCTCGCCCTATTCAAATGAATAGCGAACTTATGGAATTTTGTAAACAAGAAATTCACCAATTAAAGCAAAAACGGCTCATTAGAGATTCTAAATCTCCTTGGAGTTGTGCTGCTTTTTATGTTAATAAAGTTGCTGAACTTGAACGAGGAAGCCCTCGTCTTGTTATCAATTATAAACCTCTAAACATGGTTCTCCAATGGATAAGATATCCAATTCCTTCTCAAAGAGATCTTCTTAAGAGATTACACAATGCTTGTGTATTTTCTAAGTTTGATCTTAAATCTGGATTTTGGCAAATCCAGGTTCACCCCAAAGATAGGTATAAAACCGCTTTCAATGTCCCATTTGGCCATTACGAATGGAATGTAATGCCTTTTGGTCTCAAAAATGCTCCAAGTGAATTTCAGAATATCATGAACGATATTCTTTCTCAATTCTCTCAGTTCACCATAGTCTATATCGATGATATTTTGGTGTTCTCTGATTCTGTTCCAGCCCATTGGAAACATTTATACCAATTTGAAAATTGTATAAAAAAGAATGGATTGGTTTTATCTCCAACCAAAATCAATTTATTCCAAACCAGTGTTAGATTTTTAGGTCATAAGATTTTCAATGGGATGATTACCCCAATTTCAAGAACAATTGCCTTTGCTGATAAATTTCCAGATGAAATCCGGGATAAAACCCAATTGCAAAGATTTCTTGGATCTTTAAACTATGTTGCTGATTTTTATAAAGGCCTTAGAGTTTTGATTAAACCATTATACTCTCGCCTTAAGAAAAATCCAAGCCCATGGACTGAAGCCCATACTTCCATAGTCCGCCAAGTCAAAAGTCAAGTCAAACATCTTCCTTGTTTAGGAATTGCTGATCCCAATGCTTTCAAAATAGTAGAAACAGACGCATCCAACCTAGGATATGGTGGTATCTTGAAACAGCGTCTTCCTGAGTCTTCTACTATTCAATTAGTCAGATACCATTCTGGTATTTGGACTTCTCCTCAACTGAATTATTCTACGGTCAAAAAAGAAGTTTTAGCGATCGTATTGTGCATCATGAAATTTCAAGATGATTTGATAAATCAAAAATTTTTATTAAATATTGATTGCCAATCTGCAAAAGATATTTTAACTAAAGATGTCCTCAATTTGGTTTCCAAACAGATTTTCGCCAGATGGCAAGGTTTGATTTCTGCATTTGACTTTGAAATCAAATATATAAAGGGAGCAGACAACTCATTGGCAGACTTCCTCTCCCGTGAGTTTCTCCAAAGATGAGTTCTTCTTCTAACTCATCTCCAAAGCCAAAATCAAAGGCCAGTTATGCGAAGAAGCCTTCTGCTTCTCCTCAGCCAGCCCCTCTTTCTTATGCCCTTCATTTATCCCAGAAGTTCTCTCCTCTGGCACAAAATGAAGATTTAAGCTCATCTTTGATAAGCTTTTCAAAGCCTAATCAGGCACCTCTCCAGTATATCAATAAGTCTAATTTGGACTCTATCTATTTGATTGAGCCTCAATTTCTGGCTCTAACCCCTGACCCTCAAAGCATTTGTATTCTCCAGATCAACAATTTGAAGAATCTGATGCATCCAAAACTAGAGAATTCTATGAATTCATTTTAGTCGATTCTGATTCCATTAGTGTTACTCATCATTATGATGACACTAAATCAAGAATCACCTTCTCCAAATGTCAAATCTTCAAGGTCTTGACTGAAGCTGAATGGGGACAACTTCCCCGTTATCACAAAAAGCTCTCACAGAGCTATGTTCCTTCTTCCTACAGTTATTATGACTATAAAAATGCATGGTCAAGAGCATTTTTAGTCAGTCCTCATCAAAGTGGCCATTCATGGTTCTTTCTTTTTTGCAAAAAGTTCAATCAAAAGGTTCTACCATTCTGGTTTCAGCATCAATGGTGGAGTTCTTATGGTCCTGTTATTGAAATCCTCCCTTCGCCTGTCAGAGAAGGTTGAAATATTTTCAAAGAAAAGTACCAGCCTCCTATTCCGGTTGATCAGCAGGTACTTTCAATCTGGTTTTTTATCAGATTCAATCTAGCATGGATCATGTGCTGGGATTATGTTTGTTCCCCTCTTGATCTTGCTATCAATCTCTCTAAAGTCAAACCCCAATGGTTTTGCCGTCGCTACAAAGTTAAATGGTGGCAGCGGTTTGATCATTCCAAAGTCACAAAAGAAGGCGTCACTGCTTTCTTCTCCAAAAAAGAGGTGTTATCTACACCATCATCTGTTCCATTACCAAGTGGTCTCCCTTCAGAATCGTCCTCCAATATGAAGCAATTGAAGCAGCAGATTCTCCAGTCAATTACGACCAAACCAACCAGAGCTCAGCTCATCGAAACTCTGTCCCAGATTTGTTCTGATGTTGCTGATGATGAAGAAGATGATCCAACTGTGGATCTCAATGAAGATGACTGCTACGGAGTCATTGATCCTCGAGATATGTAATATGGACCCACATCCATTATTACCAAAGGCAGCATCTGCCAGCATCACAAGCCAACAAAAATGCTTTCGGCTCTCCTCCAACAGCATTATCTTTTCTTTTCAAAAACATCCCATGTGAAGCTACAGTTCCTTCAATTATGCAGCTACAGTCGAAGCATGATTCAACAGTATCTGCCGACAGTCAAAAGGTGAACAGTCGAAGCATCTTCAACAGTCCACCTCCACTCACACAAACGACAATCAATTGGATAAGCAACAGCTCATCCTCCACTCAATGAAGAGCCTTATCTCTTCATCTCTTCTTAATATAAATAAGTGTGAGCTCTCAGAGCATATCAGACGATTTCAGAACCCCAAACCTACTATTGTAAACCCTAAGTATCTAAGCTTGTAATCTCTCATCTTCCCCTTGTACATCCTTTACCTGTAAGTCTCTAAGACTCATCTGTAATTATTTTCTGTTTATTTCCTAATATATAAGCATCCTTTTTTATAATCTCATTTCTCAAAATCTTAACTCAGACCATTCTCTGAAAAGATCTCCTAGCCAACCTCTAAGTGTAAAGCAGGAAACTGTCTTAGAGCTAGACTGATCGATTGAATATGTCATTGTTAAGTTTTTAAATGATTTTCATTATCATTTGTGCCTTCTGGTGTTATATTATGCTATTCCTGTTCTTCTTCTCTCCTCTGTTTCAATGGCTTATTTGCTAAACTGCTCTTGTATCTCTTTTTCTGCCCTATAATTCTCTCTTTCTGTCTGTTTAGTAAACTGTTAAACTGAAAACTAAGGTCCTGTATAATTTTGGTGAAATACACTTCAGGTTGGCTCATCCCATCTTTTGTATTCATCACTAGTAAAAACAAGTCTCTAACATTCTGAAGTATAATTGGGTTTTACTTCCGGTCGTCCTGGTTACAGTAGCCATCACAGCTGCATTATTACTGACCTATGATGATAACGGTGATATTCTCAATGTGATTTTCAAGAAAGTTTTGCTTTTGCTAGTCTCTTTGAGTAGATTGAGAAACATTTACTTTTTAGATATGTGTGCCCTACCATCTATGTTTATTTTAGGTTCATTTGGTATGTCATTTGCACTTTATGTTGAAGATTTATGTTCAGTATGTTATTATGATGATCTGTAATGGGTGCATTTCAATTACTTGCCAATGTGGTTGTCCTCTTTAACATGATCACCTACTCATCCTCTTCCCCCTTATCATCTCTCTAGATCTCTTGAGCACCAATGGCATCCACTTGAACAAGGAAAATCACAAAAGCAAAGCTCCATAATACAGCAAGGAGAACTAAGTAGACTGTCAGCACTGTATTCATACAGAAATGGTCAAACAGCAGAAATTTTAGGCAGTCTGAGTTTTGCCCTCCCTCTTTAAAATCTTTTTCAAAAAAGTGTTTAAAAGGGGGGGGGGGAATTTAAGGCAGCAATACCCAGGCTGCCTAGAATTGCTCGTCAAACAGATACTCCTAGTGCAGCAAGCTCCATTTTGGTGCACGCACCTAGGTTCACTATAGGTAACACCGATATTATCCCCAATTTAAACACCGCAACTTGGGCCTACCATTCGGGCCACAGGTGTGGGGTTTTTTTTTTTTTTTTTTTTCCTTAAAAGACCTCATTACTATAAGGGAGTGGTAGTGACGACTCCTCCTTACTTGATGTAGGACTATTCAAGTCAACTCTATCCCAACAATCTCCACCTTGGGCGCGAATCGTCACACATCCAACAATCCATCCACTAGTCTGCAACATCTCGAAGTACACCTCCTCCTCGAGTCTTATGTGCGACCACGATCCTGTGGGTAGCACTCGGTGTACAGGCTGCTATCCCGACGTTATTGGCTCCACCTTATTCGCAACCACCGCACTAACTCCACCTCGTCCGGACTTGTATGATACATTTTCTTGGCAAGAATCTGGAACCTAATCTAGATCCATTCATCTGGTGGACCGCGCACATGCGACGCTCTACCTGGCTCGTTACCTCGCGCCTGATCCTCAGAACAATGTGTTGCCTACACTTTCACCTGGGACCGCGCACATGCGATGCTCTACCTGGCTCGCTACCTCGCGCCGGATCCCCTGAACAATGTGTTGTCTTGCACCACTTCCCAAGTCCCCGCCGAACCATCGGCTCTGATACCACTTGTTGGCGCGCGTCGGGCGCAGGTCCACTATACATAGCAACGATATTATCCCCAATTTAAACACCGCAACTTAGGCCTACCATCCGGGCCACGGGTGTGGGGTTTTTTTTTTATCTTAAAATGCCTCGTTACTATTAGGGAGTGGACCACTAGTGACGACTCCTCTTTACTTGATGTGGGACTATTCAAGCTAACTCTATCCCAACAATCTCCACCTTTGGTGTGAATCGTCACATATCCTACAATCCATCCACTAGTCTGCAACATCTCGAAGTACATCTCCTCCTCGAGTCTCATATGCGACCATGATCCTGTGGGTAGCACTCAGTGTACAGGCTGCTATCCCAACGTTATTGGCTCCACCTTAATCGCAACCACCGCACTAACTCCACCTCGTCCGGACTTGTAGGATACATTCTCTTGGCAAGAATCTGAAACCTAATCCGGATCCATTCATCTGGCGGATCGCACACCTAGGTCCACTATACATAGCAACGATATTGTCCCCAACTTAAACACCGCAACTTGGGCCTACCATCCGGGCCACGGGTGTGGGGTTTTTATCTTAAAAGGTCTCGTTACTATTAGAGAGTGGACCACTCCCTTATAAACCTTAGTGACGATTCCTCCTTACTTGATGTGGGACTATTCAAGCCAACTATATCTCAACACTCCATAACCTGTAGAACACCCCCTGTGCAGCAACCCATTCATCCAAGCAAATCCAAACAGATGAACAAACCTAGCAATAGCTAAACCCATATAGATGAACAACCATCCAACCAAAGAAAACACAAAGAGACCTGTGACAACAAACAAGGTTAGCTACAGATGCTGTCAGTAAGGCCCCAGGCTTCTACCAGCCTGATATTTGCAGATGACCTTGGAAAATTAAGCAAGTAAATGGTCCTAGTTCTGACATACTTGAAAATTTCTAAATCAATTTGAACAAACCTCCTAGTTTTACCACTTTGCATCCTCTCCTTCCATAAGGAGTAAACAAATGCCGCGAACATCAATCTAACTATCAGGGACAACAAAGATTTCTCACTGAAGTTTCGTGATAGCCATTCCAAATTTGTCTCCCATCTCCGATGTAAAACATGATAGCTATTTTTCATATCCCTTCCTTCCTAACAATAATAGTAATTGTAAAGTGAAGTCAGCCAATATAATAGAAGCTGGAAAAAAACAATATTAGTTGCAGCACCGAAACTTGGAGTCCAATCCAAGATCAGACTAGGATGGGTAGAACCTGTGGTCAAAAGCTGGAGTAACTGATCTAGGTATTGTACTATTGGACTTTTTTTTTCCCTTCCTACTTTATAGAGTATTTTTATAGAGAAAAAGATGTAATTAGCAGATGCTCTGGGAAGAATATGTAGGGTTAACTTCACCTAATGAGGTTGATTTGGAGTTGTTCATAGGTGTATTTTGGTGATGCAGTGAATGCAGCAACAATTAAGGCATTTTTCAAGAAAAAATATCCTTGACAAAATTCAAAGTTTTGTTGAAAACTACTTTTAACAAGGAAAAAATTCGTTAGTGGGTTCCTGGAGGCATCCCCGTAGCTAAAAGTATTTGCCAAGGAATTACAGTTTTTGTTGGTAAAAGGGATGATAAGTCAAGAAAATATTTTGTTGGTAATATTGACAACTACCAAGGAAATTCGTTGCTAAAAATCAAATATCGTTACCAATAAATTGTGTGTTGCAAGCACTATTTTATTTACCTACAAAAAACTTTCTCGAAAAATCTTAAAATCATCAAGAAAAATTGTCGTTGGCAAAGGTGACAACCTTTATCATAGAACTTTTTCGTTGGTAAAATGCATGAATATCAACAAAAGTTGTCATCAGTATCGTTACCAATTACCAAGGAAATTATTTTCAATAAAAAAATGATATATTAAAGTTGTCTAAGAGACGACCTAATCTAGGTCCCAAACTCTAAGGACACCACTCTTGATAATAAGACACCACTATGAAATTTCATATATAATATATTTATTTTTAGGCTCAACAGGAATCAAACTCCTGACCTATAGTAAAATCTTTTGCAATATTTACCAATTGAGCTATTTGAATAATTGTGTTGTGTGAAACAACTTTATAGCTTATTAAATCAAATTACTCATTTTTTGCAATAAAAAAATCATTGCTACGTATATAATAGAGACCAATATATAATATTTCGTCACTATAAATTAGAACTAAAAATTTTCACGATTATGAGATTTATGTTAAATATCTACCACTTTTAGCAATGAAAATTTTTTCACAATAACACCATTATAATTAGCAACAAAATAGTAATAGCATTTCAATGCTATATGTTATTGAAATTGGTTATATCCCCAATGAAATAAAATTAAATTGTTGTAAATAAGAAAATGAGCCTTAATAAGAAAAAAGTTCATGGAAATTTTATCAATATTTAGCAACGAAATAAATTGTTACCATTAATATTATAATTAACAGTAAAATAATTTTGTATTGTTAAATAAATTTTATTTGATTTTTCAGATGAAATGATATCAATGTACTAATAAAAAATTTCAACAAATTGATATTTTCCACTATAAAGAAGCTAGGAGCTTTAAATATAAAAACATTTCATTAAAAAAAATTCATTATAATTAACCAAATAAATCGTTGCAATAACATAGTAATTAACTAGAGAAAATTTAGTTTCATTGTTGAAGAGACACGAACAAGTGTTATAGTGCATTTACTAAGAAAATGTTTGTCAATAATATTAATATTTTCTAGCAATGAAATAATTTATTGTAAATGACGTCATTATAACTAACAAACTAAAAATTCGTTGAAATAGAAATATTTTGTTGCTAAATAATGTTGGTGGGAAATTGGTTTTGGAATAAATATTTTTCGTCACTTTTTTACAAATAAAAGTTGCCAACAAAATAAATTTTGTTACAAAAAGTGACAACTCTATGGTTTTTCAATGAAATTTATTTTTGTTAGAAATAGTAACATATTAACAAGGAAAATAAAATTTGTTAGTAAATAAAACATTTTTTGTAGTGAGTATACAAATTTCCAACAAAATAATGACTTGTCGCTATAAAATAGTTAGTGAACTTTAATGAGAAACAAATTTTCATGAAAATAATTATCAAATTTTACCTAGAAAATAATTTGTTACGAACAATGTTATAATTACCAACAAAATCTTATTTCATAGCTACAAAGATTTCATTAAAAAAGATATTGTTTCCAACAAAATAAAAAACGCTGCAAATAGTGTGACAATTCTCAACGAAATATTGCTTTGTTGCTATAAATTAATAAACGAGCTTTAACAAGAAAAAACCTAATGGAAAAAATTATCAATCATTATCAACGAACCAAATCATTACTAATAATGTGATTATTGTCTAGGAAAACATATTTCCTTACTAAAGAGGGATGGATAAGATTTAATATTCGTTAACAAGGAAAGTGAATTGTTGTTAAAATTAGTCTTCTTTAGCAACAAAATATTTTATTCCAGATGATGCCATAATTACCTAGGAACAAGTATTTTGTGGCCATAAAAATAATTTCATTGTTAAATCAATTTAGCGAGAAATTGGGTTTGGAAAGAATGTTTCCCGCCACCTATTTAACAAGGAATGTTTCCTACAAAATATATTTTGTTGGAAAACAGTAATAAGTTTATGGTTTTTTAAAGGAAATTTTTTATTCGTTGACAATGCTACAATATTAACAAGGAAATCAATTTTCGTAGCAATAATTTTGTTGGTAAAAGATAGATTTCTTGTAGCGAGCGTTTTTGGGGGCTAAGAAATGACGAGGAAATTTTTTAGAACTCATATAATGCTCAACCATGCGATATTGATCTTAAGGTGACTAACCTATGTGAGCATGTACGAGTACTGATCCATAATGTTGCACTAAGTGAGTTTGATATGAACAAACTGGACTTTCAACTGTCAATGTGCAGGTTTTCACCAGATCTCTGAAGACCCATCACACTATCACCCCTCAATTTCTAGATCTTTGAAGACCCATCACACTATCATCTTAGTTCATACTAAGATGTTCTACAGATTTTCATGGTCCTGCCAGCATCTCCTAGACTCCTACTGTGAAATTCAGATTCAAGGTTCTTTAGCCAATGAATACCTGTGACCAACTGCAATACTTTAATGTGAAGAGGCATTTAGGCAACTCAAGCAGATGCTGGTTGTTTTGAGAAATATGATTTCTGTAGAAGGACAAACACAACTCTTCAACATTGCGCATAGCTGCAAAAAAAAAAAGAATCCACTTGTTGACTTGGCATGTTTTGCATTCGTATTAGAGTGCACATGGAAGCTCTGCATGTAGGACTTCACTTATAAGGTTTAGTATACCTTATTCATAAACAGCTCAAAACTTGTTTCTGGATTGATCGAATTTGAAGTCAAGTATAGAAGATTACAATTCTACAAGTTTCAACACCTTTTGGACAGGATGCTGGTTTGGTGACAATTTTCACATCAAGGAAAGAGAGAATCTGACAAACAATCCTCGGGTAAATCATTTATCATCTTCAATTATTTTTCTGATCTTAACAAGCTCGGATCAATTATTTCTCTGATCTCAACAGATTTGGACAGTCATTCCTATTATATTAATGCTGATTTGATAAGATTGGCAGTGCTGAATCCCCTCATTACATACAGATATAAATTAGACTAATCCAACAACATTTCCTAGTTGATTCCTTTCAAGCCGCACGAAAGGAAAGCGTGGGTTACAAAATGATAAAAATTTATTGATAAATGAACACCTATATGCGATGAAAGAGCAGGATAGGATAGGATCTTATTGATCAGGTTAGAGTGTTTAGGCCTTCATTCATTTAAAAAACCATAAAAGCAGAATTTAATCCTACCCTACAATAGATTTGAATAATATAAATCCAATTACATCCTACCGAATTGTTTCAAATGATGGTACAGTCCAATTCAGAGACAGCCCAGTCATGGCAGGGCAATTTCAGTAATGACGATGATTTGGAGTCCTTGAGTCTCCGCGTGTGGTCCAGAAATGCGGCAATAAAATATTTTTTTTCAAAACTAATTTCATCAGCAGATCAACTATCGAAATATGTTAGGGTGTTGGTCGTATTTGATGTGAGGTGTGTGGAGGCTCATCTTGATTATTTATTTAATCTAACAACCCCTAAATTATGAGTTGAAATGAGATGCAGATGAACCACATCAGATTAAGACCCACTTCAAAGTTTCGAGGGGACAGCCACCTTCTTAATTATTGATGATCAAACTTTATAGACAATAAACAAAGACTTCACTATTCAAACCACCACCATTAAAAATTTTTAAGTCCTCTTAGTCAAGATCAATAATACATAAAGTGATTTCAAATGGGAGACAGATAGGTCTCTGAAAGCCGCTTCTGAGAAAGTCATACAATTTCAAGAATAACATTTCCGCGAGGTGTCTGTCTTTCCATTGATCTGTATTTCAAGTTTTCAAACAAAAGATCGTCATTAAATACGATTATCAAATCCTAACTCTTGGAAAATATATGTCCCAACAGTAATATGATCCAAGTCTCCTTACAACTGTATAGTCTATTTGGACCAAGACTTTGTGTGGGCAACACATCTCATTCGAACCTTCATTCACACATGACACGTTCCTGCATAAGCTATGCATTTCCTATAAGAACCTCTGCACACAACATCCCAAAACATAAAGTCTACATCAAATCAAGAGAGTAAAACATGGCTAAGCTAGGGACTCAGATCATATTCTTCACACTTTTCCTTCTCTTTCATTCAATTCCAATATCATGTCAAGAAACTGGTAAGCCAATGTTCTATAATTTACAATATCAAAACCATCACTTATTTATTAGTTCTTATTTATATGTCTTACTCTTTGTAAATGATGCAGAGGATGAAAGGGAGTTTACGTATGTGCGAGGGAGTGAGAATGGACCTGAAAAATGGGGAGAGATTCATCCTGAATGGTCAGCTTGTAAGCATGGCAAAATGCAGTCTCCCATTGATCTGTTGGATGACAGAGTATCTGTAGGAAGACATTTAGGGAAATTAAAGAGGAGTTACAAACCAACTAATGCAACAATTAAGAACAGAGGACATGATATAATGGTAAAAATCATACTATCTATCAAGTTCATTGCCAAATCTCCTCTACTATATATGCAGTTTCTTCTCGCTCTTTTTTTCATTTGTTTAATAGATAGTTCTATTATAATTTTGTGAATGCAGTTGAGGTGGGTAGGTGGTGCTGGAACAATTCAGATCAACAATACTGAATATACATTCCAACAATGCCACTGGCATGCACCTTCTGAGCATACCATTGATGGCAAGAGGTAATTTTCTTAACCTCGCCCCTCCCACCCCTCACCCACGAAACCCCATATAATTTCATGTAACAGAGAGTGTAAAATGCAAGATGTGATTAGTATTCCATCAGTACATATAACATAATTTAACTGATGTATAACCTATATTATGATTTTCAGGATGGCTCTCGAACTTCATATGGTACACGAAAGCTCAGACAAAAAGATTGCTGTGGTTGGAATCACATACATAATTGGACGACCGGATACATTTTTATCGGATGTAAGAATGAATCTTATGTACATACAGAAATACACAATTCTCCTCTCTGTATTATTACTGATTCATTTTTGGTTTATTTTTTATAGTTGATGGAGCATATAAAGTCCGTTGCCAACACGGAAGAAGAAGAGAAAATAATTGGTGTCCTTGACCCAAGGCACATAAAAATGGGTAGCAGAAAGTATTATAGATACATTGGCTCACTTACAGTTCCTCCATGTACTGAAGATGTTGTTTGGACCATGGTTCAGAAGGTCGCGTCCTCTATCCAACTAATGTTTAATTAGTTTAGGACAATATCTCCATCTAATTCCTCATTCTAACAAAATCAAGTTTGTGATTCAGGTGAGGACGGTCTCACGAGAACAAGTCAGCTGGCTAAGAACTGCTGTTAAAGATGTGAGTTAATACTGATAGTACCATGTATTTTCCTTTAATCGTCATTTCAGTTGTGTGGCTAATTTAATTGACTCTATTCATTTGACAATATATACTTTCTTCCAGGATTCCAAGACAAACTCGAGACCTGTACAACCCATTAACAGACGTTCAGTTCATCTCTACAGACCAGATGATAATTAGAAGATTAACATCGATCAGATGCATAGGATGAAGATTAGTTATTGAACAATTCATGTCCGCTAATTTAATTAGTTTTTCTAAATTTTGTATCCTCGAGCAATGTTGCTACCTTGTATACTGTTAACAAGGTGCTTCCATGTGAAGTATAGAACATGTTATTCTGTTTGTATCTATCATCTAATAAACAATATTCAGCATGTATTTTGTTACTGGAATCCGAGTCCTTTATTGTGAAACTGGCTTGTTAGTTAAAGAAGGAACAATAAATGAAAAGGCTTTTACCTACGAATCTTTTTTTTTTTTCATCCATATCTTTCAAATGAGATCATTCAACAAAACTAAATTCAGTATGCGTATGTATGTGATGGACTAGTAAAGAAGCAAATGAGTTAAGATGCATGGTCAAGGCATACAACCATAGCTAAAGAAGACGTGGACAACATGTCGAAGACATGCTAGCATGTGGTAGAGACACAAGACTAACATGAGGTAGAGATACAAGATTTAGAACTAGCAGTAGTATGAGACACTAAGCTAATGTGTAGAAGGCATGCTATGGTAACATGATGTGTTGAGAGACACAAGATCAATATCAGCTAATACATTGTAACATGGATCAACATTTCGGTATAACATTAAACCTCCGGTGGTAACCTTAACGGTCAGTGTACTTTAGAAAGGTAAATAACCAAGGACTCAACCAAATAATCATTTGTAGTATCTGCCGAAAACCCATTTGAAGCTTGCACCTTGATAAAACAACCTGCCACTTGTACCCATCTTGCAAGATCCCGCCAGGAACAATCCCTGAACCAAAACCACACCATCCATAAAAACATTGCAACCAACTAGCCAAACCATTGCCAATTGCAAAATGCCACTTGCAACTTGCAATATGTAACAACCTGTATCTTGCAAGAATACAAAATACAACTTGCAAACTAACAAAACCAAACAATCTGCACCTTGCAAGAATACAAAATGCTAAGGAACCAATGCAGAATTCAGCCCCGCTCAAGACCACCAATCTGTCCAGACTCAGAAAACGGAAACTGCTTTGCACAACTGCTAAACTTGTATCTTAGTCCTCCAGTCGAAAAGTAAAATCCGTGACCTTCTTGTGTGGTTGTTAAGGGACCAAGCTTGAACTAGGCCAGATGTTAGTTTGAAATCTTCTTGTTATTGAACTTGTCTAAATTTTGTTTGTACTTGTTTAGCTAGGCTCTCTTCAATCTGATAGCCCAACTGCCATTCTTCATCTGCAGATCCAAAATAGTTGAGAGTAAAGCCATTATTTTCTAGGAACCTTTGCTTGTCATCAAAATGCAGTGTCAATTGATAATTTCAAATCTCAAGTATAATGAATAGTTTTCTTCTATTCTGTTTTGGATTATTTTGATTGTCAAATATGGAAGGCTTGGAAAGACTAATTCTATGGAAATTCAAATTCTATAGTTTTCTTCTTGCATAAAGAAGCTATTTGCTACCGTAGATCTTCAGGATTTCGCCAAGCGACCTTGGTTGGCTTCAGAAATTTCCCAACATATGACCTACTCTTCACCAAACTATTTGAAAATTTGTACCTAAAGCTAATCATACCTTTCAATGTACATGGGCCGTGTGTGTCGTGATTTGGTTGGATGAACTGCATCGAAGTTTATTTCCCTCGCACTTTCCTTTGACAGGCGAGTTATCAATAGTTGAGTTTGCAACAAATTCTTATAATATCACTGTCATGTCCATAATAATCCCACAAAGTAATCATCTACTTTGACTATCTGGGTTGATTAAAAATGACAAGCTGGCATTTCACATTTAGACGCGTCCATGTATAGAGAAAAGAACATTCCTTTTTAGGCTAATCAATGCCATCAAGATTTAGTAATCTTCTGCCAGCTTAGGAATATTCCGATTGTTGTGATCTTTTAAAAACTATGTACCTCCTGTAAGATTGCCCAAATTTATTACGAGATTTTTATCTCAACAATCCCATAGGTAACAAGCTAAGGTTGGCGGTAAAAGGGATGCTAAGTCAAGAAAATATTTTGTTGATAATATTGACAACTACCAAGGAAATTCGTTGGTAAAAATCAAATATCGTTACTAACAAATTGTTTGTTGCAAGAACTATTTTATTTACCTACAAAACTTTTCTCGAAAAATCTTTAAATTGTCGTTGGCAAAGGTAACAACCTTTATCATAGAACTTTTTCGTTGGTAAAATGCATGAATATCAACGAAAGTTGTCATCGGTATCGTTACCAATTACCAAGGAAATTATTTTCAATAAAAAAATTATATATTAAAGTTGTCTAAGAGACGACCTAATCTAGGTCCCAAACTCTTGATGATAAGACCCCACTATGGAATTTCATATATAATATATTTATTTTTAGGCTCAACGGGAATCGAATTCCTGACCTATAGTAAAATCTATTGCAATATTTACCAATTGAGCTGTTTGAATAATTGTGTTGTGTGAAGCAACTTTATAGCTTATTAAATCAAATTACTTATTTTTTGCAATAAAAAATCATTGCTACGTATATAATAGAGACCAATATATAATATTTCGTCACTATAAATTAGAACTAAATATTTTCACGATTATAAGATTTATGTTAAATATCTACCACTTTTAGCAATGAAAATTTTTTCTCAATAACACCATTATAATTAGCAACAAAATAGTAATAGCATTTCAATGCTAAATGTTATTGAAATTGGTTATATCCCCAATGAAATAAAATTAAATTATTATAAATAAGAAAATGAGCCTTAATAAGAAAAAAGTTCATGGAAATTTTATCAATATTTAACAACGAAATAAATTGTTACCATTAATATTATAATTAACAGTAAAATAATGTTGTATTGTTAAATAAATTTTATTTGATTTTTCAGATGAAATAATATCAATGCTACTAATAAAAAATTTCACCAAATTGATATTTTTCCACTATAAAGAAGCTAGGAGCTTTAAATATAAAAAAAAATTCATTATAAGTAACCAAATAAATCGTTGCAATAACGTGGTAATTAACTAGAAAAAATTTAGTTTCATTGTTGAAGAGACACAAACAAGTGTAATAGTGCATTTACTAAGAAAATGTTTGTCAATAATATTAATATTTATTAACAATGAAATAATTTATTGTAAATGACGTCATTATAACTAACAAACTAAAAATTCGTTGAAATATAAATATTTTGTTGCTAAATAATGTTGGTGGGAAATTGGTTTTTGAATGAATATTTTTCGCCACCTCTTTAAAAAGAAAAGTTGTCAACAAAATAGATTTTGTTACAAAAAGTGACAACTCTATGGTTTTTTCAATGAAATTTTTTTTTGTTAGAAATAGTAACATATTAACAAGGAAAATAAAATTTGTTAGTAAATAAAACATTTTTTGTACTGGGTATACCAATTTCCAACAAAATAATGACTTGTCGCTATAAAATAGTTAGTGAACTTTAATAAGAAACAAATTTTCATGAAAATAATTATCAGTTTTTACCTAGAAAACAATTTGTTATGAACAATGTTATAATTACCAACAAAATCTTATTTCATAGCTACAAAGATTTCATTAAAAAATATATTGTTTCCAACAAAATAAAAAACGTTGCCAATAGTGTGACAATTCTCAACGAAATATTACTTTGTTGCTATAAATTAATAAACGAGCTTTAACAAGAAAAAACCTAATGAAAAAAATTATCAATCATTATCAACGAACCGAATCATTACTAATAATGTGATTATTGTCTAGGAAAACATATTTCCTTACTAAAGAGGGATGAATAAGATTTAATATTCGTTAACAAGGAAAGTGATTTGTTGTTAAAATTAGTCTTCTTTAGCAACAAAATATTTCATTCCAGATGATGCCATAATTACCAAGGAACAAATATTTTGTGGCCATAAAAATAACTTCATTGTTAAATCAATTTGAAGAGAAATTGGGTTTGGAGGGAATGTTTTCCGCCACTTATTTAACAAGGAATGTTTTCTACAAAATATATTTTTTTGGAAAACAGTAACAAGTTTATGGTTTTTTCAAGGAAATTTTTTATTCGTTGACAATGTTACAATATTAACAAGGAAATCAATTTTCATAGCAATAATTTTGTTGATAAAAGATCGATTTCTTGTAGTGAACCCACAAAGATGGGCACAAAATGCTCAAAACAAAATAGGATCTAATCGATATGTTTAAATATAATCTAATAAATTAATGACTTAAGTTTCCATTGATGTTCATCTTCTATCTTCGTCCTGCAATGATCATGGTTGGAGTCTTTAGTCATCACATGTGGGACCTATAATTTCTAATCCCATTAAAAGGTCCAGGAATTACAGCCACAAGAACTCTTCAATGGTGAACACGACCAATTGACAACTTTTTGAAAATGTTTCTTAGTAGACATCAACCACCTTCTATTTCCTAATCAAGTTCCCTAATCTTTAACTTGGACCTCACTATTGGAGCCACCCCCCTTGGTAAACAATCCTTCAAGTCAAGATCCACAAAACATCGAAAGTGATTTAGAAAGGAAGGGTAAAGAAAGGCAGGTGTTAAAGGTACTTCTCAGAAAGTCTTCTAGTCTAATTTTCCATTGAGGTGTCCATCCTTCCATCCATCTGTATTTGAAGTTTTGAATATCATCATCACCTACACTTATCAAATTGCACACTCTTGGAAGAAAAAAAAAATATGGAACAATTTACCACCTGAGTCTCCAAGCAATTTTTTATTCAATAAGGGACCACGATTTGTGTGAGGCCAACACCTCTCGTTCGCTCCATCCACACGACATGAAATTACTTGCCTCTTTCTTATTTTCCCACAAGGGCTATGGATTTGCTATAAAAACCTCTCCTACATAATTTCCAAAACATTAAATCTACATCTAAAGAGAGTAAAACATGGCAAAGCTAATGACTCGGATCATATTGTTTGCTGTTTTCCTCCTGGTTCTTGTGTTTCATCCACTTCCAACATCGTGTCAAGAAACTGGTAAGCTATAGTTATGATATCCAAACAACACCTACTTAGTGATTAGTCCTTACTTATATAAGTTTTTGTTTGTAAATGGTGCAGAGGATGAAAGGGAGTTTACTTATGTGAAAGGGAGTGAGAATGGACCTGAAAAATGGGGAGAAATTCATCCTGAATGGTCAGCTTGTAAGCATGGCAAAATGCAGTCGCCCATCGATCTCTTGGATGATAGAGTATCTGTAGGAAGACATTTAAGGAAGTTAAAGAGGAGCTACAAACCTACTAATACAACAATCAAGAACAGAGGCCATGATATAATGGTAAGAACTATAGAGATCATTGTCCAATCTTTTCAACTATGCAGTTTTTTCTGGTTCTTGTTTTTTTTCATTTGTTTGTCAGAAAGCTGTATTTAGTGAAGGATACATGCTAACCAAGTTCTTTAATCTTTATATTATTGAGTGCACCCAAATTCGGAATAAGTATCCAACAACACCTAACCTGAATACTGTATGCAGTTGAGGTGGGTAGGTGGTGCAGGAAAAATACAGATCAACAACACTGAATATGTGCTCCAGCAATGCCACTGGCATGCACCTTCTGAACACACTATTGATGGCAAAAGGTGATTATCTCAACCTCCCTCTCTTAATACAAAATTTCAACATAATTCATTTCACATAACAAAATACAAGAAACAACACTACAGTAATATTCTTCTGTAATAAAAATGAAAAAAAAAAATTAATTGCATAACAGGTAGTTTATTAATGCAAGATGCGATAGTGTTCATATGGATTGTTACCATCAATACGCATAACTGCAATTTAACTGGTGTACATTATGATTGTCAGGATGTCCCTCGAACTTCACATGGTACATGAAAGCACTGACAAAAAGATTGCTGTGGTTGGAATGACTTACATAATTGGAAGACCAGATACTTTTTTGTCCGAGGTAACACAAACTTACGTACATAGACACTCTGCTGCCTATACGGCCAGATAAAATTTCCTCTTTCTCTATTATTATTGATTCATGTTTCGTTTCAATTTTATAGTTGATGGAACATATAAAGTCTGTGGCCTACACGGAAGAAGAAGAGAAAGCAATTGGTGTACTTGACCCAAGGCACATTAAAATGGGCAGCAGAAAGTACTACAGATACATTGGCTCACTCACAGTTCCTCCATGTACTGAAGATGTTATTTGGACCATGATTCATAAGGTCTCCTCTTCTATACTATTAAAGTTTACAGCAATATCTGCATCTAATTCCTGATTCTAACTTAATCAAGTTTGTGATTCAGGTGAGGACAGTCTCACGAGAACAAGTCAGCTGGCTAAGAGCTGCTGTTAAAGATGTGAGTAAATAAAGATAGTACGACATATTTCCCTGTATTTACTATTGTTATAACCAGTGTCTCTCGGACATCCTTTCAACTAGCTAAAAGCTGATAAATTGATAGAAGAATAACGTGGGAAAAACGCAAAATGCTATTAATAGAAGATGAACTCTCTAATGGCAATACATATAGGAAGAAAAAAAAAGTTGAATCAATGTTCTAAGCATCTCTCTAATGGCAATATATATTTTCTTTCAGGATTCCAAGACGAACTCAAGACCGGTACAACAGTTTAACAAACGTTCAGTTCATCTCTACAGGCCAGATGATAACTAGAAGATAGGCATCCATCAGATACACGACAAAGATTAGTTATTGAATAATTCATGTCTGCTAATGTTAATTAATTCTTTAAAATTTGTATCCTCGAGAAATATTGTTACCTTGTGTACTATTAACAAGGTGCTTCCATGTGATATATAGAGCATATCATTCTTTTTGTATCAATTAATAAATAATAATATTCAGCACAGTGTCACTGGAATCCGAGTCCTTCATTGTGAAATCCACTTATTACTTGCGAACTTGGGATACAAACAAAGAGGGAAAAACATAGGTATTGGATTTTCCCTGGGGCATTTATAAGAGTTTCGTCTAGATGCGTGAAACATGAAGCGTAGAAGGCATGGGATGGATGTCAAAGTCACGTTAACATATTTTGGAATTTGGAGTCACGAAACCAACATGCTAAAATGTGACACGAGATGAACATGCCAAAAGCATGTTAGTATGTCGCGACCCGATCCGCAGAGTACTATATTGTCCGCTTTGGGCCCAAGGCCCGCACGGCTTTAAAACGCGTAGTATTTTGTAGATCCAAACTCGTAGATATATAACACATCCCCTTCCTTCACTTAGGTGATGTGGGACTATAATCTCCCCTTATAGCTTGTCCAACCCCTCTTGGGATCCACGGGCCTATTGGGCTTCGCCATCACGGGCCTCTCCCCTACCCTCCCTTCAGGTTCGCCCACACAAGGTTATCACAGTCCACCCCCCTAAGGGAGCCCAACGTCCTCGTTGGCATACTTCCGGCTAGGTCCGGCTCTAATATCATTCTGTCATGACCCGATCCACATAGTATTATATTGTCCGCTTTGGGCCCAAGGCCTGCACGACTTTAAAATGCATAGTACTTTGTAGATCCAAATTCGTACATATATAGCACATCCCCTTCCCTCACCTAGGCGATGTGGGGCTATAATCTCCCATTGGTAGCTCGCCCAACCCCACTTGGGATCCACGTGCCTATTGGGCTTCACCATCATAGGCCTCTTCCGCACCCTCCCTCTTAGGTTCGCCCACACAAGGGTATTACATAGTATGAGTGAGAGGCATGCCATTAGATGCATGGGTGGCATCTTGAAAGCGTTCTAACATCAGCTTGAAACATGGGACAAACATGTTGAAGACATGCTAACTTGAGCTAGAGGCACAAAGACTAGCATAAAAGCAAGCAAAACATGAGCTAGGAAAATTTAGGGTGGTGTATATTTTATTAAGAGGTCTAATCAAGAGGTAACCTCTAACAACACTTCTAAACGTCGAGGGAATGAGAGAGGAAAGAGAGCGAGCACCCATCCCCCTCGAGATGCGCATCGTCGCTAATCTCAAGGGGGATGGGTGGTTACACCCATCCCTCACTCTCTTTCCTCACTCATTCCCCCGGCATTTAGAATGAATAAGAGTTTCTGATTGATTTCTAAAAGTGTTTGTTTAAATTCTACTTAGAGCCTCTAACTAGTGGGTAAAAGAAAGTGCATGACAATTTTTGTTCATAATGGATAACTCACAGAATAGTCCCTCTATGTATTACAAGAAGTGCAATCCTTCAAAGATACTTGGTAAAGAGACAGAGAAACCACTCACCAAAAACAGAGGTTAAGAGGGGGTCGTATCTTATTAGAGAATCAAACACCAAATTGGATAGGGGTGTGGAGTGAAGGAAGATATTAGTCATACCACTTTTAGCAATGAAAAAAATTTCACAATAACACCATTATAATTAGCAACAAAATAGTAATATCATTTCAATGCTATATGTTATTGAAATTGGTTATATCCCCAATGAAATAAAATTAAATTGTTGTAAATAAGAAAATGAGCCTTAATAAGAAAAAAGTTCATGGAAATTTTATCAATATTTAACAACGAAATAAATTGTTACCATTAATATTATAATTAACAGTAAAATAATGTTGTATTGTTAAATAAATTTTATTTGATTTTTCAGATGAAATAATATCAATGCTACTAATAAAAAAATTTCAACGAATTGATATTTTTCCACTATAAAGAAGCTAGGAGCTTTAAATATAAAAAAAAAAATCATTATAAGTAACCAAATAAATCGTTGCAATAACGTGGTAATTAACTAGAAAAAATTTAGTTTCATTGTTGAAGAGACACAAACAAGTGTAATAGTGCATTTACTAAGAAAATGTTTGTCAATAATATTAATATTTATTAACAATGAAATAATTTATTGTAAATGATGTCATTATAACAAACAAACTAAAAATTCGTTGAAATATAAATATTTTGTTGCTAAATAATGTTGGTGGGAAATTGGTTTTTGAATGAATATTTTTCGCCACCTCTTTAAAAAGAAAAGTTGTCAACAAAATAGATTTTGTTACAAAAAGTGACAACTCTATGGTTTTTTCAATGAAATTTTTTTTTGTTAGAAATAGTAACATATTAACAAGGAAAATAAAATTTGTTAGTAAATAAAACATTTTTTGTAGTGAGTATACCAATTTTCAACAAAATAATGACTTGTCGCTATAAAATAGTTAGTGAACTTTAATGAGAAACAAATTTTTATGAAAATAATTATCAGTTTTTACCTAGAAAATAATTTGTTACGAACAATGTCATAATTACCAACAAAATCTTATTTCATAGCTACAAAGATTTCATTAAAAAATATATTGTTTCCAAAAAAATAAAAAACGCTGCAAATAGTGTGACAATTCTCAACGAAATATTGATTTGTTGCTATAAATTAATAAACGAGCTTTAACAAGAAAAAACCTAATGGAAAAAATTATCAATCATTATCAACGAACCGAATCATTACTAATAATGTGATTATTGTCTAGGAAAACATATTTCCTTACTAAAGAGGGATGAATAAGATTTAATATTCGTTAACAATGAAAGTGAGTTGTTAAAATTAGTCTTCTTTAGCAACAAAATATTTCATTCCAGGTGATACCATAATTACCAAGGAACAAATATTTTGTAGCCATAAAAATAATTTCATTGTTAACTCAATTTATCGAGAAATTAGGTTTGGAGGGAATGTTTCCCGCCACCTATTTAACAAGGAATGTTTCCTACAAAATATATTTTGTTGGAAAACAGTAATAAGTTTATGGTTTTTTAAAAGAAATTTTTTATTCGTTGACAATGCTACAATATTAACAAGGAAATCAATTTTCGTAGCAATAATTTTCTTGGTAAAAGATAGATTTCTTGTAGCGAGCGTTTTTGGGGGCTAAGAAATGACGAGGAAATTTTTTAGAAATCATATAATGCTCAACCATGCGATATTGATCTTAAGGTGACTAACCTATGTGAGCATATACGAGTACTGATCCATAATGTTGCACTACGTGAGTTTGATATGAACAAACTGGACTTTCAACTGTCAATGTGCACGATTTCACCAGATCTGTTAGGAGATTATTTAGGAAGTTAGGAGTTTATATAGGAGGTTTATTCCTTTATTCTAGGATAGCTATATATGGGTACTTGCTTTGTTATAGGAAACTACTTCTTCAAGAAGTTTAATATTTCCTAAACTATTGCTAAGTATTATGAGAAATTAGGGAAGCTACTGTTGGACTTATTGCATAAATATTTTCCATTGAGTTAATGAGAATACAGAAAAATAATTACCCTAAATCTTTCATGGTATCAGAGCAAAATTTCTTCTTCAAATTTTTTTTTTCCTAAACCATGGCCGGCGGCACTACACCTCCACCACCGGTAACAACATGCAACAGCGCATTTCTTGGGAAGCCGAACCCCGCTCCTGCTGCGCTACCTCTTCCAGGTTTTACTGCAGAACAGTGGGCGGCGTTAACAACCGCATTCGGTACTCCTCACACTCCTTCTAACAGGTTGCATGGTAAGTTGGCAATGGATTCTTGGATAATTGTTACTGGATGTTCTCATCATGTTACTGGTGATGAATCTTGTTTAGTGGATACTACAGTAGTTTCGCCATGTCCCGTGGGCCTTTCGGATGGTCAAACGGTGGTTGCTACTAAGGAGGGTGTCGTGAAACTCACGGACAAAATAATCCTCCAACATGTTCTTTTTGTTCCTATGTTAAACTGCAATTTAATTTCGGTTTCACAACTAAATGATGATCTAAATTGCTTTGTCCAATTTAATTCTAACTTGTGTGCTATACAGGACCTGCATTCGAGGGAGTTGATTGGCATGGGTGAGAGACGGGATGGACTTTACTATCTACGGCATGGATTACAGGTGCAAGCGGTTTCGGTTGATACTTCGAAGTCCTTGGAGCTATGGCATAGTCGTTTGGGTCATCCTTCCGAGACAATAGTGAAGTTGCTTCCTTTTTTTAATAATTCTAGGGGTCATTTGAATAAAGCATGTGAAGTTTGTCATCGTGCTAAACATTCTAGAGATCGTTTTCCTTTAAGTGCCAATAAATCAACTCGGATTTTTGAGTTACTACATTGTGATTTATGGGGTCCGTATGATGAAGTTTCTTCGTGTGGTGCTCGTTATTTTTTAACTTTGGTGGACGATTATTCACGTGCTGTGTGGGTTTATTTATTGATTGATAAAAGAGAAGTTTTCAAGATGTTTATGTCCTTTATTGCCATGATTGACCGTCAATTCTCTCAAAAGTTGAAAATTGTACGTAGTGACAATGGAACAGAGTTTAACTGCATTAAAGATGTCTTTGTGGCTAATGGAATTTTATTTCAAAGCTCTTGTGTGGGTACCCCTCAACAAAATGGAAAAGTGAAAAGGAAACATAATCATATTCTCAATGCCGCTCGTGCATTGAGGTTTCAAGGGGGGTTGCCAATCTATTTTTGGGGAGAATGCATTTTGGCCGCTGTTCACCTAATAAATCGGACTCCCTCTAGTGTTCTCCTAAACAAAACTCCATATGAAATGCTATTTGGTTGTACACCTTCTTTTAGTGACTTGCGAGTTGTTGGTTGCTTAGCTTATGCCCATAATCAACGCGCTAAAGGTGACAAGTTTGCCAGTCGAAGCCGTAAATGTGTTTTTGTGGGTTATCCGTTTGGTAAGAAGGGATGGAGTTTATTTGATCTTGAGAAAAAAGAGTTCTTTGTGTCGAGGGATGTGAAGTTCTATGAAAATGTATTTCCTTATTTGAGTGTTGAAGTCACAAATCATACTCCTCCCCTTGACAGTGATGTGACTTATAATAAGGGAGCCCAGGAAGAGCTTATTGAAGGTATGGGGGATCATCAGGTGATGCACGAGGATTCCATCGTCGGTCCTCAAACGGTCTCTCCCACGGCCTCTCCCACGACTAGCGTCACGCCTAGTAATGCTGAGCCCCAGTCTACCGCGTTCGTGCCAAGTGAAAATGCTCGGGATGTGCCACCAGTGGACGCTTCATCCGCGGCTGTCGGGGGGGGGGGGTATATGGTGCTCCTGACGGAACGGGGAGGGACAATTTGGGCTGCGGGTTCCGGGAGAAGTTCCCATCAGTAAAGTTGAGAGACTTCATGACACATACGGTTATCAAGGACAGTCCATCTCTCGCTCCATCTGCTCCGCCATATCACACCCCCTCAGGTACGCCTTTTCCTATAGCACATTATGTTAGTTGTGATCAATTTACTGTGAAACACCGGAATTTTCTTGTAGCTGTAACTGCAGGTGTTGAGACACAATATTTTAAGGAGGCTGCAAAAGATATAAGGTGGTGTACTGCTATGCAAAAAGAGATTCGTGCTTTGGAAGATAATGGCACTTGGACTATGGAAAAATTACCTCCTGAAAAGAAAGCTCTCGGAAGTAAATGAGTGTACAAAATTAAGTACAAATCAGATGGTAGCATTGAGAGGTTAAAAGCCAGATTAGTTGTTTTCGGTAATCATCAAGTTGAAGGAATTGATTATAATAAGACATTTGCCCTAGTCGCGAAAATGGTGACATTTAGAGCTTTTCTGGCCATTGCAGCATCCAAGCATTGGGAGTTGCATCAGATGGATGTTCATAATGCCTTCCTTCACGGCGATTTAGATGAGGAGGTGTATATGAAACTTCCGCCAGGTTTTAGCTCCACTGATTCTGATTTGGTTTGTCGTTTGCGTAAATCGCTGTATGGTTTGAAACAGGCGCCTCGATGTTGGTTTGCAAAGCTTGTGACAGCTTTAAAGGGGTACGGGTTTCTTCAATCCTACTCCGATTATTCCCTCTTTACTTACTCTAAAGGGTCTGTACAGATCAACGTCCTAGTATATGTTGATGATTTGCTAATCTCTGGTAATGATTCCGCTGCAGTGACGGCTTTCAAAGCCTATTTGAGTCAATGTTTTTATATGAAGGATCTTGGTGTGCTTAAATATTTTCTTGGCATTGAGGTGGCTAGAAGCTCCTCAGGGTTGTTTTTATGTCAAAGGAAATATGCCCTTGATATTATTTCAGAGGCAGGACTATTGGGCTCGAAGCCGACTTCATTCCCGATTGAACAGAATCATCAGCTGGCGCGGGACAAGGGGCATTTTCTTACGGATCTCGAGCCCTATAGGCGTTTGCTTGGGCGTCTTATCTATTTGGCGGTTACTTGTCCTGACTTGGCATACTCGGTTCATGTCTTGTCACAATTCATGCAGGAGCCGCGACAAGAACATTGGGATGCTGCATTACGAGTTGTTCGCTATTTAAAGAAATCCCCGGGTCAGGGCATTCTATTACGTTCAGACAGTGAGTTATCTTTGACAGGTTGGTGTGACTCGGATTGGGCAGCCTGTCCTCTTACTCGGCGGTCTCTCACTGGGTGGTTTGTGTTTTTGGGGCATTCGCCAATTTCATGGAAAACTAAGAAGCAGCATACTGTAGCTCGTTCTTCGGCAGAGGCCGAATATTGCTCTATGGCTTCTGTTACTTGTGAATTAAAATGGTTGAAGGGTCTACTTTTGAGTTTGGGAATCCATCATCCTAAGGTGATTCCTCTTTTTTGTGATAGTCAGTCCGCGTTGCATATAGCGCAGAATCCGGTATTTCATGAACGCACGAAGCACATTGAGGTTGATTGTCATTTCGTGCGAGATGCTATCCAGGAAGGTCTTATTGTTCCGTCTTATGTGTCGACGTCGGATCAATTGGCGGATATTTTTACCAAGACTTTGGGGAAGAAGCAATTTGATTTTCTACTTGACAAGTTGGGCATTTTAGACTTGCATGCTCCAACTTGAAGGGGGTGTTCGGAAATTATTTAGGAAGTTAGGAGTTTATTTAGGAGGTTTATTCCTTTATTCTTTCCTTTATTCTAGGATAGTTATATATGGGTACTTGCTTTGTTATAGGAAACTACTTCCTCAAGAAGTTTAATATTTCCTAAACTATTGCTAGGTATTATGAGAAATTAGGGAAGCTAATGTTGGACTTCTTGTATAAATATTTTCCATTGAGTTAATGAGAATACAGAAAAATAATTACCCTAAATCTTTCAAGATCTCTAAGACCCATCACACTATCACCCCTCAATTTCTAGATCTTTGAAGACCATAATGAGCATGTGGTTTTGTCCATCATGGAAGGTGCTACCTTCGTATGGAAGACAGATTCCAGAATGATCAATGACTGAAGACTCTAAAGTCCGTGCTTTGTGCCACTCGACAGACATGCTCATGAAGTAATGTAAACCAGTTCCAATGTGTTCATACTAAGATGTTCTATAGATTTTCATGGTCCTGCCAGCATCTCCTAGACTCCTACTGTGAAATTCAGATTCAAGGTTCTCTAGCCAATGAATACCTGTGACCAACTGCAATACTTTAATGTGAAGAGGCATTTAGGCAACTCAAGCAGATGCTGGTTGTTTTGAGAAATATGATTTCTGTAGAAGGACAAACACAACTCTTCAACATTGCGCATAGCTGCAAAAAAAAAGAATCCACTTGTTGACTTGGCATGTTTTGCATTCGTATTAGAGTGCACATGGAAGCTCTGCATGTAGGACTTCACTTATAAGGTTTAGTATACCTTATTCATAAACAGCTCAAAACTTGTTTCTGGATTGATCGAATTTGAAGTCAAGTATAGAAGATTACAATTCTACAAGTTTCAACACCTTTTGGACAGGATGCTGGTTTGGTGACAGTTTTCACATCAAGGAAAGAGAGAATCTGACAAACAATCCTCGGGTAAATCATTTATCATCTTCAATTATTTTTCTGATCTTAACAAGCTCGGATCAATTATTTCTCTGATCTCAACAGATTTGGACAGTCATTCCTATTATATTAATGCTGATTTGATAAGATTGGCAGTGCTGAATCCCCTCATTACATAGAGATATAAATTAGACTAATCCAACAACATTTCCTAGTTGATTCCTTTCAAGCCGCACGAAAGGAAAGCGTGGGTTACAAAATGCTAAAAACTTATTGATAAATGAACACCTATATGCGATGAAAGAGCATGATAGGATAGGATCTTATTGATCAGGTTAGAGTGTTTAGGCCTTCATTCATTTAAAAAACCATAAAAGCAGAATTTAATCCTACCCTACAATAGATTTGAATAATATAAATCCAATTACATCCTACCGAATTGTTTCAAATGATGGTACAGTCCAATTCAGAGACAGCCCAGTCATGGCAGGGCAATTTCAATAATGACGATGATTTGGAGTCCTTGAGTCTCCGCGTGTGGTCCAGGAATGCGGCAATAAAATATTTTTTTTCAAAACTAATTTCATCAGCAGATCAACTATAGAAATAAGATTAAGACCCACTTCAAAGTTTCGAGAGGACAGCCACCTTCTTAATTATTGATGATCAAACTTTATAGACTTTAAACACAGATCACTATTCAAACCACCACCATTAAAGATTTTTAAGTAAACAGTCCTCTTTGTCAAGATCAATAATACATAAAGTGATTTCAAATGGGAGACAGATAGGTCTCTGAAAGCCGCTTCTGAGAAAGTCATACAATTCAAGAATAACATTTCTGCGAGGTGTCTGTCTTTCCATTGATCTGTATTTCAAGTTTTCAAACAAAAGATCGTCATTAAATACGATTATCAAATCCTAACTCTTGGAAAATATATGTCCCAACAGTAATATGATCCAAGTCTCCTTACAACTGTATAGTCTATTTGGACCAAGACTTTGTGTGGGCAACACATCTCATTCGAACCTTCATTCACACATGACACGTTCCTGCATAAGCTATGCATTTCCTATAAGAACCTCTGCACACAACATCCCAAAACATAGAGTCTACATCAAATCAAGAGAGTAAAACATGGCTAAGCTAGGGGCTCAGATCATATTCTTCACACTTTTCCTTCTCTTTCATTCAATTCCAATATCATGTCAAGAGACTGGTAAGCCAATCTTCTATAATTTACAATATCAAAACCATCACTTATTTATTAGTTCTTATTTATATGACTTACTCTTTGTAAATGATGCAGAGGATGAAAGGGAGTTTACGTATGTGCGAGGGAGTGAGAATGGACCTGAAAAATGGGGAGAGATTCATCCTGAATGGTCAGCTTGTAAGCATGGCAAAATGCAGTCTCCCATTGATCTGTTGGATGACAGAGTATCTGTAGGAAGACATTTAGGAAAATTAAAGAGGAGTTACAAACCAACTAATGCAACAATTAAGAACAGAGGACATGATATAATGGTAAAAATCATACTATCTATCAAGTTCATTGCCAAATCTCCTCTACTATATATGCAGTTTCTTCTCGCTCTTTTTTTCATTTGTTTAATAGATAGTTCTATTATAATTTTGTGAATGCAGTTGAGGTGGGTAGGTGGTGCTGGAACAATTCAGATCAACAATACTGAATATACATTCCAACAATGCCACTGGCATGCACCTTCTGAGCATACCATTGATGGCAAGAGGTAATTTTCTTAACCTCGCCCCTCGCACCTCTCACCCACGAAACCCCATATAATTTCATGTAACAGAGAGTGTAAAATGCAAGATGTGATTAGTATTCCATCAGTACATATAACATAATTTAACTGATGTATAACCTATATTATGATTTTCAGGATGGCTCTCGAACTTCATATGGTACACGAAAGCTCAGACAAAAAGATTGCTGTGGTTGGAATCACATACATAATTGGACGACCGGATACATTTTTATCGGATGTAAGAATGAATCTTATGTACATACAGAAATACACAATTCTCCTCTGATGCAGGACATCAACAGTTTTAGGAAATCCAGTTTTAGGAATTATGAAAAAATAGGAACTCCTATTTTATCACATCTAACAGTTTTAGGAAATCCAGTTTTAGGAAGTATGACAAAATAGGAACTCCTATTTTATCACATCAACAGTTTTAGGAAGTTCAAAAAAAATAGGAACTCCTATTTTATCAACTCAACAGTTTTAGGAAGTTCGACAAAATAGGAACTCCTATTTTATTAAAAGTATGATTTTCTTTTTGGTAAGTAGGATTTCTAATTTTTCTTTCTTTTCCAACTCCTTGTCAAAGTTGGTTATTTAGCTTTGAGTAGTATAAATAGAGAGGGATATCAACATGTAAGGGACATCTTTTCCAAGCAATCAAATAAACAATTTTATTCCTCAAACCCCTTTGTTATTATTACAATTTCTTCTTTACGCATCTCCTTCTTCTCTTCGCATCCCCGACGATATTTATATCGTCTTCTTAAAACTACGGGTACCACATCAATTGGTATCAGAGCCAGTGAATTTTGAGGTTCTTACCTCGAAATCGATTTTTCTCCGCTTCCGCAACACACCGTTCCAAAAAAAAAAAAAAAAAAAAAAAACCATCCACCCATCTCCACCTCAACCAACAATGGAAGAAATCACTATGGAAACCATAGATGCAAAACTTGCAAAACTTTCGGAAGATTTGATGGTGTCAATGGATACCAAAATTGCACCGTTACAAGCCGACCTCAATGGTATTCAAAATCAGCTAGCATCGCTTCTAAAGCTTCTCAATATGGAAGACAAGTTGTTTGTTCATCAACGTGAAAGAAAAGCGCCGTTAACTGATGACGGTAAAATCGATTATGTAACTTCCATCCAGCGACATGACAAGAATTCTTTCGAGCACAATAACGATATTCCGAAAGAAATCATGAAGGAGTTCGGTACCAAACATCAACATGAAAGTTTTATCGGCTTGCCGAAAAGGAAGACTTCGGTTTTTCAGATTGATAGTGAAGATGATGATTCAATCGAGGATGAACAAGAAAAGCGATGGACGGATGATAGACGTCTCAGATCGGGACAGAGTCCGTACGGTGCTCTACCGGAATACAAGTTAAAAGCAGATATTCCGAATTTCACCGGGAATTTCAAAATTGAAGCGTTATTGGATTGGTTCTATGAGGTCGAAGCTTTCTTCCAATTTATGGAAGTTCCGGATCATTCTAAGGTGAAACTTGTTGCTTACAAGCTCAAGGGAGGAGCAGCCGCCTGGTGGGAAAAACTATGTGAAGATCGTTCAAAAAGTGGTAAACGACCAATTCGTACTTGGGAGAGAATGAGGAAATTGATTCGCGAGAAGTTTTTACCACGGGATTTTAAACAACAACTTTTTGTCAAACTTCAGAATTGCCAGCAAGGAGCAAATTCGGTTGAAGATTATGTCTCAGAATTTTACAATTTGGTGGCTAGAAATCAACTTCATGAATCAGAGGAGCAGTTGGTATCTCGATTTACCGAAGGTTTGAATCGGTTAATTCAATATGGGATGACACAATCAGTCTATACAATGGTTGAGGCTATTCAACAAGCTTTGACTATCGAACGTAGGGTCACGCATTCTTCTAGAGCTCCACCATTCCGACAATCAACTCGAACCCCAACCAATTACCGACCATCCAATTCTAATTACTCCAACACCTATCAAAGGCCATCATCTTATAATCCATATTATTCCAATTCTGCTTCTCATGCAGAATTTCACAATTCTCCTTTTCCACAACAAGAAAGTCCCAATTTTACTCGATCCCAATCTCCTCTCCCCAAACAAAATACACCTATACTCCCCACTCCTCAAGACAAGAACACAACCCCATTTTTTCCCCCTAACCCACACAAACAGCCCAATGTTCGATTTCCATCTAGAACTCAACCTGTTCCACAACGACATACGCTAGGGGAGTATTCAAAGTTTCGTGGAGATAAGTGCAACAAGTGTCAGCAATTCGGTCATACATCCAGTGACTGCCGCAGGTTTAATGGCCTTATTAGTGATGAACCTCACGTTGACGAAGAAGGACCGTATGAAGATGACAGTGCACGTAACGACACCGATGATGTTTTCGAAGCTTATGGTGATCACTTTATGGGTATGATACGTCCTTTGTTACTTACCGAACCGTGCTTTTCACAACGCCATAGTATCTTTCGGTCAAAGTGTTTGATAGGAGGGAAGGTGTGTGATATGATTATGGATAGTGGAAGTGTTGACAATTACATTGCGTCCAATGTGGCGCAAGGGTTAGATTTGCCGGTGACACCACATCCTCGTCCTTATCAAGTTGGTTGGGTTAATAGTTCTTCATCTCAGCAAATTACTCATCAATGCATGGTGAAATTCTCTTTTCCAAATTTTGAGGATACGGTGCTTTGTGATGTAATCAACATGAGTGCTACACATCTTCTTCTTGGTCGCCCTTGGCAGTATGATGTTCGTGCAGTTCACAATTGCTATGAGAATACTTACACTTTTTACAAGGATGGGAAACGAAAGGTTCTACATCCTTCCAAGTCTTCCTCGGTTGTGAAAGAGCATAGTGACGGACACACAGGTGCTTTGGTGGCTACTATTGCTCATCAATTACATACAGTCCACACGTTGAGTTCTCATGAAGACAACAAACCTCTAGTAGAAGTTCCTTCGCAGGTACAACCCTTATTAAATCAATTCGGTGCTTTATTTCCTGATGAATTGCCTGCTACTTTGCCTCCTTTACGTGACCTTCAACATCAAATCGATTTCATACCGGGAGCTTCATTACCAAATCACGCACACTACCGGTTGAGTCCGAAAGAACATGATATTTTGCAAGGCCAGGTAGAAGATTTGTTGGCTAAAGGTTTGATTCGATATAGCAAAAGTCCTTGTGCTAGTCCAGCGTTTTTGGTCGAAAAGAAGGATGGTGGATGGAGAATGTGTATTGATTGTCGCGCTTTGAACAGAATTACCATCCCGTATAGATTTCCGATTCCACGGATAGATGATATGATCGATATGCTTACTGGTTCTAAAATTTTCACTAAACTTGATTTACGTAGTGGATATCATCAAATCCGTATTCGTGAAGGGGATGAATGGAAGACAGCTTTCAAAACAAAGGAAGGATTATATGAGTGGCTTGTTATGCCATTCGGATTATCTAATGCTCCTAGCACCTTTATGCGACTCATGTATCAGGTTCTACAACCTTTCCTTGGTAAATTTGTTATTGTGTATTTTGATGATATCTTGATCTATAGTCGCAGCGAAGACGACCATCTCTCCCAACTTTCTAAGGTGTTCCAAGTCCTTGCCGATAATGCTCTCTTTGTGAATTTGAAGAAGTGCACCTTTTTCTCAAATAAAGTCCTCTTCTTAGGGTATATTGTCTCGGACATCGGAATTTTAGTGGATGATTCTAAGGTGAATGCCATTGCAGATTGGCCTACACCTACATGCATTCGTGATGTTCGAAGTTTTCATGGGTTGGCATCTTTCTACAGGCGTTTTGTTCGAAATTTTAGTTCAATTGCTGCCGGTAGGGCTGAAAACCGAACCGACGGTTCGGTTTTTCACCTAAACCGTAAACCGAACCGACTTAGGTCGGTTTTAAAATTTTCAAACCGAAACCGAACCGACCATTAACAAAACCGATCCGAAACCGAACCGATTCTAATTTATGCAAACCGTAACCGAACCGAACCGACTAAAATCGAACCAAAACCGAAATAAAACCGAACCGAACCGAATATTTAAACATATTATATTATTTATATATAAAATATATTTTATTTTATATATAAATAATATAATATATTTAATATTCGGTTCGGTTCGGTTTGGTCGGTTAAAATCACATAGAAACCGAAAACCGAACCGACCACTTCGGTTTTGCATTTTTTAAAACCGAAACCGATCCGAACCGAATTTAAACCGAACCAATCGGTTCGGTTTTGATCGGTTCGGTCGGTTTGATCGGTTTGATCGGTTTTTTGTTCAGCCCTAGCTGCCGGTCTTACCGATTGTTTGAAACGAGAAAAGTTTGAATGGACAGAAGAGGCGGATAAGAGTTTCAATGCTCTTAAAGAAAAATTGTGTCGTACTCCAGTTCTTGCTATGCCGGATTTTGATAAGCCATTTGAAGTCGATTGTGACGCTTCGATTATCGGTATTGGTGCGGTTTTATCTCAAGGGGGTCATCCGGTTGCTTATTATAGTGAGAAAATTTCTGATGCTAGGAAGAAGTGGTCTACTTATGAATTAGAATTAATTGCTCTTGTGCAAGCTCTAAAACAGTGGCATACTTATCTTGTTCATCGAGAATTCATCGTTAACACTGACAATCACGCTTTGAAATTCTTGACTACTTCAGCCAAGGTAGATCGTTGGTTATCGACCATCAACAAGTATACTTTTTCGGTTCGGCATAAGAGTGGAAAGTTGAATCAAGTTGCTGATGCTTTAAGTAGACGTGCTCATCTACTTGTGACTATTCGGAATGAGAGTTTGGCCTTTGATTATCTGAAGGATCTTTATGGTGAAGATGACGATTTCAAGACTATGTGGGAAAAATGTCGTTCTCTTTCGCATGGTACAGATGACTTCTTAATTCAAGATGGTTTTCTTTTCAAAGGTAATCGTCTTTGCATTCCCCACGGTTCTTTACGTCTACATCTTATTCGTGAATTACATGGGGGAGGCCTTGGAGGACACTTTGGACGTGATAAAACAATTGCTCTTATGGAAGAAAGATATTTTTGGCCTTCTTTGAAGCGTGATGTTCAAAGATTTGTCCAAAGGTGTATGGTTTGCCAAAGATCTAAAGGAACTATTCAGAATACCGGTCTCTATACTCCACTACCAGTTCCAGATGCACCTTGGGTTGATGTTAGCATGGATTTTGTGTTAGGCTTACCTCGTACTCAAAGAGGTAATGATTCAATTATGGTTGTGGTTGATCGTTATTCCAAGATGGCACATTTTGTGGCTTGTAAAAAGACCACAGATGCTTCCAATATCGCATACTTGTTTTTCAAAGAAGTGGTTCGTTTACATGGTGTTCCCAAGTCAATAACTTCTGACAGAGATACAAAATTTTTGAGTTACTTTTGGAAATCGCTTTGGATGCGTTTGGGGACTACATTACAGTTTAGCACTACTTGTCATCCTCAAACCGATGGACAAACAGAGGTTGTGAATCGTTCTTTAGGAAATTTGATTAGAGCAAAGATCGGCGACAAGGAAAAACAATGGGATATTCTTCTTCCACATATGGAATTTGCTTTCAATACTTCAGTGAATCGCTCTACTGGTAAGACGCCTTTTGAAATTGTCTATTCTAAGGTGCCCCATCATGTTCTTGATCTCATAGTACTTCCAAAGCTTCGGGATTCTCATGCCAAGGCTGACAATATGGTGGATAAAGCTTCTCAAATCCATCATGAGGTAAAATCAAAGCTTGCAGAGTCTAATGCCAGGTACAAAGAAGATGCCGATAAACATAGGCGTTTTAAAGAATTCAAAGAAGGAGAGTTAGTCATGATTCATCTTCGCAAAGAACGATTTCCCGTGGGAACTTACAACAAGACAAAGATGAAGAAATATGGCCCTTTCCAGATTTTGAAGAAAATAAATGACAATGCATATGCCATTGATCTTCCTGCTGAATGGCATATCTCCAACATCTTCAATGTTCAAGAAATTTTTACGTTTCATGACGATACTGAGGCCATGGTAGGGGATGACAACTCGAGGACGAGTTTTTCTAAAGAAGGGGAGCCTGATGCAGGACATCAACAGTTTTAGGAAATCCAGTTTTAGGAATTATGAAAAAATAGGAACTCCTATTTTATCACATCTAACAGTTTTAGGAAATCCAGTTTTAGGAAGTATGACAAAATAGGAACTCCTATTTTATCACATCAACAGTTTTAGGAAGTTCAAAAAAAATAGGAACTCCTATTTTATCAACTCAACAGTTTTAGGAAGTTCGACAAAATAGGAACTCCTATTTTATTAAAAGTATGATTTTCTTTTTGGTAAGTAGGATTTCTAATTTTTCTTTCTTTTCCAACTCCTTGTCAAAGTTGGTTATTTAGCTTTGAGTAGTATAAATAGAGAGGGATATCAACATGTAAGGGACATCTTTTCCAAGCAATCAAATAAACAATTTTATTCCTCAAACCCCTTTGTTATTATTACAATTTCTTCTTTACGCATCTCCTTCTTCTCTTCGCATCCCCGACGATATTTATATCGTCTTCTTAAAACTACGGGTACCACATCATCCTCTCTGTATTATTACTGATTCATTTTTGGTTTATTTTTTATAGTTGATGGAGCATATAAAGTCCGTTGCCAACACGGAAGAAGAAGAGAAAATAATTGGTGTCCTTGACCCAAGGCACATAAAAATGGGTAGCAGAAAGTATTATAGATACATTGGCTCACTTACAGTTCCTCCATGTACTGAAGATGTTGTTTGGACCATGGTTCAGAAGGTCGCGTCCTCTATCCAACTAATGTTTAATTAGTTTAGGACAATATCTCCATCTAATTCCTCATTCTAACAAAATCAAGTTTGTGATTCAGGTGAGGACGGTCTCACGAGAACAAGTCAGCTGGCTAAGAACTGCTGTTAAAGATGTGAGTTAATACTGATAGTACCATGTATTTTCCTTTAATCGTCATTTCAGTTGTGTGGCTAATTTAATTGACTCTATTCATTTGACAATATATACTTTCTTCCAGGATTCCAAGACAAACTCGAGACCTGTACAACCCATTAACAGACGTTCAGTTCATCTCTACAGACCAGATGATAATTAGAAGATTAACATCGATCAGATGCATAGGATGAAGATTAGTTATTGAACAATTCATGTCCGCTAATTTAATTAGTTTTTCTAAATTTTGTATCCTCGAGCAATGTTGCTACCTTGTATACTGTTAACAAGGTGCTTCCATGTGAAGTATAGAACATGTTATTCTGTTTGTATCTATCATCTAATAAACAATATTCAGCATGTATTTTGTTACTGGAATCCGAGTCCTTTATTGTGAAACTGGCTTGTTAGTTAAAGAAGGAACAATAAATGAAAAGGCTTTTACCTACGAATCTTTTTTTTTTTCATCCATATCTTTCAAATGAGATCATTCAACAAAACTAAATTCAGTATGCGTATGTATGTGATGGACTAGTAAAGAAGCAAATGATTTAAGATGCATGGTCAAGGCATACAACCATAGCTAAAGAAGACATGGACAACATGTCGAAGACATGCTAGCATGTAGTAGAGACACAAGACTAACATGAGGTGCCTTTCAAAAAAAAGGGAATAGCCTTTCAAAAAAAAAGACTAACATGAGGTAGAGATACAAGATTTAGAACTAGCAGTAGTATGAGACACTAAGCTAACGTGTAGAAGGCATGCTATGGTAACATGATGTGTTGAGAGACACAAGATCAATATCAGCTAATACATTGTAACATGGATCAACATTTCGGTATAACATTAAACCTCCGGTGGTAACCTTAACGGTCAGTGTACTTTAGAAAGGTAAATAACCAAGGACTCAACCAAATAATCATTTGTAGTATCTGCCGAAAAACCATTTGAAGCTTGCACCTTGATAAAACAACCTGCCACTTGTACCCATCTTGCAAGATCCCGTCAGGAACAATCCTTGAACCAAAACCACACCATCCATAAAAACATTGCAACCAACTAGCCAAACCATTGCCAATTGCAAAATGCCACTTGCAACTTGCAATATGTAACAACCTGTATCTTGCAAGAATACAAAATACAACTTGCAAACTAACAAAACCAAACAATCTGCACCTTGCAAGAATACAAAATGCTAAGGAACCAATGCAGAATTCAGCCAAATATAATTTCAAATCTCAAGTATAATGAATAGTTTTCTTCTATTCTGTTTTGGATTATTTTGATTGTCAAATATGGAAGGCTTGGAAAGACTAATTCTATGGAAATTCAAATTCTATAGTTTTCTTCTTGCATAAAGAAGCTATTTGCTACCGTAGATCTTCAGGATTTCGCCAAGCGACCTTGGTTGGCTTCAGAAATTTCCCAACATATGACCTACTCTTCACCAAACTATTTGAAAATTTGTACCTAAAGCTAATCATACCTTTCAATGTACATGGGCCGTGTGTGTCGTGATTTGGTTGGATGAACTGCATCGAAGTTTATTTCCCTCACACTTTCCTTTGACAGGCGAGTTATCAATAGTTGAGTTTGCAACAAATTCTTATAATATCACTGTCATGTCCATAATAATCCCACAAAGTAATCATCTACTTTGACTATCTGGGTTGATTAAAAATGACAAGCTGGCATTTCACATTTAGACGCGTCCATGTATAGAGAAAAGAACATTCCTTTTTAGGCTAATCAATGCCATCAAGATTTAGTAATCTTCTGCCAGCTTAGGAATATTCCGATTGTTGTGATCTTTTAAAAACTATGTACCTCCTGTAAGATTGCCCAAATTTATTAATATTTTAACTAACAAATTGTTTGTTGCAAGAACTATTTTATTTACCTACAAAACTTTTCTCGAAAAATCTTTAAATTGTCGTTGGCAAAGGTAACAACCTTTATCATAGAACTTTTTTGTTAGTAAAATGCATGAATATCAACGAAAGTTGTCATCGGTATCGTTACCAATTACCAAGGAAATTATTTTAAATAAAAAAATTATATATTAAAGTTGTCTAAGAGACGACCTCATCTAGGTTCTAAGGACACCACTCTTGATGATAAGACCCCACTATGGAATTTCATATATAATATATTTATCCCCAAACTCTAAGGACACCACTCTTGATGATAAGACTCCACTATGGAATTTCATATATAATATATTTATTTTTAGGCTCAACGGGAATCGAACTCCTGACCTATAGTAAAATCTGTTACAATATTTACCAATTGAGCTGTTTGAATAATTGTGTTGTGTGAAGCAACTTTATAGCTTATTAAATCAAATTACTCATTTTTTGCAATAAAAAAATCATTGCTACGTATATAATAGAGATCAATATATAATATTTCGTCACTATAAATTAGAACTAAATATTTTCACGATTATAAGATTTATGTTAAATATCTACCACTTTTAGCAATGAAATTTTTTTCTCAATAACACCATTATAATTAACAACAAAATAGTAATAACATTTCAATGCTATATGTTATTGAAATTTGTTATATCCCCAATTAAATAAAATTAAATTGTTGTAAATAAGAAAATGAGCCTTCATAAGAAAAAAGTTCATGGAAAATTTATCAATATTTAACAACGAAATAAATTTTTACCATTAATATTATAATTAACAGTAAAATAATGTTGTATTGTTAAATAAATTTTATTTGATTTTTCAGATGAAATAATATCAATGCTACTAATAAAAAATTTCAACGAATTGATATTTTTCCACTATAAAGAAGCCAGGAGCTTTAAATATAAAAAAAAAATTCATTATAAGTAACCAAATAAATCGTTGCAATAACGTGGTAATTAACTAGAAAAAATTTAGTTTTATTGTTGAAGAGACACAAACAAGTGTAATAGTGCATTTACTAAGAAAATGTTTGTCAATAATATTAATATTTATTAACAATGAAATAATTTATTGTAAATGACGTCATTATAACTAACAAACTAAAAATTCGTTGAAATATAAATATTTTGTTGCTAAATAATGTTGGTGGGAAATTGGTTTTGGAATGAATATTTTTCGCCACCTCTTTAAAAAGAAAAGTTGTCAACAAAATAGATTTTGTTACAAAAAGTGACAACTCTATGGTTTTTTCAATGAAAGTTATTTTTGTTAGAAATAGTAACATATTAACAAGAAAAATAAAATTTGTTAGTAAATAAAACATTTTTTGTACTAAGTATACCAATTTCCAACAAAATAATGACTTGACGCTATAAAATAGTTAGTGAACTTTAATGAGAAACAAATTTTCATGAAAATAATTATCAGTTTTTACCTAGAAAACAATTTGTTATGAACAATGTTATAATTACCAACAAAATCTTATTTCATAGCTACAAAGATTTCATTAAAAAATATATTGTTTCCAACAAAATAAAAAACGTTGCCAATAGTGTGACAATTCTCAACGAAATATTACTTTGTTGCTATAAATTAATAAACGAGCTTTAACAAGAAAAAACCTAATGAAAAAAAATTATCAATCATTATCAACGAACCGAATCATTACTAATAATGTGATTATTGTCTAGGAAAACATATTTCCTTACTAAAGAGGGATGAATAAGATTTAATATTCATTAACAAGTAAAGTGATTTGTTGTTAAAATTAGTCTTCTTTAGCAACAAAATATTTCATTCCAGATGATGCCATAATTACCAAGGAACAAGTATTTTGTGGCCATAAAAATAACTTCATTGTTAAATCAATTTGGCGAGAAATTGGGTTTGGAGGAAATGTTTTCCGCCACTTATTTAACAATGAATGTTTCCTACAAAATATATTTTGTTGGAAAACAGTAACAAGTTTATGGTTTTTTCAAGGAAATTTTTTATTCGTTGACAATGCTACAATATTAACAAGGAAATCAATTTTCGTAGCAATAATTTTGTTGGTAAAAACTTTTTGAAAATGTTTCTTAGTAGACATCAACCACCTTCCATTTCCTAATCAAGTTCCCTAATCTTTAACTTGGACGTCACTATTGGAGCCACCCCCCTTGGTAAACAATCCTTCAAGTCAAGATCCACAAAACATCGAAAGTGATTTAGAAAGGAAGGGTAAAGAAAGGCAGGTGTTAAAGGTACTTCTCAGAAAGTCTTCTAGTCTTGTTAGAGAATAGAAGTCTACCTATGTTACAACATAGGAAAGTGTCATAGAATAGAAGTCTACCTATGTTACAGAATAGAAAAGTGTTACAGAATGGGTTAGGAAGACTTTCCTATTGTATTTTGGTTTCCTAAGTTTGATTAAATTTCCTATTGTATTTTGGTTTCCTAAGTCTTCCTAACCCATTCTGTAACACTTTTCTATTCTGTAACATAGGTAGACTTCTATTCTATGACACTTTCCTATGTTGTAACATAGGTAGACTTCTATTCTCTAACAAGTCTAATTTTCCATTGAGGTGTCCGTCCATCCATCCATCTCTATTTGAAGTTTTGAATATCATCATCACCTACACTTATCAAATTGCACACTCTTGGAAGAAAAAAAAAATATGGAACAATTTACCACCTGAGTCTCCAAGCAATTTTTTATTCAATAAGGGACCACGATTTGTGTGAGGCCAACACCTCTTGTTCGCTCCATCCACACGACATGAAATTACTTCACTACAAAAAAAAAGGCCTTTAGGGACGTAGTCAAAATTGTCGCTATAGACAACATTTCGTCGCCATAAATAATGGGCGACAAAATATTCGTCGCGCAAAGGTTGTCACCACAGCTCTGTCTCGCAAGCCTTTGCGCGACGAAAAATAATCTTCGTCGCTACAAATGCCTTTTTGCGCGACGACACCACAGCTCTGTCTCGCAAGTCTTTGCGCGACGAAAATAAGCTTCGTCGCTACAAATGCCTTTCTGCGCGACGACACCACAGCTCTGTCTCGCAAGTCTTTGCGCGACGCAACTAAATCTTCGTCGCTACAAAATCCTTTTTGCGCGACGACACTCTCGCAAATCTTTGCGCGACGAAAATAAATCTTCGTCGCTATGAAATCCTTTTGCGCGACGACACCAAAGATCGTTGCATAAGGGTGCGTCGCGTAATGTTGTTTTGCGCGACGCTAATTTCGTCGCAAGAAATAGAATTTTTCTTCGTGCAAAATATACTTACGCGACGATCCCTTTCGTCGCATTAAACTTTGTCGGCATAACTCAATCGTGACGATCCCTTTCGTCGTGTTAGACTTTGTCGGCTTAACTCAATGGTGACGAACCTTTCATCGCACAAGATATTCTTTACGCGACAACAATATTCATCACTCTAATGTTGTCACACAGGTTCCGTCGATCCAAACACGCTTGATCTATTCTTATGCGACGAAAATTTTTGTCGCTTAAAGTTCTGTTTAATAATTTTGAAATCTTTTAATTAAAATATTTATTTTAATTAAATTTGAAATATTTATTAATTGAATCGTCTCAAGCATAGAAAGGTTTTGCTAATTTATTTAAATACTATTAACTTTACAAATTAATAATGTAAAATCACAATGTATCCATTACAAATTAAAATTTTTAAACCGTACTGTATAGTTACAAATTAAAAAAACACATCAGTACATTTTTTAGGGATGTGGTGGCTGATGATGATTTGTCGACAGTAGCGGGAGGCTCGACAAATTAATCACCGACTGCTGGAGAGCCCCTAATAACATACTCCACCTAATTGCCTCAGATTTTGTTACTGGTGGTGGTGGAGGAAGACGTTCCCTTGTTGTAGGTGGATCAGACAGTGCTAGTGGTGTGGGGAGCAAAAGTGGGGCAGGAAGATGTTGCTTGGGGACATGTTGGCGAGGTGAGGCTTGTAGTTGAGATGGAGCTGAGGGTGTGGTCTTGATGTTACTAGGAGTTACGGGAGACTGAAGAGGCACCTCAGCTCGTATTTTCACTTCTTGTGGGTCAACAAAATCAGCAACCAGGAGTTTTCCTCCATTAGTAGGCCATTGTAGGTTGTATACAACATTCCTAGTCTTTGTAGCTTCTTCCACTGAAGAAAACTGCAAAAGATTTTATTTATGATAAGCAGATAGTAAACCCAAATGTAAACAAAAATAAAAATTGTATACTGAATTTCCAAATTGACTTTGTAAAATTGTGCTCAACTAAAATATAAATTGACAAATAAGAGAAGCAGCGAATTCAGCACCAAAAAAGTCAAATCAACAGTCAGACAAACCCTACGTTTTCATCTTGACGATTTACCAAGGTTTCCATTGACCTATCTATCACATTTTGGATAAACCAAAGCGGAAATTATGAACATAAAGGCAGTCTTGAGTTTTGATGACTCGTCGGTAATGAACTTCAAATTTTGGTTTGTTGAAAAAATATTAAAAGTCAGATTCCAAAATCTGATCAGCATCTCCTTGAGGCAGACTGGTGCCATGTCACAGTTCTTCATTCCTTCGGATGATATGGGCACAAGTTTGTATGAATGGGAGCTTGCCTTCCCGATTCGGTTGGACGACAGGCTTAAACCTGTTTGATTTGAATGACAGTGGACAGCTCCTACCTCAAACAAAACTCCATGTCTCCATCTTCTCCCCTAGAACTAACTTTCTCATCTGGTCAGTGGCTCATTAATAAGTACAGCCTTTGTGGTATGATCAACAAACAATCAACCACCTGTTCTTCTTGTGTCCTTTCTCTGAGGAGATGAAGTGCTTGTGATTACTGTTTAGGGGTAGATTTCCTACTAGGGATTTCTCTTATTCAGGGGGCCAACCATTGGAAAAATAGAACTGTATCTTCGAAGGAAAACTGGATTCAGTACCAGCTGATTGTTGCAAGTTTGCAGGTAATCCAGAAAGACAAAATCAAAAGTTTTTTAAAAGCAAAAGGTGTGATCTTCATATGCTTAATATTCAACAAAGATACAAGTGTTGTTTTGGTTATATCTCTTGCCTCCTTTTCTTGGCTCCACGAGCATCTCACTCATGGTTGCCATTTTAATACAATTCTCTAGTATGTCTTGCTTATCAATAAAAAAAAATTTACTCGATTCAAGCTTGCCGAAGGACGTTGAGTAGACTTTCTATATACAAACTTGATTTCCACTCATGCAAATGCACCATAACATAAAAATAAATAAATAAATAACATGGTGACAAGATTAAGGAAAGAGGAAATAGAGGATATGGAAAAGAAAGGCATACCATCACATAGCAGTGGGTCTTAATGTGGTCCATCCAAAAACTGCACTGTACCAGTTTTACCCAGAAGCTCTTGTACAGCTTTCAGGGTAAATGGCCTGAGAAAGTTATCAATCCTGAGATTTCTGCGATGGTGGAACTGCCAAGATGAAACAGAGCAATCCAAGATTAAAATACAAAATAAATGTGGTGCATTTACAGTTCAGAACACCGAGTTATAATATCTTACCAACACGCTCCTTTGGTGTGTCTCCACCGTTAAGTGTCGAGTCCGATCTAGAAAAGTTGCGCTTGGAGATACTGGACTGGAATGCATCCTTCGGTGTTGTTAAAGGGGTGAGACCTGAGGACTTTATTTCAGGAATTTTAACACTTTCTGAATTCCACCTTCGCTGCCTCTTTGGAGGTTCACTGCCCCTGATCGGCTCTTGATCTGCACCAACAGAACATTAAATAGATGAGATCATGAGAAGTTTAATCTATATAGTTGTAACCTAAGCTTCAGTATAATGATCCAATAATGTACCCAACTAAAAACTGCAAGATCATATTATTAACTACCAAAAATGATAACATTCTACTCAAATTGCAAAAGCAGAGCGAAACTATTGTGCAAATCCTCCCTAATAAGATCACACAGTTCCTAGCTGCCAATAAAAAGAGAAAATGTTCAAATATTTCCTCCTTTCTCTATCTCCTATCTACACTTTCCTCCCATTTCTTCTCTTTTTCAATAACCTATTGATCTCCCATTTTTTTTTATTAAGAATAACAATTCTGATAACATTTAAGGAACTTTTGGTGCTGATTGAATATATTATTTCAGATAGGATTTAGGTAGAATCCTCATGCAATAGCAAAATCAACAATGTTCTACTAGGTTTCAGATTCAGGGGAAGACAATTTTACAGTTTCATATGTTGGTTACAAATAGTAATCTCATTTTTCCAGCAGCAGAACATGCACAACTATGCTTCATCAGGGCATCTTTTACTGCTTCCAAGCAGACTCTGGGAGTCTGGGTGGTTAATGGGCATATGAGCACTAAGTAAAACAACATCAACATGCTTTAAAAACAATAACTTTGAAGCTAAATCAAATACAAGTCCAGGAATGGAAGAGAATATCATGATAGAATATTGAGTTTGCAATTGGCATGTAAACATATTAAGTAATGCATTACCAGCTAACATTTCTATCTCCTGTCTACTCGAAATGTAAGAACCTCAAAGATTCCATCATTACTAATATTGAGTTTATAATGAAGCTATCAAAAAACACAAAGTCACCTTAACATTAATCCACAATTTATCTATTTCCTTCCTACTAGCTTTGAAAATTCTATTGTTTCTTTCCCGCCAAATGATCCAAACCATGGGATGTAACAATCTATCCTAGACCCATTTTTAAAAAATAAAGAGATTGGAGGGGGTGAGAAAGTGAGTGCCAAATGATCAATAGATTCCTCTTTTTGTAGTAGAGTGAAGCTTAGACACATTGTCCAAGAGGTTAGTAGTAGACAAAGTCAGGGACCAACTGTTATAGCACTCCCTTTACTTAGAAATCAGAATATCTACCATTAGATAGTAGATAGGAAGGAATCAAAAACCACTATATATCAATCAAAACTTGATGGTGATGGGCACATGTTCATGTTTTCCGAAATTGTAGACATGATTGAATCACTTATCAAGGTTCATTGGATGGGTACCCTTATAGTGGGAGGGGAAGCTCTGTGAGGGAAGGAGGGGTTGTGGTTACAAGTGAATGGGTGGAAGAGGACCTTAAGAACAGAGGACCCCAAGTTGCATTTGATGAGAGAATAGTACATGTCAGTCTATGTTACATGGAACTTTGATGCGAAACAGAAGGATTTCTATGCACCAGAGGTACATTTCTGCTTGAAGTAGTTAAAGTGGCAACTTGTCTTGAAGAAATGTAGGATTCCATAATTCTGAAAGCAGAGCATAACAGATCACCACCAATTTTTTTCATTTTTTTTTCTTCACATAATTACACCCCATGTAGAAACAGCATGAAATTAAATCTTCAAAAAAAAAATTTTCAATTGAAATACAAACTAGTTCTAAATTACCTCAACAGATGTGCCTTTCATGCCGCTTACCAACACATGTGCCTTGCTCAACCTACATAATCAACTCGACCGATTAATTTCAAAGCACAGTAAAAAAATTCTCAAACCTGTCTTTGCTTCCAATTGAACTCACAAATACAAAAAAATAAATTACAACTAAATGCAGACTTTAAACTAAACTTTCAGATCTTCATTCCCCAAAAAACAGTTCATATACAAGAGCAAAGCAGATATTTTATTCCCAAACCCATTTTGTTTCTCAACAAATTTCGATCCCAAAGCTAAAAAAACTGCAATTCTATGATTTGGGTGAGAGTTCTACAGAAATTTCGATCCCTTGTCAGTTGTAACTCTACCCTCATTCCTATTCTACAGAAACTCACCTTACTCTTGATAGATCCAAAACAAATACTTCAAAACCAACCTAATGGAAGCACAAACTGAAGTCCAAAACCAAATACAATACTTCAAAATCAGAACTTTTTCAAGAGATAAACAACTAAAACGATTGGCAGATAAACTAACCTGCCCCAACAAGTATAGTGACCTTCCCAATCGCACAGCAGCTCAATCGCACAGTAGAGGAAATGAAATCTCTTCCTCTCTGAATCTAACAAAATGGCTTTGAATGGACTAGCAATGGAAAAAGGATTCTAATTAAAATGGCCAGTTTTGCGCGACGAAGGATTCGTCGCCATATATCTGCGACTTCGTCGCGTTAGTTTTTAAAATTTCACACCACTTTCTTCGCGCGAGTTTTCAAATTTTCACATTTTGTTTTGCGCAAGTTTTCAAATTTTCACGAAATTTTTTTGCGCCTTTTCAAAATTTCGTCGCCATAAATCACAAAATTCGTCGCGCTAGTTTTCAAAATTTTGTGCTCATTTTTTCAAAATTGCCGCCAGAAGCATGCACCATGATTTTTAAGGGGGGAGCATTTTGTGCGACGAAATATTCTAATTTCGTCGCGCAAACATCAAATTTGCTTATTTTAGGAGGAAAATTTTATATTATTATTTAATTGCACTTCGACATTCGTTTAAAAAATTTATGGTAAAAAATTCATAGTACATTAACAAATTTAATTAAATGAACTAACAAAATACATAATATTATTAACATTTTGTAAACGATCTAACAAATTATAATCCTTCAAATGTAATCTGAATCAGTAGAGTAATCACTTTCGACTTCTTCTTCAAGTTCATCTGACATGGTTGCCTCAGATTCTTCAAAAACTCCATCTTTTGTAGGTGATACCTCAACATCATATTCGCCATCAATCGGAGGAAGTTCGACAAATAACTCAAATGGCTGTTGGATAATGGGAATGCTTGAAGATGAATTATCTTGATCAGCGGTGTCGTCATCACTGTGGTCATCAGAAGCCTTTTCAGGAATGTCCCATATATTTCTGTGTTGGATCGTCTGGACTACTTTCCATCCACCACCGGCTTTAAGATCATCTAGATAAAAAATTTGTTTTGCCATAGTTGCCAAAATAAAAGGATCATGCTCGTACCAAAGTGTGTTTGTGTTCACACTTACTAGACCATATTCTCGTTTAATACTCCCGACTTTATGTGGGTTTGTATCAAACCAACGACACTTGAATAAAATCACCTGGCAACGGTCTTTGTACAGTAATTGAATTACAAATGTCAGTTTACCATTGAAATCAACATCGGCGGTGTCGCCGTCCCCAGGTACTAATACGCCGCTATTTTGAGTGCTCAAATTGTTGTCTCGCTCGATAACCAGGAACTTAACACCATTCACATAACAACCCGAAAATGTTTCAGATCGAATAGGACCTCTCGCCAGTTTTGATAATTCATCATCGTAAAGAGCCAAATTTACTTCCTTCAAATGTACGTACACCATTTTCCCATAAGTCTTTTAACTCATCAACCAATGGCCGCAAATAAACATCAATGTCCTTTCCGGGATGACCGGGAATTAATAAAGTCATCATTGTAAATTCTTTTTTCATACTCATCCAAGGGGGCAAGTTATAAGGAACAACAACGACGGGCCAGGTGCTGTGAGTAGAGCTCATATTCCCGAACGGATTAAATCCATCAGTTGCAAGCCCCAATCTGACATTGCGCGGGTCTTCTGCAAAATCGGGATACATAGTATCGAATGCTTTCCAAGCCTCTCCATCAGCAGGATGTCTCAAAAAATCATCATCAACCCTTCCTTCATTGTGCCATCTCATATGACTCGCAGTGTGCGTCGACATGTACAGTCGCTGCAATTTGGGCTTCAGTGGAAGATAACGCAAAACCTTTTGTGGAATTTTCTTCGTTTTATTACCAGAATTAGGCTTATATCTTGGCTCATTGCACACAGGGCATGCATCCATCCCTTCAATTTCCTTATAAAATAATGCACAGTTGTATTTGCAAGCATGAATCTTTTGATACCCCAAACCAAGACCATTCAACAATTTCTGCGCGTTACGATAATCCTCAGGCAAAATGTTTTCCTTCGGAAGCATCCGCTTCATAATTCCCATTAAATGAGAAAAACACTTATTCGACATATGATGTTTCACTTTGCAATGCATCAACTCCACAATGGCAGTAAGCAGGGAGAACTCTGTGCAACCGGGGTATAATGCTTGTTGGGCTTGTTTCAACAGTCTTTCATAGTTTTCTAACTCTTCACTTTGCAGCATGTTGGGAGGTACGGTATCTCCTACTATATCATCAATGTCATCTTCGTTCATCGATGCATATGGATAAGCGTCATTTATTATACCCATAACTTGGTCATTATCATTCATGGACATTTCATCAATGTGCGGCACAAGTGGCTGGGAATTCGATGAAGTAGAACCAAATTCTCGTTGCTCCCCATGATAAATCCACCTCGTATAATTCAGAATCATCCCATACCTCGCCAAATGATATCGAACCATATTGAATGTTTGCCACAAACAATTGTTACAACATTGACACGGACACTTGATATGATTTGTCGTACCAGTGACATGTGCCCTTGCAAACTCAATGAAGCTCTCGATCCCATTTAAATATTCATCACAGCATTTGTCCTGATTTTGTATCCACTGTCTTTCCATTACGCCTATTTTCAGTTTATAAACAAAACATGAGAATTAAATAGAGTTAACGACACTAATGCGATTAGGTTTCAATGTGGAAAAATTTCAGCAGCATCTCAATTACAATTCTTCAAGTGGACGATGTAGATATTATTAATTAATAAATATCTAGTATGCACTCGAAAAACAATGTGATACACTCCCAAAAATCCACATGATAGCAACCTAATTTCATGAAATTTCAAAAAATAAAAAAATTAGCAATTTCCTCACCGTTTTCCAAGTGAAAGAGAGAGAAGATTGGAGGTGTGGCCGGCGCGGGCGACACAAAGAGAAGACGAAGCCTAATTAAGTGCTGGAAGCTTGGAGTATATAGTGACAAAAATCAATCTAGCAGAGAAAAATAATAAAATGAGAGGAGAAAATTGTGAAAAACGCAGACCTGAGCTTGTGCGACGAACCTGCTCGCTTTAAGCGACGAAACTTTGTTGGGAAGCCTTTATGCGACGAAGCTTTCCACTTCGTCGCGTCAGATATCTTTAGGCGATGACAAAGTTTGTCGCTCTAGGGTGCTGTTCAAAGTGGCAAAGTTTAGGCGACGAAGGCTTTTGGTGCGTCGCGTAAGCTATATTTAGGCGACACCGCTTTCCAATTCGTCGCGTAAGATATCTTCAATATTTTTGTTGTGAATACTTTAGGCGATGACCAAGTTTGTCGCCCTAGGGTGTTGTTCAAAGTGGCAAATTGTAGGCGACGAAGGCTTTTGGTGCGTCGCGTAAGCTATATTTAGGCGACGCCGCTTTCCAATTCGTCGCGTCAGATATCTTCAATATTTTTGTTGTGAATACTTTAAGTGATGACCAAGTTTGTCGCCCTAGGGTGTTGTTCAAAGTGGCAAATTGTAGGCGACGAAGGCTTTTGGTGCGTCGCGTAAGCTATATTTAGGCGACGCCGCTTTCCGATTCGTCGCGTAAGATATCTTCAATATTTTTGTTGTGAATACTTAGGCGATGACCAAGTTTGTCGCTCTAGGGAGTTGTTCAAAGTGGCAAAGTTTAGGCGACGAAGGCTTTTGGTGCGTCGCGTAAGCTATATTTAGGCGACGCCGCTTTCCAATTCGTCGCGTAAGATATCTTCAATATTTTTGTTGTGAATACTTTAAGCGATGACCAAGTTTGTCGCCCTAGGGTGTTGTTCAAAGTGGCAAATTGTAGGCGACGAAGGCTTCTGGTGCGTCGCGTAAGCTATCTTTAGGCGACGCCGCTTTCCGATTCGTCGCGTAAGATATCTTCAATATTTTTGTTGTGAATACTTAGGCGATGACCAAGTTTGTCGCTCTAGGGAGTTGTTCAAAGTGGCAAAGTTTAGGCGACGAAGGCTTTTGGTGCGTCGCGTAAGCTATATTTAGGCGACGCCGCTTTCCAATTCGTCGCGTAAGATATCTTCAATATTTTTGTTGTGAATACTTTAGGCGATGACCAAGTTTGTCGCCCTAGGGTGTTGTTCAAAGTGGCATATTTTAGGCGACGAAGGCTTTTGGTGCGTCGCGTAAGCTATATTTAGGGGACGCAGCTTTTCAATTCGTCACGTAAGATATCTTTAGGCGACGACAAAGTTTGTCGCCTTAGGAGGTATTTTTGTTGTGAATACTTTAGGCGACGAAGCGTTCCCGCTTCGTCGCGTAAGCTATCTTTAGGTGATGACAAAGTTTGTCGCCCTAGGGTGTTGTTCAAAGTGGCAACATTTAGGCGACGAAGGCTTTAGGTGCGTCGCGTAAGCTATATTTAGGCGACGAAATAGTGTGTCGCTAGAGGATATTAAAGTTGGTCGTTTAAAGTGGTCGACACGTAGCCCTAGGTATTTTAGGGTGACGAAATATTTGGTTTTAAGCGACGACACGTTGTCGCATATTAGGTATGCGACGAAGGCTTTACTTGCGTCGCGACAGAGGTTATGACGCGACGAAACCGCTCGTCGCGTTAAGTAGTTAGCTATTTTTTGTACTTGCGTGACAATATTAAATATGTCGTCGCGCCATGATAAGTTTGAGCGACAAAACTTCCCTCGTCGCGCTACGAGTTGTCGCAAAAGGGGATTTTTTTTAGTAGTGCTTGCCTCTTTCTTATTTTCCCACAAGGGCTATGGATTTGCTATAAAAACCTCTCCTACATAATTTCCAAAACATTAAATCTACATCTAAAGAGAGTAAAACATGGCAAAGCTAATGACTCGGATCATATTGTTTGCTGTTTTCCTCCTGGTTCTTGTGTTTCATCCACTTCCAACATCGTGTCAAGAAACTGGTAAGCTATAGTTATGATATCCAAACAACACCTACTTAGTGATTAGTCCTTACTTATATAAGTTTTTGTTTGTAAATGGTGCAGAGGATGAAAGGGAGTTTACTTATGTGAAAGGGAGTGAGAATGGACCTGAAAAATGGGGAGAAATTCATCCTGAATGGTCAGCTTGTAAGCATGGCAAAATGCAGTCGCCCATCGATCTCTTGGATGATAGAGTATCTGTAGGAAGACATTTAAGGAAGTTAAAGAGGAGCTACAAACCTACTAATACAACAATCAAGAACAGAGGCCATGATATAATGGTAAGAACTATAGAGATCATTGTCCAATCTTTTCAACTATGCAGTTTTTTCTGGTTCTTGTTTTTTTTCATTTGTTTGTCAGAAAGCTGTATTTAGTGAAGGATACATGCTAACCAAGTTCTTTAATCTTTATATTATTGAGTGCACCCAAATTCGGAATAAGTATCCAACAACACCTAACCTGAATACTGTATGCAGTTGAGGTGGGTAGGTGGTGCAGGAAAAATACAGATCAACAACACTGAATATGTGCTCCAGCAATGCCACTGGCATGCACCTTCTGAACACACTATTGATGGCAAAAGGTGATTATCTCAACCTCCCTCTCTTAATACAAAATTTCAACATAATTCATTTCACATAACAAAATACAAGAAACAACACTACAGTAATATTCTTCTGTAATAAAAATGAAAAAAAAAAATTAATTGCATAACAGGTAGTTTATTAATGCAAGATGCGATAGTGTTCATATGGATTGTTACCATCAATACGCATAACTGCAATTTAACTGGTGTACATTATGATTGTCAGGATGTCCCTCGAACTTCACATGGTACATGAAAGCACTGACAAAAAGATTGCTGTGGTTGGAATGACTTACATAATTGGAAGACCAGATACTTTTTTGTCCGAGGTAACACAAACTTACGTACATAGACACTCTGCTGCCTATACGGCCAGATAAAATTTCCTCTTTCTCTATTATTATTGATTCATGTTTCGTTTCAATTTTATAGTTGATGGAACATATAAAGTCTGCGGCCTACACGGAAGAAGAAGAGAAAGCAATTGGTGTACTTGACCCAAGGCACATTAAAATGGGCAGCAGAAAGTACTACAGATACATTGGCTCACTCACAGTTCCTCCATGTACTGAAGATGTTATTTGGACCATGATTCATAAGGTCTCCTCTTCTATACTATTAAAGTTTACAGCAATATCTGCATCTAATTCCTGATTCTAACTTAATCAAGTTTGTGATTCAGGTGAGGACAGTCTCACGAGAACAAGTCAGCTGGCTAAGAGCTGCTGTTAAAGATGTGAGTAAATAAAGATAGTACGACATATTTCCCTGTATTTACTATTGTTATAACCAGTGTCTCTCAGACATCCTTTCAACTAGCTAAAAGCTGATAAATTGATAGAAGAATAACGTGGGAAAAACGCAAAATGCTATTAATAGAAGATGAACTCTCTAATGGCAATACATATAGGAAGAAAAAAAAAGTTGAATCAATGTTCTAAGCATCTCTCTAATGGCAATATATATTTTCTTTCAGGATTCCAAGACGAACTCAAGACCAGTACAACAGTTTAACAAACGTTCAGTTCATCTCTACAGGCCAGATGATAACTAGAAGATAGGCATCCATCAGATACACGACAAAGATTAGTTATTGAATAATTCATGTCTGCTAATGTTAATTAATTCTCTAAAATTTGTATCCTCGAGAAATATTGTTACCTTGTGTACTATTAACAAGGTGCTTCCATGTGATATATAGAGCATATAATTATTTTTGTATCAATTAATAAATAATAATATTCAGCACAGTGTCACTGGAATCCGAGTCCTTCATTGTGAAATCCACTTATTACTTGCGAACTTGGGATACAAACAAAGAGGGAAAAACATAGGTATTGGATTTTCCCTGGGGCATTTATAAGAGTTTCGTCTAGATGCGTGAAACATGAAGCGTAGAAGGCATGGGATGGATGTCAAAGTCACGTTAACATATTTTGGAATTTGGAGTCACGAAACCAACATGCTAAAATGTGACACGAGATGAACATGCCAAAAGCATGTTAGTATGCCGCGACCCAATCCGCAGAGTACTATATTGTCCGCTTTGGGCCCAAGGCCCGCACGACTTTAAAACGCGTAGTATTTTGTAGATCCAAACTCGTAGATATATAACACATCCCCTTCCTTCACTTAGGTGATGTGGGACTATAATCTCCCCTTATAGCTTGTCCAACCCCTCTTGGGATCCACGGGCCTATTGAGTTTGGCCATCACGGGCCTCTCCCGCACCCTCCCTTCAGGTCCGCCCACACAAGGTTATCACAGTCCACCCCCCTAAGGGAGCCCAACGTCCTCGTTGGCACACTTCTGGCTTGGTCCGGCTCTAAATAACTACAGTCTGCTAAGCCCACATGCATGCCTCATAGCCATCCCTAATACATGTAAGCCCTAGTAAGGCAAGTATCTAGGGGATCAGCTTCGGATAGGTAAGCCAGCAGCACTTTGTTTCCAATTAGGAAGCAAATACCAGAGTATACGTCGTACATGAAAACTTTCATCTATGGACAACACTCTGATTGGGACATATCTCTTGCGTATCTAGGAGCACAAGTCTAATAGGGAAACTTCCCTTCACAGCACAAATCTTAATTTGAAAAGGATCTCCACGAAGATCTTCTTCCCTAAAACTTCGCCACCGATAGCCTGGTCGAACCAGGACTCCAACACTATAAATAAGACATGAGGTTGGTAAGCTAAGGTATGTTGCAAATTTCCTGTTTACAACATTACGACTTCCTCAGATCCCTGTCTGACTTTAACATCGAAGTGTCATCGGCCACCACAACGATGGTCTGTGGTTCATGCGCGTTCCCTGTGTAGGTCAGCGGGTCAAGGTCAAGCAGGGAGCAAAGATCGACTGCATCAGTTTAGCGTTGTCCGTGGGGACGACAAAGTTCCTAACCAATCACTACTGTCATCTCTTGTCGGAATTCAAAGAGATGGTGACCGCCAGATCACGCAACAATGGAGAACAGGGTGTAACACTCGTAAAAATTTCCTTTGCCTTATTTACTCATTTTTGGATTTCTTGGATTAACTTAACTACCAGTGTTAAATTCATTTGATTTAAATTTGTTTTTTTTAAATCTATTTGTTGGTATACTGGTAGGCGGGTGACTTCAAATTTGTTTGGGGTGAATAGCCACCCAAGTATTAAGACAAAGCCTCCCTCTTTCCCCTCCTTCTTCCTCATGCAGGAGTTGTGCTCCTCTTCATTATTCTCTTACGAAGTTTGCCTGCTCCGCTCGTTGCAGCAGATTTCCCCGCCCAATCTCTTCCCATATTTTTCTTCCGTCATCTTCCTCCCTCTTTTTTCTCTTTCGATTGCTTGCATAGAAAACATAGAAATCAAGGGTGAGGAGCTTCATCGGAGCTGTTGGACGCCGAGTGAGGTGCTTCGCTCCGATCAAGCTTGTTGGTGGAGGTGATTGTGTCGTTTGGAGCCTGTAAACCCCACATGCAGAGGCGGGTGGGGGTTTGGTTAGAATTTTCAGAAAATCATTATGATTTGAGGGTGTGAACTTGGCGAGGAGGTTCAATGATCAAGGTGCAATTCTTTGCTCAGTGGTCGTGTGGCAATGTTATGGCCAGTTTGGCCTATTGTAGCCCTGGTCAGCGCATATTGGGCTTGTGCAGAGGGGTTTTAAGAGAATGTTCGCTGGAAATTTGGATTTGTTTGGATGATCATCGAAAATTTTTTATTGTTTTTGGGTTGTTTGGGGTATTTTACTCGGAGTTGTTGCTGGAGAAACCGAGCGGTCGGTGTTGTCCGAGTTCGATTATCTTTCGGGTGGCCTGCCGGAGTCCGAGCTTGTTTTGGAAAGCTTCCGGAGTTGTGGATTAGGTGTTTCATCTATTTGGAATTAGGTTTCGGAAACCCATTCCGCTCAAGTGAGCGACAACGTCCCCTCTTGGAATTTTGATATAATGGTATCTTGTGATAATATGAATGTTATTTGAAATATTGGTGCATGAGTGTTATCCTATATACTCGGCATTACGAGTTACGAAGGGCAATAAGTGGTAAACTTATGTTTTGGATGCAGTTTCGAATGATTGTTTATATATTTGAAAATAGTGTGTTTTAATGTCTTGCAGTATGGAAGTTGTTGTTTTAGAGAATGTCATCTCGCAGAATTGCATGAATGCTTAAAAGTAAATAAGAATCATGATTTCTGTTTGAAACTGGCATATGAAAGTGATTGTATAATTTAGCATCCATGGCATGTAATAGATAAGTCTGTGATCGTTTTGGTTATGTTATTTACTAATTTATGTCACTATTTGACTTGCATCATATAAAACTATATTTCCCCACAACTCTAGCTAGATGGATATGCATACCGTGTTTGGTGCATATCAGGTGGATATACATAATGTGGCGGGTGTATATCAGGGATATGTGTATACTATGTTTGGTGCATATCGCCTGTCCAATACTAGGTACTACGCTAAACCTTGGTAGGTAGTAAGGCCATGGCCTAGAGAATGGGGTTTGTTTTTATCGGCTTGATAGTTCCCCGATGCGCGCTATACTTTGTGATTGGGCCACACGATCGATCATTCGTCGCAACATGTTTGTCCTAGAGGCGGCGCCCCGCCTTGGAACATACATGCTAGGAGTGGCATCGATGTGTGTATAGATGGCATGTCAGGGCGAGACATGTTCGGCACAAAGGAGTGATTGTGGGAAAATATATGGTTTTGCACTCATACTGCATCTCTTGTGTATATTTCACATGATTGAGTAGTTAAAATGAAAAGTGGTGGTGCATCGTAAGCCATTATCATTCATTTATCTTGTGGGTTGATTTAGAGATACCTTTGATTTGCATAATTTGAATTGAACATTAGAGTTATTTCTCTGTGTTTTTTGGGTGATTCTCTTGTGTTCTTTTCCTGTGAATTGTCTGTTGAACTTTCCCTGTCTGTTGAAACTAGCCTGCAGGATAATTGATATTCACATAATTATTACATAATATACCTCCTAACTTATGTTTGTTAGTGTTTTGAATAGTGCATTTTAGTTTAATTATTCAATTTTTGTATTTTTGTAGGATTTGGAGTTTAAATGACAAAAGTGCGTTAGCGTGGCGAATAATTGTGATTCATAGACAAATTAACGAAGTGGACATTCAGCAACGGCAAAAACAGAGGATAGCCTTTTGTTTACAATTTAAATTGGGTTTCCAAGGGAGTCTAGGTTCTTATTGACACAAAAACGGCAGCAGCCTTGGTTGACAATTGGTATTGGGCCCAATAAGGGTTTGCTCTTTATCATAAATACAATAAGAGCAGAATAGAAATAGGAGGGCCTTTGGTTTTAGAATTTGTTGTGTTTTCTAATTGAGGAGCTGCAAATTTGGAGGTTGTTTCCAATTGAAATTGGTGGAGGAAAGAGCAGCCAATGAGGAAGGAGAATGAAGATTTGATTTCCCATTGACTTTGGGGCTTCTTATAAGAGAGAGCAGCAGAAACGCTGTTCGGGAGGGGAGCGACGACGCAATACAGGAGAAGAGAAGGCATGTCCAGCAGCAGCCAACACGCTATCCAGAGCAGCAGAGTACGCAGCATGACAGCAGGGAGTGGACACGCAGAGCAGCAGTGGACACGCACCAGCAGTGTGCGTATTGCTGATTCACCACGCATGCGTCACTAAACTCTACACAAGGCGAAGAGGTGAACTCCTAGATGTAACGCACTAAATTAGTATTTGATTTGCTTTAAGCTTTCACGATGAATAATGGTGTTTAATGATTCTCACTTTTATTTAATATAGAAATTTATGTTATTTTAGTGATAAAGATTTCATAAATTTCTTCGTAGATTATTATTATTCCGGTGGTTATCTTTTCTTCTCCATATAAGCTTAGTCACACTTCTTTTATGTGTGGAATGTTTAAAGATCAATTGATTCTGGTAGGTTAGTTATATGTGATCGTCATTTATTACGTTATTGTCTCCGGATATATCGTAAGTTTAGGACATCACATATGACCAACCTTTGTGCTTTCTAGAAAAAGTGAAATCTAAAATCCATTTACATTAGGATATATTAATGCATAAAAGACTATTTTTCCGATTACGTTGTTTGGGATGTAAAACACGTAGTTGAGTCATCATAGTGAATCAATACTAGTTGGCGCGTAAAATCTAGGAGGGATTCTTGGAACCTTGTGATTTTTTCCAAACTTAATTTTCATTAAACTAAATTCAATTTCTTATTTTAAATTTGTTAGAATTTCTTAACTTTAGTTTCGCGTAGTTTTTCTTCCTTGACCTTGTTTTGTATATCATTTTTTCTCATGGGATTGACACCCCAATCTTTACTGCAATTGACCGCGTGTACTGTTGGGCGTAATCAAATTTTGGCGTCGTTGCCGGGGAACAAGCGTCATTCTACAAGGAAGATTTCGGGTATTATCTTTCTTGCTCATTGTTTTATTTTATTTTATTTTATTTTATTTTTAGGTTTTAGGTCCAGTTTAATTTTTATTTTTATTTTATTTTATTTCTAAAAAAAAAATTTAAAAAAACATTGGGGGAATAAGTTGGAATAAAGACCACTTAGGGAGACTAATTAGGATCCCAAATTTAGAACACCCACAAATTCACATTGAGGCAAAATTAAGTTCTACTTCTAATTCTAACACCATGAGTAATCACGAAGATGACCATGTTCGGTCGCTAAAAGACTATTTCCACCCCATGCGCACTGCTACTCCATCATGTATCATGTTTGCACCAAGTACACCAAAGCTAGATTTTAAGCCAGGTATGATATAATTATTACCCACTTTTCATGGCCTAGAGAGTGAGAATCCTTATGTTCACATTAGGGAATTCGAGGAAGTTGTGGCCACTTTTCACAACAAAGTTGAGGCTGTAGACTCGGTTAGACTAAGGTTTTTTCCTTTTTCCCTTAAGAAAAAAGCGAAGAGTTGGCTATACTCTTTGCGACCAAGGTCTATAGGTTCGTGGGAGGAGATGACTCAGGCATTTTTTTAATAAATAATTTCCTCACCACAAAACCAACGGTCTAAAGAAACAGATTTCTACCTTCACCCAAAAGTATAGCGAGACATTATATCAAGCATGGGAAAGGTTCAAGGATCTTTTGAATACATGCCCACACCATGGGTATGAGAGTTGGCGCTTAGTCAGTTATTTTTATGAGGGGCTCACCAGTAGAGAACGTCAGTTCGTTGAGATGATGTGTAATGAAGAGTTTTTGCAAAAGGACCCTGACGAGGCCATTGAGTACCTGAATGACTTGGCTGAAAAGGCTCATACTTGGACTGGTCCAAGTGCTACTGAGAGTACGGATAGAACACGCCCAGTTGGAGTTTACCAACTTAGGGAAGAGGATAGCCTTAGAGCCCAACTGGATAGAGTAACTAGGGAGTTAGAGGCACTTAAGACCAAGGATGGTAGGCCCACACATACTGTTGCCAGAGTTGAGCTACAGGATGCCTGTTTTATATGCGGGGGAGTTGAACACTTCGCACAGGATTGCCCAACCTTGACTGAGATGAGAGGGGTTTATGAGGAACAATGTAACGCCTTAGGGATGTACAAGAAGCCTTATTCACCATTCTCTAACACTTACAATTCTGGCTGGAGAGATCACCCTAACTTTGTCTGGAGGTCCGAGGCAGACCAACCTACACACTCACAGGCACAACCACCTAGGTCATACCCTGCACCTCCGTACAATGCACAATCTAACAGAAGTTCCTTATCAGACACATTGCATGCATTTATAGAGGCACAAGGTAAAACTAATAAAAATTTTGAGGTTGCATTGACACAATTGGCAGAAGAGAACAAAGAGATCAAAAGCCAGATAACCAAGCTGACAAGTTCATTAACAGTACAAGAACGGGGTCAATTTCCGTCACAGCCTCAAGCAAATCCGAAGGGACAACTTATGGCACAAACCTCTACTTCAGACTCTTAGAATGTCAAAGAGGTTAATGCCATCGCTACTCGGAGTGGTAAGATTTTAGATGAGTCAAGCTTGTCCACGACTATAGGCACCTCCCCAAGTGCAAAGGAGAGCATCCCTGAGGATGAGCCCAACAAGAACATTCCAGTTTCAGTTCCTTTTCCTCAAGCACTACGACCTACTAGAAAGAAATCGGAAATGCATGGTGAGATTCTAGAACACTTGAAACAGGTTAAAATTAACTTACCTTTGCTGCATGTGATTAAACAGGTACCAACTTATGCGAGGGTCATCAAGGATCTATGCAATATCAAGAGGAAACATCGTGTCAAGAAAACTGCCTTCTTGACAGAACAGGTAAGTGTAGTGATTGAGCAGAGGACACCACCCAAGTACAAAGATCCAGGGTGTCCTACAGTCACCTGCCAGATTGGGACTCATGAGTTCGGCCAAGCCTTGTTGGATTTAGGGGCAAGTGTAAATCTGATGCCATATTCTATTTACTTGCAACTGGGTCTAGGAGAGATTAAACCCACATCCGTGGTACTACAATTGGCCGATAGATCGGTTAAGAAGCCAAGAGGAATAGTCGAGGATGTCTTGCTTCAGATTGATAAGTTTTACTATCTCGTCGACTTTCTTATTTTAGATACGCATTCTGCGGTTAATATGGAGTCTACAGTTCCGATTATTTTAGGTAGACCTTTTCTTGCCACAGCTAACGCTCTTATCAATTGCAGGAACGGTCTAATGAAACTGTCTTTTGGGAACATGACTCTGGAGGTCAACATATTCAATATTAGCAAGCAACCATGTGATGATGATGAGTGTTATCATACCTACATGATAGACACGCTGATATCAGAGGAGGCGCTCCTGAGCGCAGATTCTGAAACCTTAGAGTACCTCCTTTCTATTTCTGATTTTGAGAATTCACTTTATCCTGACAATGCTTTTGATATTTCTGTTGTTTCAGGGTTAAAGGATAAAGGAGGGCGACAATGGCAACCATGCTTTGAGGAGTTGCCAAAGGAAAGACAGAAACCACAACCATCCACCGTGGAAACTCCGAAAGTTGACCTAGCTCCACTGCCTGAGGGACTTAAACATGCATTCCTCGGACCTTTTCCACCTTCCTTTGGATATTTGTATATTTTGCTTGCAGTGGACTATGTGTCCAAATGGGTTGAGGCTGTGGCGTGCCGAAACAATGACAACAACATTGTTGTCAAGTTTATCAAAGAACACATTCTATCCCGTTTTAGTACACCACGAGCCAATAATCGTTATTCTGTCTAGCGTCACCTTCCCTCTAAAAGCAAAACTTGCAAGTTTTGACATAAACTCGAAATGTTTGTAGGAAGGTCCAACCAGACACACGTAGGATACGTCCAAAACCAAAAACGCCGAGTTCGTGAAACCAATTGCAACACCCTTAATGCAGTAAAGAGGCATTTAGACAACTGAAGCGGAACCTGGTTGTAGGGGATTTCATTAACATAAAACGTAAACAAAAGTCCTCAACATTACGCAATGTTGCAAAGAGAATCCACTTATTGACCCAACTCATTTTGAATACGAAATTGGAGTTGACATGGAAGCTCTGTAGGTAGGACTTGTCATGGAGACGCTTTATTGTGTTGTTCACAAATCACTTAAAACTAACAGGATCAAAGTCCACAAGTTTCTCCATCTCTTGGATAGAATGCTGGTTTGGCCAGTGGTTTTCATGTCAAGTAGAGAAAGAATCTGAGATAGACAGTCGTCCGGTACATTGCTGATCCTGTCTTCTTCTTCACTGGAAGAAGGTGGCTTCAACAACTCGCTCATCTGCATATACAAGTTGTTGGAATACTATTGGTAAGAATTTTTGTCAGCAGCTAATTCCATGCAATATCCAGGTTATATTAGACACCACTATGGGAGGATTTCTTTGACGGTATTTTTATTTGAAGACAAGCAAGGGTGATTTTTTCTAGGTTTTTATCCATAATAAGGATTGATTAAGTGGAGTGAAGGTGGGGTGGAGAGATTGGAGGAGGAGAAATGAAATTGAAATCCATAAAAAAAAAATTGAAGTAAAAGTGCAAATGAATAGTGATTTGATTAATTAGTATATTACAGCATGGTGAAGACGAGTAAGGGTGTTTGTTCTAGGTTTCATCCATACAACAAAGCGTGATTAGAGCAATGAAGATTGGGTGGAGCAATTGGATAGGAGAATGAAATGAAAACTCTTTGAAATTAAATAGAGGAGGAAAAATAGAAACTTTGATTTAATTAGTATATCACTCTATGGGGAAGATAAGTAAGGGTGTGTCTTAGGTCTTTGTCCTTGCAACAAAGCTTGATTAGAGTGAAAGAAGATGGGGTTTAGAGATTACAACAAAGCTTGATTAGAGTGAAGGAAGATGGAGCCAAGAACGATTTTAGGAGAAAAGACAATGAAAAACCCTAAGAAGTAGAATGACCAACAATAAGCAATTTTTATTTAATTAGTTTTTCGTAATATGGTGAAAATTAGTGTCGATACATGTTTTTTCTAGGTTCACACAACAAAGCTTCCTTATATTGAAGGAAATAGGGTGGAGAGACTGAATGAGGAGAAATAAAATCGAAAATCCCTAAAAATAATTTTAGTAGAACAAACGAGTATTGATTTTGATTAGTATAGTACGTAACATACAACATGGTGAAGACTAGTAAGGGTGCCAACGGTGTTATGGTCGAGTGGTTAGGGTTGTGTGGGTTTATCCCCCACGTCCTAGGTTCGAGACCCGCCGGCGGCATGGTTACTTTCTTATGGTGTTGACCTGTAGGTCGCACCTTGTTGATAGGTTATGGGATCCTATAAAAACCCAGCACGCTTTCCAAAAAAAAAGACTTGTAAGGGTTCTTTTTTAGGTTTTAATCCATACAACAATGAAACCGAAAAGTCCTAGAAATTAAGTAGAAAAAGAGACAAATAGCAATCTTTGTTTAATCAGAATATCACACCACAAGGAAGATGTGTACGTTTTTTTTTTTTTTTTTTTTGGTGCTTATGGAAAGGTTGATTAGAAGGGACGAAGATGAGAATTAGAAATTAGAGGAAAAAGATAAATGGCACTGAAAAAACCTAAAAATTAAGTGGAAGAAACAAACAATGAGCAATTTTGATTTAATCTGTATTTTCACAACACGGTGAAGATTACCGGGTATAAGCTTTTTCTAGGTCCTCACAACAAAGCTTGGCTCTCAAAATTAAGTAGAATAAGAAATTAGCAACATTTGATTTATTCAATGTACCATTACATGATGAAACAAAAAGGGAATTTTTCTAGATTTTCATCCGTGCGAAAAATTTTTTTTTAATAAAATAAAATAAACTTGATTAGACTAAAGGAAAAGGGAAAATGAAATTGAAAAACCCTAGAAATTGATTAGAAGAAGAGACAAAAATATCACCTTGATGAGAGAGAAAACGAAAGAGGCAATAGAGATGATGCGTTGCTCCCTTTGCTTAGTTCTTCTATTGTTTTCCCGATGCGCTTGTGTTGCTTACAACATCCACGCTATTATGGGAGAATTCTAGTCTATGAAATTAAAAAAAAAAATTTCTATTTGTAATCGATTATGTAGAGTGAAAAGAGCCAATATTTGGAAAGAAAATACATCTAATTTAGTAACACGCAATACAGGAGGGTGAAGGTCAAACCATCTTTAACAAATAATATTTCCACTTATACTTGGTAAACAATTTTTTTTGTTTAATTGAACATTCCTATTATATAAAAGGTTTTCAAACAAAATTTACTGGCATTAAATGAAAATTTATGAGATATGACTATTACGCGAGACAAGTCGGAGGAAGGGAATGAAAATACTTAGTAACCAGGATTTGTAACCATGGTGAGGTGGCACGATATGTGAGGATGATGTATTCCTTTAGATATGTGTAAATATTCATAGATCAAGACACATCACCGTGGTTGCAAATCCTAGTTCTGTAGCAAAGTTCAAAGACAAATATGTAAGAGAGACACTGAGGAGGAAGAAATTGTCGCTTGGGGTAGGTTTGTGAATGAGAGATGCAAGATAAATGAATGGAAAATTACTTATAAGGCCTACTTTTTATAATTGTAGATCAAATCATACTCTAACAATTGAAAATGCCACAACGGAGCTATTTTTGTAATTAAAGACTCTTTAAAACCACAAACCCAACCTATGGCTTAAAATAATTAGAAAGATATACTTGCATTTTAATTTAAGTGATCAATTTTCAAAAACAAATTAAATCACATGGATCATATCTTGAGCCTTAACTCAATTTAGTACAACTCTCCCACCACCATTAGTCTTTTTTATCCATTTCTAACCTCAACCTCTCTTTGGATTAAGAAACCCCGTTAAACCTTGAGTCACTTTCAATCTCTTAGATACCACCGCCACTACTAAGTAGTCTTTTGATTTCTTTTCAACTATAAGTAATATGGTTTCTGAATATAGCTTCAACACCCAATATTTAAAATGCATTAAATAGAACATACTGATTTCAATCTCTTGAAGCATTATTCAATAGAACATACTGATTTTCATATTGAATTCCTCTATTTGAATTAGACTATTATTAATCGAAATTCATTCACCTTCTTAAAACCTATTATAAGTTTACTTCCATATATATATATATATATATATATACTTCCAAATTACCTAGCAAGAATAGATTAGTTGTGTTTCAGGGACATAAATCAACTTTGAAAAAATATCAAATTGCGTTAAAAGATTGCATTTTTTTTTCAATGTAACTAGAATTAGAATATAAAACCATATTACTTATAGTTGAGAAGAAAATTAAAGGAGTACAGAGTGGTGGTGGTGGGGTATCTAAGAGATTGAAAGTGACTCAAGCTTGACCGAGGTTTCTTAATCCAAAGAGATGTTGGGGTTGGAAATGGATAAAAAAGAATAATTGTGGTATGAGAGTTGTACTGAATTGAGTCAAGGCTCAAAATATGATCCCTGTGATTTTCTTTTTGAAAATTGATCACTTAAATTAAAGGGCAAGTATGTCTTTCTAATTATTTTTAACCCATGGGTTGGGTTTGTGGTTTTTAGTCTTTAATTACAAAAAAAAGGCCCGTTGAGGTTGTTTCAATTATTAGAGTACGATGTGACTACAATTATAAAAAATAGGACTTATAAGTCACTCTCCCTATTATATAGTTGTAAATTGAACACCCAATGAAATCATAACTAATGGTGTGGTATGTTCATTGATGGTCTATATTTAGAAAATACATTTTCGATTATCAAATATGCGATCCTTAAAAGCCAATTTGTGTAGCCGAAAATCCATAATATCTACAATTATATTAAGTTTTTAGCATGTCCTAAGATATCCATATATTTCAAAAAAATTGAAATATGCATCAGTTGGGCCAAAATATCCACAACATCTATATATCTAAACTATATAACTATAGAAGAAATAAATTATACCAGTGTCTTCAACCTAATTTTTCATTCCCATCACACCCCTACAAAATTATTTATTTTTACAATCTAACATAGAAAAAGACAAAAAATTTGTTGGGTATTTTTTTTTTTTTTTCAGATTTAATCCTAAGCTATTTAATTCAATCATTTACAAATATGACCTCAAATTAGATAAAATCCAATTATACCCCTAAAGATAACTATTGGGCCTAGGCTCTAATTTTAGCAAACCACTAAAGGAAAAAAATGGTTTTCTATATATCTTTTTTTAAAATATTGTTTCATATATTTTTATTTTTCAAATTTGCAAAACTGCATTGCGGGTGTGTGCGAGCGATTTATAAAACACTATTGTATTGTACAATTTTTTTAAACTTAGAAATCATTTTTTTTTTATTTGAGTAAAAATTCATTATCTAAATTCTCTAATTTTTTAATTGCACTTATCAATTTCCTAATTTTTTTAATTTGCACTTACCGACTCATTGAATTCTAAAATATAAAAATCCAAAATATAAGCGTACGTAAAACACGTCGACACACTAGTCTATCTATATATTTATATAAAAGGGGAGTAAAAAAAGACATGTGCCCCTTCTTGCAAATATATATAAAAGAAAAGTACAAAATAGACATGTGGCCCCTTTCCTAGCAATTTGAATCTGACGTAGCACAACGAGACAACAGAAAACGTTGTGAAAGAAGTTGAGTTTGGAGAAAATACCCTTATCCCTGCGCGTTTGGGTTTCGACAACCTTAGGATTTTCTCTTCTCTCAATTACAAAGTTTTCTATTCAAATGCAAAATTGATGTCCTTTCGATCTCTCTTACAAATCGAGGGCTCCTAAAAAGCATGTATTCATTTCCCCTTCTTCATGAATGAGGAAGTTTCATCCTTTCGATGTAAAAGCGGCTCTCATTTACAATATAACCTCATTCAATTAATAATAATAAATTAATAATCTCGGTCAGATAATATTTTTGGTCGGTCCCGACTTGGCACTAAGGTGATAATGAAGAATTTGCTAAATTTATAAGATAATATATTTTAAAAAACATATAGTTCTCACTTGATATATAAATTAATAATCTCCTTATACATTAAACTAATATATATATATATATATATATATGACTAAATAAAGAGGCATTTGTAAAATATGACTCCAATATTACTTGTTTCCTCTTTGAAATTAATGTCTTTTTGGACCTCATCTCTAATTTTCTTAGTGGATTAAGAAGCTCTGGTGTAGTGTTTTCGTATTGCAAGAGAAATTTATGGAATATGTTGTTGTTTTGCATCTTTGTGCGAGACAAGCTCCAATACAAAACTATCGTCTTCAACTTCATATTCGTTGTCATTTCCCATGAAGTTCTCAATAATTTGCTTGTAACTCAACAACTCTGAAATTGCCTTGTTTTCTCCTAGGTAGTTCAAAAGGTATTCAACATTCATTATATCACGATACTTCAACTCTTTGATTAGGACACACATTATATAATTTTAGTTTGTTGCAAAAATTGATAGATCCATAACTTCTAAATAAGACTAATTACATTCATGAATTTGTTTGGGTTAAACAAATTCATAGGATAATGATAATTCATAATTCGGTAATATTCGTATAATCACAATATACAATATTTGTATTAAGTTCAATGTTTTGGAAAAAAGAATAACACGATAAATTAACTTTTTATTAATTTATACAAAAATACCACAATAAATTATTTTTTTATTAATTAATGTATAAATTAATAACTTCTTAATTTATCGATTAAATAATATCTCAATTAATTAATAAATTTTCATGGTCCCTAGGCTATTAATTTATAGAGGTTTAATTGTATATGATCTGATCTCCATATATATTTCGAGCAGTGTTCTAAAAATCGGTCTAGGCGGCCGCCTAGGCGCTAGAAGGTGAAAAACCGCCCAGATTAATGCCTGGGCGGGCAGTCTGGGCGGTCTGGGCGGGGTCTAGGCGGTCTAGGCGGTCTGGGAGATTTTTATTTTATTTTTATTTTTTTATTTTTTTATTTTTTTATTTTTTAATAAGGTTGATTGTGTTCTTATTTTATTTTTCTTTCCTATTTTTTAGAAATAAACTATTTAATTATTTTTTTAGAAAATCTCGGGAATGGGCTTTGATGATGATGATGATGATATGTCTAAATGTAGCGAAGGATGATTACTTAATGGAATTCTCAAAGGATCTGCCGGTACCAATTTTACTAATGTAGATTTTATCAAACATAACTGAGGTTATTCATGCAATTTGAAGAAAAATAAAAGATTACACAAATTCAAATTTATATAAAGTACCCATCATGACCAACTTCAGTCATTTGAGTTTTAATAAATTTTGTTCACGATTGTTAATTTTTCATGTTTTTAAATTTTGCATATGTATATTGACATTAAATTGGATGTAATTGATAAGGTATTATGCTTAACTTTTGTAAATTATTAAAGTTATAATACAAAACCTAAGACCGCCTAGGCACCGCCTAGGCACCCGCCTAGGCGCCCGCCTAGGCCCCTGGGCGCTAGGCACATGCTCGCCGCCCGCCCAGCGCCTAGCGATTTTTAGAACACTGATTTCGAGCATAATATTGTTTGCACAATAATTCAATTATTGTGTCCACCAATTGTAGCTCAGTTGGTCAGACATCCACTCTCCTTGTGAGAGGTTGCGGATTATAGACTCACCAATTAGGATTTTGTGAGTTTTCGCCCGATTATTAGGAGCACATTTGCTCCGTCGTCGATAAGCCTTTGGGTATAGAATGCAACTGCTTAGATGGAATAGACCGGAGCGAAGCGAAAGCGAGTCTTCATCCAAGGTGGGGGCGATGGACCGAAGCGAAAGCAAGTCTCTATGCGAGATGGAGGCGACAAGGATATTAAGTGGCAACAATATTGTAGCCTTTGGGCCTGATTTGATTAACCCTATAGGGTTAGTCATGTAGCCTTTGAGCGTGGATTAATAAATAAATAAAAATGGTCAATGAACCAAATTTAAAAAAATAAATAAAAAAAAAATAGTAATACAATGTTGGAATCAACGGTTATTGATTTTATTGATAAATTATTGTTTTTCTAGTTGTAAACTATGATACAATTTTATGTTTTATGTCAACTTTTCATTATGGCTAAATTAGAAAATTTTGGAATGCACTGGTGACCTAAATTTGTGTTGGCTTGTTATTCTTTTCCATCAATCCAATTTGTTTATTTATTTATTTTTGAATAAAATAGATAAAATGATTATAAAAAATAAAAAAAAAATAAAATAAAAAAAAAGATAAACTTTAAGCCTATGCCAATATATATAACTTCTGTAAAAGAAATCAACAAAATAGAAAATCTTGGGTCCATGGAACTCTGTTTACTTGCATTCAAGCTAAAGTAGAAAAAGTTTAACACAAGGAGTTGAGGAGGACCACAAGAAGGCAACATCATCAAACGCAATATATAGCAATCTTGTGAAAAACAAGTCTATTTATGCATGATAGCATTACATTCCTTTTTCTGTATTTTTCAACCCCATTCTTCGTCACGCGCGACTCACGAGCCATCTGACTCCATGACCGGTCGAACCTCGGTTTTGAAGAGAAGAAACGAGACCGAGTCAATCGAGAAGTAGATGAACCCACCTGGTGAGTGAGTCACGAACGATCCGAAACTCGTCCCCGCTATACAGTGCCACGCAGGGCCATATGTTGCATCAAATTCCTATTAAAACACCGGAACAAGTTCTATCAGTCACCACAATGACTGTTCTAATTAACAATGGACGGTGCAGGTAGCGGTAAGTACGTACCTGTTTGATGGAGCGAGTTATGTAGGAGAGGTTATTGGATGTGGGAGCTGAGTCCACAAGTGTTCTTGTGCAACGCAGTGCATGTTGTTGCATGGCCGCCGGCATGTCGGATGCTTTGAGACGTACTTTTAGACTGATGGCAGTAGCGGCGAGATCAGCAGCAGCGGTGGGGGAAGACATGTTATGGATTGATGGTGATTGTAACTTGCGTCGTGGGGGGCAGAGCGCGGCTGCTTGTATCTGCTTTGGGTTGTCCATGAATGGTAGAGGAAGAAAGAATGAATGAATGAATGGAGAAAAGAAGAGTTTGAAAGTTTGAGTTGAGAAGTTTGACTGAGTTGACGTAGGGGAGTCTGAACGAATGAGAGGGAGAGGTGTTTTTGGTGTGTACAAATACGGAAGGCATGGATGGATGGATGACACGCGTATGGTTCTTCTCTTTAACCAGAGCCATGCAATTGGTGTGACTCATATTTCTCTTTAAATAAATTTTTTTATTTGTTTATTATTACAATATTTTTTTATGTATATATATATATATACTGATGTAGTCAGGGGAGGACCCAGGATTTTAGTCGAGGGGGGACGTAATGGAAAATACTTATTAATTGATAATAGTAGTTATCAATGGTAAAGTCAATTTTTTTTCTTCTACCTGAACTAGTAACTAATAAAAAAAATACAATTATCAAAATACATTGTATATACCAAATTGGATCCAATGTAGTCCAATTTTAAGCCAAAATAAGGTCACTATCGATAACCTTAGCAATGAGCAAACGAGCATAATAACTAGAATGTATAACTAATATCGCAAAATAATTAGGATAAGTATCTAGGTGAAGCTAATTTTTTTTTTAATTTGCGAACCTAATATGATCATAATACAATTTCATAGAAAAATTAGTTTATATGAGGCTCAAATTTTGTACGAGTTGGCTAATGGCACCAACAAAGACATATACTAATATTTGTTCAAACATCTGTCATATTGTATTCTAAATTATATAATCAATTTTTTAAGACTAAAGTATATATACTCAAAATATTTTAAAATTGAGGGGGGCAGCTGCCCCCGTCGCCCCTTAGTAGGTCCGCCCATGGATGTAGTAGTTGCTTGTGAAATTGATTAAAAGCTTTGTGAATGAATAAGAATGACAACTATTTCAAGATGTACGACTAAGGGGAAAGTATTTGTATATTAGATCATAGCGCTAATTGCGCAGCACACACTGGCTAATAAATGTATGTGAATTGGTTATGTATTTGATAAAAGTATATACTAGTAATTAAGCATATGTTTATTAGGCATTCAGGTTTTTAGTTATGTACTTGAATCATCAAATGGAATAAATATTTCCGTTCAAAACTTCAAAGTTTATCGATGTTCAGTTTTGAAGATCAATTGAAATTGTGTGGCAGCGAAGAAAACAAATTAGGGGTGTGGTAAAGTGATTTAGATGGTGTGGTGCTGGTAGTATGTACTTTACATTAAAAAATTAGGGGTGTCATTGTGTCAAAAAAAAATTTTAGGGGTTTTTTTAAGTTTGGCACTCAGTAGTTTATGTCTAATAGAGTCTGATCCTTATTTTGAAAATTAATTGAATCTAACTCTCAAAATCACGTTGACCATTCCAATCAATACTAGTCAAATCGGAAATTCTAGGGGTCGAGGGAAGGAGCGAGGAAAAGGGGGCGAGGGATGGGTGCTCCCCCTCGAAATGAGTGTTGACGCTTGTCTCGAAGAGGATGGGTGGTTAAATACATTGACACTTAGTAGAATTCCTAGTCAAATACATTGACTTCCTTTGACTGTTAAAAATCTCATAAAATCCACAAATAACCTTGACTTAAACGACACGTGCCACATACTAAGTCCAAAATCCATCCATTCACAATTATTGGGCCGATCAAAAGGAGATCCAACGTTATCCTCTCATCTCCTTCACTCTCATCGAGCCAACCCAACATTCCAAAGCCATCATCATCACAAAATACAACTACCACCACTCCCCCTCTCATCATGCTAGTTTGGTTTGCCCAGCAATCCAGACCAAACGGTCATGAAGTCTTAAGCCAAGGGTGAAATCAATTGCATTTTCACTATGATCAGGACTTGAAGCAAAGAAACAAAGATTGAAAGAATGGTTTCCAAGCTTGGTTAGCTATTGTGTAATATGTGGGTATTCAACGTAGCCAGCCATATATGTGGCCAGAGTTAACAAGCTTGAATGTGTTTGAAGATGGTACTGTGGCTTGAACAATATAAGCAATTAGGATTTAGGAAGACAGAAAAGTAAGACCCTTACTGCAAAAGAGGAAGATATCTCTTGTTTGATTGGTCTTTTACTCTGTTTTGTAATTTATACTCTCCTATACAATGTGTCTATTTATTAGCTGTGCAGATTGCCTTTTTTGTTTAGTTGTTAAATACAGTTTGAAACATGATACAACCAATGAAAAAATTTAGTACTTGGTCTTGCTGGAATGTGCACTCTGTTTTGTTGTTCAAAGCTATTGCTCCTTATTTTATCCATAGCTTGTTATATAACATATGGGCATTAGAGCTTAGAAGTATATGCTTATAATATCCATTTAAGGATCGCGATGGTTCCCTCCCTCATTACAAAAAAAAAAGTTTCAATAGCTACAGATACTAGCGACGGTATAAAAAAACCGTCGTTAATGCTTTTGATAGCTGATTCAACCCATAATAATAAAAAACCGTCGCTAATTATTTTGCGACGGCACAAAATCGTCGCTAATTATTTTATTAGCTACGGTTTTTTAGCCGTCGCTAAGTTTTACAAAAAAAAACTTGGCAGCTACGGTTTTTAGCCGTCCCTAAAAGATTTTTTTTATTAGCGACGACAAAAAACCATCGCTAATTGATTTTTTGAAAAAAAAATTATACACAAAAGCATTTAGCTACGGCAAAAAACCGTCGCTAATTGATTTTTTTTTTTTTTTAAATTATACACAAAAGCATTTAGCTACGGCAACAAACCGTCGCTAAGTTTTACATTATTTTTTTATTAGCAGCCGTCGCTAATTGATTTTTTGAAAAAAAAATTATACAAAAAAGCATTTAGCTACGGCAAAAAACCATCGCTAAGTTTTACATTATTTTTTTTATTAGCGACGGCAAAAAATCGTCGCTAATTGATTTTTTGAAAAAAAAAATTTATACACAAAAATATTTAGCTACGGTAAAAAACCGTCGCTAAGTTTTACAAAGATTTTTTTATTAGCGACGGCACAAAACCGTCGCTAATTGATTTTTTGAAAAAAAAATTTATACACAAAAACATTTAGCTACGACACAAAACCGTCGCTAATATTTTTTTTGAAAAAAAAACCACGTCACCGATCCGCGTGAAACCTCATATCAATCGTCAATAACACCCAAAAACTTTAGCTCAATCCAACGCACTAAACCAAACCATGTCACCGATCCGCGTGAAACTAACACAACTAATCCTCTTCAATTACCTCTCTCTATATAAATTTAAATTTTCTCTACCAACCAACTTAAACAAAAAATTTCTTTCAACCAAAAATTTTCTCTCAACCCGCAGAGAAGAAACCCATAGAGGAGAAGTCCACCGCCTCCCTCGACACCGATCCCGGCCGCCTCCCTCTCCCCTCCCTTCCTCCGCCGCCTCCCTCTCCGCCTCCCTAGCTGCAAGAGATCTCAGATATTCTATAGATCGAAATTTTTTTTTTTTTTGTGGTTTTTTGTCATTTTTGTATGATATTCTAGAGATTCTGTGTAATTTTTGTTATAATTTTGATCAATTAAGTCTCCTGTCATGTTTTTGATCAATTAAGTTTAGTTCTAGTAGTTTCTATTAATTTTCATAATGGACAATCATTAAGAGCTAATTTTATTATAAAAAATGAATTATCATTTGTAATTTGTAAATTTCATTTGTCAATATGATTTGCAACAAAGTTGTCCCTAAATAGCCACGGCAAATACCGTGGTTGTTTTGTCAATTAGATTTGCAATTTAGCGACGGCAAAAAACTGTCGCTAAATAGCCACGGAAAAAACCGTCGCTATTTTTCAATTTGCGACAGTCTTAGCCAAAATTTTCAACAGCTTTAGCGACGGAATTTTTCGAGTTAGCGACGGTTTTTAGCCGTTGCGAGTTAGCTACGGGATAGTTTACCGTTGCTGACTCAAATAGCGACGATTAAAATAGCCACGGTATTGCGACGGTTGTTGAGTCGTTGCTAATTCATTTTAGCAACATTTTTTTGACAATTAGCAAGGATTTTTAGCCGTTGCTGAATTGTCTTTTTTTTGTAGTGCCTCCAAGCCTCAACATTTAATACTTTCAATAGAGAAAATAGATGAGATATGGATGAAGAAGGGGCATGGTGGTAGTTATATTCTGCGATGATGATGGCGTTGAAATGATGGGTTGGTCTGATGAGGGTGAAGGAGATGAGAAGACACAGTTGGATCTCTTTTTTATATGTCCAATAATCGTCAACTATTGGATGGATTTTGAACTTAGCATATGTCGTTTAAGTCAAGGGTATTTATGGGTTTTATGGAATTTTAAACAGTTAAGGGAAGTCAACATATGTAATTAATATTGATCAGGACAGTCAACGTGAGTTTGAGGATTATACTCAAATAGTTTTCAAAATGAGGGTCAGACTCTATTAGATATAAATTAGTGAGGGTCAAACTCCAAAAAACCCTTATTTTTAGTTTTTTTTTATTATTCACGTATGTATCAAGCCTCTTAAGCACAACGTCTCTGATGCGTTTAATTGATAAAACGAGGAGAGAGGTTTACTCTGATTCACATTAATTAATAAAAACATATCTACAGGGTTGAACGAAAGTATGTAAACAATGTTGCGTGGAAGCATGACAAATATCAAAATGTTAAACTATTAAACCAAAACAAGTAATTGCGGAGCCAACATATTTATGTGGTTCAGTAAATTCGCTTATATCGACGACAAATAACAACTCCTATTGCATCAATTTCAGATTACAAACATATTACAAACTTCCGTGTACAAATTGGTTTCTCAAAAGAAACCAAAATACAAAAATTCTAAACATTTATATTACAGACATATTGCAAATACTCTCAGATGAATTGGTTTCTCAAAAAAAAAACAAATATAGAACCCCAAACATATACACACAAATTAAGACCAATCAAAACCCCGGACAAAATAAATGAAAACCGACAAATAGACAAATGAAAATCCGACGAATTAAGGAACAAACTGATTCGAATATCCTAACTAACAAAATTTTCAAACTAATTTCGGATTCAAAACTCAGGTTTTCCACATGGATAGGATCTCTCACATCTCTTGAGGCTAAATCAGATTGAGGAACTGATGCAAAATGAGAGAGTGCCCAATCAAACAAATGGAAATTCGACAAACAAACAAAACAAATTTCAAAATTTTCAAATATATGGGTTTCACCTTGACATCAACAAAACCTCACATTTCAAACACTGACTTGAAGTTATTCAACCAAGGGACCTAGTACCTATTTATGGACGAATTGTAGAGGTTGGAAGCCACATCCTCTCTTCCTTATTTCATTCTTAGAAAGCCAAAAAAAAGTCAACAATAATTGTTATCTCCACTCACTTGTTCAAATTGTTTTCTTTTTTACTTCATCCTTAAGCAAGTCAAGGCTTGCCCTACAAGCTTTTACAAACTTCAAGCCAAGTCACTTGAGGAGGTGCTGGAAACTTCTACCATATTCTACACATTGGTTCTTACTTTCAACAATTCACCACCTCGGTGAAGATTTCACAAATCTGACCCATTATTGCGAATATAAGCAAACAACCAATTACCAACGAACATAAGCAAATCAATAGTGATCATACAAAGTGAAGGCATCACCCCTCTAAATATGCTCATAGGCGCCACACACCTAAAAATGTCATAACATCAGAAGGTGTTATACTGATTATCCAAAGTGAGGGCAACACTAGGTCACGGGTTCAAACTCAGCCGGCGGCATGTTTATCAGTTTAAGGTGTGTTGACCAATTCTGGTCTTTGATAGGTTATGGGATCTTGAAAATTCAGCTCGCCTTCCAAAAAAAGTGAAGGCAACGCCGCTCCAAACGCGCTCAGAATTGCCATACACCCAAAGGTGACATACCAATAAACTAACAACACATTGTCAAGGATGGAGTTCCGAACCAGACTTTAGAGAACATAGTGTACATAAATATCCACATTGCAGATCCTCATATCTTCGTACCAAACCCTCAAGGTATCCAAATAAACATCATTGGAGCTTTGTAACTCCACTAGAAGAACTTCCACTGGGCTATCATAACACAAATTGTTTTATCAAATTCAAATTTTCGATCATATGTAATCGTACTCCTCTGCAAAAAGTACATGTTACCATTCCAAATAGCTTTTAAACCTTACAAGTGCACCAGAAAAAACCTTCAAAGCTTCACTATTTCACACAACTTCAAATGAATTCAAGGAAATAACCTGACTCTGATATCAATTTGTTGTTCGTGGAAACGTGTCAAATATCAAAATGCAAAATTACCAAACCAAAATACAAATTTGTTTCTAAAAAAACCCAAATACAGAACCTCAAACAAATACACAAATGGAGAACTATCAAAACCCCAAACAAAATAAATGAAAACCCGAGAAACAAACAATTGAAAATCCGACGAACAAATGAACAAATTCATTCAGATTTCCTAACTAACAAAATTTTCAAATTAATTTTGGATTCCAAACTCAGGATATTCACATGGGTTGGGTCTCTTATATCTCTTGAGACTAAATCAGATTGAGGTATTGATACTAAATGAGGGAGTGCTCAATCAAACAAATGGAAATTCAACAAACAAACGAAAGAAATTTCGAATTTCCCAACAGATGAGTTTCACCTTGACTCACATTTCAAATACTGACTTGAAGATATTCAACCAATGGACCTATTTATAGACGAATTGAGGAGGTTCGAAACCACTTTGTCTATTATGTGCTTCATCCTTTAGAAAGCCAACCAAAGTCAACAATAGTGGCCATCTCCTGTTACTTGTCCAATTGCTTTCTTTTTTACTTCATCCTTAACCAAGTCAAAGTTTGCCCTAGACGTTCCCACAAAATTCAAGCTAAGTCACTTGAGGAGGTGCTATAAACTTTTACCATATTTCTCCAATATCTCTCATATTTTTCAACAAACAAGACTCGTACAAAAACTTCAATACATAAATGAGTTACTTACATACACACCTCAATAGCTTAAGAATTTGCCAAATCTACACAACAGAACTTCTCAAGCCGCTCATACTTTTGTTCGGTAAATAAGTTGAATGGCCAATGCTTGCCCAAGACTTCGAAATGAAGATTCACCATAAGCGTTGTTGATCTCCATAGGTGTAGAATCATTTGAATAAAACTCATTAGTGAAGGTGTATCTACCTCCAAAATTCCTTCTAAAAACATGAACAATGTGCCCCCATTGATGGCCTATCCTTCTCATTATCCTGAATGCACCAACATGCAACTCTTGTGAGCTCTTCTACATCGTTACCAACAAGCATATAGAGTCTAACAAACTAAGAATATCGTTCTTATTGTTCATTTTGCTTGCAACCAGGGCAGGGAAGTAGCCTAACATGCCATCGTTTCTCATGTATAAGTTTCTCTTACCCATTATAATCTCAAAAAACATCATTCTGTACTTGTAAACATCGGCTTTTGGTGTGATAGCTACACCTGAAATCCATTCTGGGGCAATATATCCCCTAGTTTCTCTCATAGTCAGTGGTGGACCAGAGGGAGAAATTGCCCCCGAACTTAAAAAAAAAAAAAAAAAATTGGTTCATCTTTTTGATATAAATACGTAGGTCAACTAGTTGGTTGAATATTACTAACCACACATCCCTCACACTCTGCAACTCACCACTCACTATCTGCAACTAACCACAACTCACTCTATGCAACTAACCACTCATCTTATGCTTCATCATTCCACTCCTCTTATCATTCCTTATTTCCCTCCCAAACAATCTCCCTCACTTTCTGCAACTCTCATCTATCCTTCTCGATCTCTACTTCACCTCCATATTTACAATCTCTATCTTCGTTTATCCTCATTTTTTATCTCCTTGTCTAAATCTACAATCCACCACTACCATCAATACAACAACTTCACAATTACAAAGAAACCCAACGATTGTCAAACACCTAAAAAACAACGGCTTTATCAAAGTATATGATATATCGTAATACCAAGTGTTTGGCACCTCTTTACACTGAATATAGAGTATGGGTTTCGATTATTTGTTGGATTAAATCAATAGTTTTATGTTGCACACCAAGTGTTTGACAAAATTTCTGACTGACTGGGGTGCTCTACTTGATAGTTTTTATTATTGTTCATTTGAATGTTGTATGATAGGATGCAATCAAAGCCATACATTACATGTGTAACATTCATGTGTGTGCGAGCTCTGAGGCTAGCAAACTACCTTGTATGGGCAGACTATGAGGCTGGCATGATACCTTGTGTTGGTGAGCTCAGATGTTGGCATGCTTTTTTTTTTTGGAAAGCGAGCTGAGTTTTTATAGAATCCCATAACCTATCAACAAGGTGCGACCTATAGGTCAACACCATAAGAAAGTAACTATGCCGTCGGCGGGTCTCGAACCTAGGACATGAGGGATAAACCCACACAGCCCTAACCACTTGACCATAACACCATTAGCATGCTAACTTGGTTGGTATGCTAACTTGGTGTTATAGTCCCACTTCAAATAGGTGAGGGAGGGAGATATGCTATATATATACGAGGTTGGATCTCTTGGTAATACGCGTTTTAAAGCTGTGCGCACCTTGAGATCAAAGCGGACAATATTGTATCATGTGAATTGAGTCGTTACAACAGGGAATGTCATATATACTCCTATCAGTTTTATATGTTAATAAAAAATGAAGTACCGTAGGGCACACTACCAATAGGGAACACTTTATAGAGTTGAGAATACAGTACTCCCATTACCATCGTTGTCGATTAAACCGAGTCCAATCACCATTATTGTGAATTAACTAATTTGGCAGATGTTTCATGTTTGAGCATTTTGTCATTTTCTTGTGCACTGAAAGTCATCTCGTTTAACTCAAATGGTATTTTTCATGTTTATGCATTGGCCGACCACTGTCACTACTAGCTTAGTAGTATAATATGCTTCTACAACCAGAGACACTACTTTAATAAACTTAGGTCGTCGTTAAATTAATGTTGAATTTGATATATTGAAGTGTTTTTTCAATACCAATTCACATAGAGTAGGTTGATATCTTGATATCCATTTGATTTTTTTCAGTTTCCAGATCCCGCAAAGCAACAAAAAAGATATTGTCAAATATAAGAGAACAACTTCAAGTTACGAACAAAATTGATCCAATACACTAGTTCCCCAAGGTTTGCACTTTGATGATTTTTTTCATCATAATCGCTTGCTTATGTGTCAGTTATTATTGTTCAAAACTTTGCAGTTTTAATGATAGATATTGATGATACATAAAATCGTCATCCGATCATGGCCATACATGTGGCTCAAATCATCATAAATGTTGGAGGGCCATTATGAAAACTTAAGTCATCATAAATATTGATGGACCGTTACGAAAGAGATGGAGGGAATCACTCTCATCTCAATGAAGGAGGAGACTGTTATACTAAGCGTTCTTCTTCATTGTGCCAGCCAAGCTTAAGTCACGAACACAACTGAATGCAGTCATCAATTCACTCATTATATAAAGTAAAGGAAAATGTATGAGAAAATGGAGGTCGATTCAACTATCATATTTACACTATGCAACTTTAACTGAGTTTTGTCCATATTTACTTCCTTATTCAAACAGAATTGCTGACTTAAGCATCAGAGTGCATTCATCCACCAAAAAGGTGGTCCTTGGCAGTTTAACATCTGTTTTGCGAGTCAAACTCATAAGTTGATGATTTTTGGATGCATCAATTTGACGCCGTCTATGAGGAACGACAGTTTTTCTAAAAAAAAATGAACATTCTAAAAAAATTTGACTCCATGAACATTTTCGAAAGCCAATATTGAGTGTTGAAGCAACAATCACTGAGCATAAATTACAACCACGCAATCAATCTGTGCTATCCATCCAAGAAACAGAGAAGAACAAAGCATGTTTTCCAAAATGGAGCAAATGTTCAAAGCTCACAGTTGCTGCAAGGGTGATCAACATCTCACTACGAATACCAGAACTGAAACAAGGATGAAAGGAGCTCGACAAAGAAGATGCCGAAGCCGTAGTAAGCGCCAGGGGCGGACTCAGTATTTTAGTCGAGGGGGGGCAAAATGGAAAGTACTTATTAGTTGATAATAGTAGTTATCAATGGTAAAGCCAATTTCGTTTTTTTACCGAAGCTAGTAACTAATAAAAAAAATTCAACTATAAAAAATAGTAAATACAATGCATATATCAAATAGGATCCGAGTGTAATCAATTTTAAGCCAAAATAAGGTCACTGTTGATAACCTTAGCAAAGAGCAAACAAGCATAATAACTAGAATATATAATTAATATCACAAAAGAGTTTGTCTAGGCAGTTAGACTTTAAAGCCGTTTTTTGGCCAGGCTAGAGTATTTTTACACCTTTACCTATTCTCTTTAAAATACAATCACAAACATTATCTATAGAAAGGATAGAAATGTAAAATACTTAAAACCTGACCAAAAAGTGGCTATAAAGTCTGGTTGTCTAGAATTGAGAATCACAAAATAATTAGGATAAGTTCTAGGTGAAGCTAAAAAAATTTTGAAATTTGCGAATCTAATATGATCATAATACAATTTCAAAGAAAAAATAGTTTATATGAGGCTCAAATTTTATACGAGTTGGCTAATGGTATATATTTTCATTGAATTCTATCGTTATTAGTTTAGATATTAATTTTAACAAAAATGCTAGGAAACCAGGTTTTTGCAACCATGTTTTGTAATCAGGATGACTTGTCGTGATCTGGAAAGAATGATGAAATCCCCAAAAATTTTATGTGTATCTCAAAGTTGTAAAAAACTCCTCTAACGATGCCACATCATCCTGGTTGCAAAACATGGTTTCCTAGCCTCACTCTAATTTTAAATATTTTTTTGTTAGGGGTTTAATATCACTTGTGAAAAACAATTCATTTATTTAATGTTAATAAATTTGTATTAAACTAAACATTTTTTAATGTTTGCAATTACTAATAAAATTGCATTGAAAATAAAATAAAAAAATGCACTCAAAGAGTATTGAACTCAGGTCTTTTACTAAAAATGATAAACCTTCAACCACTACACCAACAAAGACATATTTGAATATTCTCATAAACAATTAACATATTGTATTCTAAGTTATATAATCGATTTTTTAAAACTAATATATATATACTAAAAATATTTTAAAAGTTGAGGGGGGGCAGCTGCCCCCTCCCCCTCGCCCCTTAATAGGTCCGCCCATGGTAAGCGCGGCCCACAGTGGTGGAGACGATGGTTCCACACAAGGCTGCCATGATTGAATGGAGAATATTCCAGATTGTTTTTAAATAATCTGAACGAATTTACAAATGACTCACTACACTGAGCTCACAAAACTTGTCGAGAAAGCTTCACTTTCTACAAATTCTACTCAAACCCAGAGCACCAGAAACGAAGCCTTGGAACAGGATCTTGATCTAGAGTTCGAGAGATTTCTACTCGAATTTGGTAAACCTTATTGATGTTCCACATCATTCCGAAGAGAATCGGATCAACTGACTAGCCAACAGAACACAGGAAGTCAGCTTGGTACCATGGGCATGGGCGGACCTATGCAGGGACCAGGGGGGACAGCTGCCCCCCCTGAACTTTTGAAAAAATTTTAAAATTTTTTTTTGGTTCATATAAAAAAAAAAAAAAATTGACTTTTACATTACATCTTCCTCTTCTTCGAGTCTCTTCCCCTTCTTCGAGTCTCTCCTCCTCACAGCCGCACAAAGCGCAAGGGCTTCCCCTCCTTCTTCGAGTCTGGGCTTCCCCTCCTTCTTCGAGTCTCTCCTCCTCACAGCCGCACAAAGCGCAAGGGCTTCCTTACAGCCGCACACTGACACAGCCGCACAAAGCAGCGGCGCGCGCAATTCGCAATTATACAATAGGAGCTGCTGCTTCTGCTCTCTTCATTCAGGTCCACAGTTCTTGATACTTGAAATTTGTACTCTTATTTGCAGCAAAAACTTTCCCCCCCCCCCTTTTTTTTTTCAGAATTAAGGGTTTTGTGTTTGATTGTTGGTGGATGAGTTAATTTTCACAATTGTTTGAAAAGGAAATCATTTTGAGATAAACATATTGTAAATTTACCTAGAACTGGAAATTAAGTGATAAATAGATGGAAAATGGTGAAATATAATCAGATTTTTTTTTAATTGAGTACACAAGTGACTTGCATTTGGTGTTAATTTGATTAAGAAGGTTGGTGGGGATGAATACTGTGAACAATGTTGTAGTGACATTTTGAACCTGATTGAAACCCACTCCTTAGTTATTTGAAGATGATAAGATCGAGTTTCTGTTCATTGTTCCTTGTTGAATTTTTTTAGTTTTGGTTTGTGTTTGGTGATTGGGTTTTTGATGGGTTTGATCTGAGATTTGATGTGTGGGGTTCATGCAGGGGTTTTTGATGGGTTTGATATGAGATTTTTGTTTTTGTGTTTTATTCAAACTGAATTGATAAAAGATCCAATTTTGGTTTCTGGAGTTTGTATTTAAATTGGGTTTCTTACATTCAGGGTTTTGTTATAAATGTGTAATAAGTTTGGGTTGAATTTCTCTGTGAGATGTTTAATGTTTAGTACCATTTTTGTTTGTTTAAATTCAAGGTTTGGTGGGTGTTTTGGCCTGTGCATATCAAAAAATTGAAACATTTTGTGTTGTTGTGCATAAATATGAGATAAAGAGATGCATATGATCCAACTTTGGCAATTTGACGAGGGAAGTTAAATTTTGTGTGTATGCCTTGAAAATTAAGACCTTCCTCTTAGGGGTGGTCTAATATTTTAGCTTTCCTTTGTTTAGCATGTGATGTACCTTATATTAATAACAGCACTTAAAGCTTAAAAATAATACATCACTTTTGAGAACATGGATCCTTGATTTGTTTTCTAAGTATATGCATGTGTAGTTATCCTGAATTTCTGGACTTTACCACTTGCATAATTTGTCATAATTTGGCTTTTGCTTTGTTCTAACTTTTCTCCTTACATTTACTGTAGCTACTTGTTGATCTTGGATCGCACAAATTGGAAATCAAACATTCTCACATCCATTTTGATCCCATATATTTTCTTCAGTCTTCCTTTAATAATATTCAACTTTTTGAGGTACATATTTTTTGTGCACATTGCTTTCATAATTTCATTGCTTTGAGCTGAAATTTTTGTACAATCTAATAGTTTATCTGTGGTCTAGTGGACAAGTTGGGAGCTGGATTGCTTTCATTGTAGTTGTATTGCGGCTCTTCTTTCCAAAACATTTTCCAGGTAAGAGTTCTAGTCTTTTTCTAAACATTCTTCTGATTGAAGTATAAATATACCATTCTCGATATCTATGCAGGCATGAAATTTGAATCGCCTTTCTTTAATAACTGTGTCGTCTTCCTTACAGTTACATATTGGTTTTTGCTGGTATTTGAAACTTATTCTCTTATGATGAAGTTATTGACTAGCAATAACCTTTCTAGAAAGTATCCAAACCCCCCATTTTGAATTTTTGGGTTGACATATGCCAGGATGTAGGGTACCAATTACATGTTATACGACAATATTTCCATCCTTATTGAACAAATCACCTCGTTGGTTGAGAGATGTTTCTTGTTTACGAAGGGTCAATCTATTGATTGGCTCAGTACATTAGAGACACTAGTAAACTTTTCTAAGTTACTTAACAAATTTTCCATGATAACAATGTTTGAAAGTAAATATTATATATTTATTTACTTAATTAATATTTTATATACTTATTTAATATATTATTTATTTTTTCAGCTATGGACAAGTTTTTGAAAAGAAAGTCTGTGTCAGAGTTACCATCCCCTAGCTTACAAAATAATGAGGGTGGTCAGTTTGATCCAATCTCAAAGCCAATTCACGTGGATTATGATATGTCAAATCTTCCAACAGATCCCGGATCAAGACCTCGAATTTCAGACTATCATCCTAATGATCAGGACATAATTAGAAGAGCATATTTACAAAGGGGTCCATGTCAGCCTAAGAATCACAAATTTCCACAAAAGAAAATGGGAGGTGGGATGAGACGTTTTAATGTAGCTTGGTTCGACCAACACAAAGATTGGTTGGAGTATAGCATAGAGAAAGATGCTGCATATTGTTTGCATTGCTATCTCTTCAAACCGAATTTCGGGGATCAAAGTGGTGGCAACACTTTTGTAGTGGAAGGGTTTGATAATTGGAAGAAACCAGATAAATTACAAGGTCATTTGGGAAAGACTCATTATGAAGCTTATACAATGAGTCAAAATTTGATGAAGCAAAAGCAGCATATCCAAACATTTTTCGTTAAGCAATCAGATCAAGCTAAACTTGAGTATCGGACCCGTTTAAATGCTTCAATTGACTGTATTCGATTTCTTTTGCATCAAGGATTGGCTTTTCGTGGTCATGATGAATTTGAAGACTCAAAGAATAGAGGAAACTTTCTTGAACTTTTGGAGTATACAGCTAATCACAATGAAGACATAAAGAAAGTTGTTTTAAAATATGCTCCTGAAAATCACAAGTTGATTTCACCTAAAGTTCAAAAGGACATTACAAAAGCGGTTGCAATTAAGACTTCCGACGTTATTCTTGAAGATCTTGGTGACGCATTATTTGCAGTTTTGGTTGACGAATCTCGTGATTTTTCAATCAAAGAGCAAATGGCAGTTGTTTTACGCTTTGTGGACAAAAATGGGTGTGTTATTGAACGATTCTTAGGTATAACTCATGTTTCTAATACAACCGCAATTTCACTGAAGAAGGCACTAGGAAAAATTCTTTCCAAGTATAATTTGAGCATAACTAGGTTGCGTGGACAAGGTTACGATGGGGCCAGTAATATGCAAGGTGAGTTCAACGGACTTAAAGCACTGATTATGAAAGAAAACCAGTCTGCATTTTATGTCCATTGTTTTGCACATCAGCTTCAACTGACACTGGTACATGTCGCAAAAAATCATCCTCGGATCACATTATTCTTTAACTTAATTTCTACAGCAGTGAATATTGTTGGGGTTTCATGCAAACGCAAAGATATTCTTCGAGATAAACAAACTATTGACCTTATTGAGAAACTCAATAGTGGTGAACTTTCAACTGGTAAAGGGTTGAACCAAGAGACTACTCTCACACGAGCCGGTGATACTCGATGGGGTTCTCATTATACTACGATAATAAGGTTGATTCTTATGTTTTCTTCGGTGATAGATGTACTTGAAATTGTCGTTGGAGATGGCACCAGCTCAGAACAAAGGGGTGAAGCTTATGCTTTACTAGAATCAATGCAATGTTTTGATTTTATCCTGATTTTACATATGATGAAGGATGTATTAGGAATTACCAATGAATTATCAAAATCCTTGCAAAAAAAAGATCAAGACATTGTGAATGCCATCAATCTCGTTGAAATATCTAAGCAAAGGTTCCAAATGATGAGAGAAAATGAATGGGATTCACTCATTGCTGATGTATCTTCATTTTGTGTTAAACATAATATCACCGTTCCTCGAATGGATGATGACTTTGTACCTCGGGGGCGATCACGGCGTAGACAAGAAGTAGTTACAAATCTCCATCACTATCGAGCTGAATTATTTTATACGTGCATAGATATGCAGCTTCAAGAGCTCAATAATCGTTTTGACGAGGTGAATACAGAGTTACTTTTGTGTATGACATGCTTAAGTCCAAACAATTCATTTTCAGCATTTGACCACTAGAAGTTGATCCGTCTTGCTCAATTTTATCCGATGGATTTCTCAGATTTTGATTTGATGGTGCTTCAAGATCAATTGAAAACTTATATTATGGATGTGCGATCAAATAGTGAATTTTCAAATATAATCGATATAGGTGGTCTTGCTAAGAAGATGGTTGAAACAAAAAAGGATGTCGTATATCCTATGGTTTATTTACTCATCACATTATCATTGATTCTACCTGTTGCCACTGCTACAGTTGAAAGGGCATTTTCAGCTATGCATATTGTGAAGAGTCGCCTAAGGAATCGAATGGGAGATGATTGGATGAATGATTGTTTGGTGGCATACATTGAAAAGGATGTTTTGGATAGCATTGAAAATGAAGCCATCATGCAACAATTTCAGAACATGAGATCGCGACGTGTAGATTTGTAAAAATGTGGTTAAATGATATAGTTAGAAAGAAATAGTAGGTGTTTTGAAGGGTCCTTATAAGGACATTCCTTTATAGATAATACTTTTTGTACGTATGAGTTGCATAGTTGCAATTTATAGATAATATTTTTTGTAAATTGGTGAGGTGAATTCCTCTCACCTCTCCCATCTTTTGTAAGTAATACAATATCTTATTTTATGACTTAACATAAGAAAGTAAATAGTAGTATTTAAATTTGTCACTTAAATTTTTTTTTTGGAAAAAGGTTATTTTAGTAAATTATTTTTATTAACAAATATTACTTTGTCATTTCGCCCCCCCTGGAGTGAAATCCTGGGTCCGCCCCTGACCATGGGAACTCCCAACTCAACGAGATTACTTGGAATAAGAACCTTCTACGAGCAACTCAACTTTGCAATCGCAGATCTCTCATGCATCAACCATACACTGATTCTTGCCTCCCTAGCAGCCGAGGAGAGCCAACCAATCCGACATAGAGCTACATGGAGCGAGCATCCGGTCTTCATTGCAAATCGTAAGTTGTCTTCATTCACCAAGCAGAGCAATTCATCGAGTTCAAAGCAAATCAGACCCTACAACGGAGCTTCTGCCTTGATCTTGGTCGACTTCAAATACATCCAATCCGACATGGAATGAGCATTTGATCCTCATCGCAGCTGAGTCGTTCAAGTCGTTCCTAGTCATGAGCGTTGAGAACACATCTACGAGTCGATCTGTCGGACGCACGTGTCGAGCGGTGACTGTCGGTCAGACGAACAGTTGGACGAGCGGAGGTCAAGATGTTTCAACCTCGTAGGAGATGAGACTCGGCCACTTGCAAGCCGACATGTTTGGAAGGCAGATATCAAGTACCTAATAAGGCAGCTCATGTGACAAGCAATGTGCAAGTTGCAGCCAAACAACTCTCAAAGCCACCTATTATTTTGCTTGAAGTTGGCATTCGAGGGGCAACAAGTTTTTTACCAGTAAAAACCAAAAATGGCTATGACAGTTTCGGTACAAGGCTACAACCATAAAACAACAAGAAAAGCTAGACAATGAATAGAGGACAAGTCCGAAAGACGGGCTCGAGTAGAAGCTAGCCCGTTGAAGACGAACTCGAATAAAAACATTAAAAAAAAGGAATCTGGAGGACGAACCCAGCTAGAAGCTGGCCCAAGTAGAGACCGATCCGATAGGAGATATATCCGACATGGACATGAAACATATCCGATGGGCTCGAGTAGAATCAGGTCCAACAAGAGACGGATCCGACAAGAATCAGGTCCAACAAGAGACGGATCCGACAAGAATCAGGTCCACATGCTCAACTTAAGACCGGTCAAACTGACTTCATCTGGCTCGGACTCATGCAGTTTGATCGCGCTGACTTCATATGGTCTGAACTCATGAAACTGACTACGAAGATTACTTCACCTAGTAAACACAACTGACTACGATGATTCGTCACGGGCGACATTTGGTCCGAACTCACGAAATCCACCTAGTAACGGACTCGCGTAGCCGACTATGATGAATCATCATGGACGATATCTGGTTAGAACTCACGAAGTCCGAGTACAATAACTTGTCACAAAAAATCTTCGTATAATCAGAACTCATGCAGTCCATATCCAATGATTTCATCCAGTCCGAACTCAAGCAATCTGACCCCGATAACTTGTCACGCTGACTTCACAAAACGAATAAAGAAAACCCTCATTAACAAGTTAGTTGTCATGCAAGCGAGCCCACTAAGGGGGAGTAGCTGAAGATACATAAATCGTCACCCGATCATGGCCATACACATGATTCAAATCATCATAAATGTTGAAGGGTCGTTATGAAAGCTTAAGTCATCATAAATATTGATGGACCATTAAGAAGGAGATGGAGGGAATCACTCCCATCTCAATGAAGGAGGATACCATTATAATAAATGCCCCCTTCATTGCACCAACCGAGCTTAAGTCACGCACACAATTGAATGCAGTCATCAATTCACTCATTATATAAAGTAAAAGAAAAGGTAAGAGAAAGGGAGGTCGATTCGACTATCCTATCTACACGATGCAACTTTAACTAAGTTTTGTCCAGATTTACATCCTTCTTCAAACAGAGTTGCTGACTTAAGCATCGGAGTGCCTTCGGCCACCAAAAATGTGGTCCTTGGCAGTCTAACATATGTTTTGCAAATCAAGCTCATAGGAGGACGATATTTGGACACATCAGATATCATTAGATGTTTTAAGTTGTTTCCCTAATGCTAATTGACCCCCTCGATCACTATCTTTGTATTGTTCTCCCTTTGATTTCTATTTTTAATGAATGCCCTGTTTTATTGAGCATAAAATTGTAATAATAAAAAGTTTAAGCCACACAATCAAGGGTAAATATAAAAAGTAATTGAATAATAATTTTTAAATGTTGATAATAGTTTTATTAAAATTCGTATGTTTTTCCATGATAACAATGTGTGTAAATCATACTTTTCTTTTTATTTATTTATTTAATATTTTATTTATTTTTCAGCTATAGACAAATTTTTGAAAAGAAAGTATGTATCAAAGTTACCATCTCCTAGCCTACAAAATAATGAGAATGGTTAGTTAGATGCAATCTCAAACTCAAATCATGTGGATTATGATTTGTCAACATCTCGACAAATCCCGGATCAAGACCTCGAATCTTAGACTATCATCCTAATGATCAAGAAACAGTTAGAAGAACATATTTACAAAGGGGTCCTTATCAGCATAAGAATCACAAATTTTCACGAAAGAAAATGGGAGGTGGGATGAGGCGTTTTAATGTAGCTTGGTTCGATCAACATAAGAGTTTGATGGATTATAACATAGAAAAAATATGTTGCATTTTGTCTACATTGCTATCTCTTCAAACCAAATTTTGAGGAGCAAAGTGATGATAACACTTTTATAGTTGAAGGATTCGATAGCTAAAAAAAACTTGAAAAACTACAAAAGTAGGAAAGACTCATTATAAAGCTTATACAATTAATCAAAATTTGATGAAGCAAAAGCAGCATATCAAACCTTTTTCGTTACGCATTTAGACCAAGCTAAACTTGAATATTGGACCTGTTTAAATGCTTCAATTGATTCCAATCAATTTATTTTTCGGCAATAATTGGCTTTCTGTGGTTATGATGAGTCCAAAGACTCAAATAATTAAGAAATGTTTTTTGAGCTTTTGGATTATAAACCTGATTGTAATGAAAACATAAAGAAAGTTGTTCTAAAAATGCTAAAAAAATCACAAGTTGATTGCACCCGAAGTTCAAAAAAACATTATGAAAACGGTTGCGATTAAGACCACTAATGTTATTTTTGAAGATCTTGGTGATGCATTATTATTAGTAAAATTCACTGAAGATCTTGTTTTATGAACAAATCATGTTTTTGATACAACCGTGATTTCACTGTAGATGACACTAGTAAAACTCTTTCCAAGTATAATTTGAGCACAACAAGGTTGCGTGAACAATGTTATGAAGGGGCCAATAATATGTATAGTGAGTTCAATGGACTAAAAGCACTGGTTATGAAATAAAACCAATCTTTATTTTATGTCCATTGTTTTGCGCATCAGCTTCAGCTAACACTTGTATATGTCGCAAAAAACCATTATCGGATCGAGATATTTTTTAACTCAGTTTCTACAACAATAAATATTTTTGAGGTTTCACGCAAGTGCAAAGATATTATTCAAGATAAACCAGCTATTGAACTTATTGAGAAATCAATATTGGTGAACGGTTGACCAAGCGACAACTTTCAAATGAGCTGGTGATACTCGATGAGATTCTTATTATGGGGAAATAATAAGGTTGGATTTTATGTTTTCTTCGATAATAGATGTACTTGAGATTGTCGTTATAGATGACACTAGCTCAGAACAAATGAGTGAAGCATATGCTTTGCTAGAATCAATGCAATGTTTTGATTTTATCCTGACTTTACATATGGTGAAGAATGTATTAGGAATTACCAATGGATTATCAAAATCATTGCAAGAAAAATATCAAGATATTGTGAACGCCATCGATATCGTAAAAATATTCGAGCAAATGTTTCACTCATTGATGATGTAACTTCATTTTGTGGGAAACACAATATTACATTTTCTTGAATGGATGATGACTTTGTACCTTGAGGGCGATTGCGGCGTAGACAAGAAGTAGTTACAAATCACCATCATTATCGAGCTGAATTATTCAATACGTGCATAGATATGCAGCTTCAAGAGCTTAATAATCATTTTGAGGAGGTGAATATGAAGTTACTTATGTGTATGACATACTTAAGTCCAACTAATTCATTTTTAGCATTTGACGACCAGAGGTTGATCTGTCTTACTCAACATTATCCAATGGATTTCTCAGATATCGACTTGATGGTACTTCAAGATCAATTGAAAACTTATATCATGGATGTGTAATCGAACAGTGCATTTTCAAATGTAATTCACTACACCAAAAATACCCATCAGCAACGGTTTGGGACCATGGGGGCAACCTATTGTCACGGCTTAGAGGCATGGCCATTTGAGGTGTCGCCAAATCACCATTGATGGCTATAAACCGTGGCAACACATATTAGCAACGATTTTATGTTCGAGGACGCTTGATGATTTTCTGCATTTAGCCACGGTTTAGCCACGGCTACCTGGCGTGGCTAGAAGCTCCACGTTCCAAAACCGTGGCAACATATATCACTTATTTTGAATTTATTTGGTCTCATAGCTGTTGCAAGCATAATGCCCATGGTTTTAAGCCGTGGCAAGCATGAAGTACCACGGTTTTAAGCCGTGGCCAGTCAAAACAAAATTTTAAAAAAAAAAAAATCTGGTTTGTTGCGAGGGTTTGAAACCGTTGCAAATTAATATAATCGAAAAAAAAAAAATACATTTTTTTTGCTGCTGCAGCAAAATCACTGCCCCACACCTGCAAATATCAACAGAGCCAAGTTTTCAACAGCTGATTGAATGGGAAATAGGTATCCAAGGAAGGGAATAATCACTAAATTCTTCCATAAAATGAAAGATTTCCTGAGAATTATGAATGTGTCATATTCTGTCACCATCACAAGACAAAAGTGCTAACGAAGAAACAAGAAATGATTCATGGTAATGATATGGAGTTCTAAATAACTTACAGGGGAAACCAAACCATGAAGACAAAGAGACATGAAGTGCGAGACATCTAATTGGTGATTAAAGAATTAGTAAAGACAGGGCTCAAGGCCCTGGCGCATATCTCTTTGAATTCTTTACTAGATATTGGCATTTTGTGAGGGAGGACTTCATTAAGGTGGTAGGCGATTTCAATAAATCCACCACCAACCTTCTTTTTAAACCTCTATGCTGATTCTCCATGGAAAAATAATTTATGGGGAAACAAGAATTAAAAAAACAATTCATTAAAACTGTGATGTATGGACAATTAGACATTGATCTTATAGATGTATAGCTGCAGTTATTGGAAAAGTATAACATATCTAGAGTCAAACATTTATAGAAGTTTCAGATGACCTTGACCCTACCTGATACAACCGTGAAGTTGGAAGACTATCCAGTAATGCCTGCAAAGTCGCCTTTGGAATATCCAATAGATTCTGAACATTTGAGATTCCTCTTTTACCAAGGGAATCTAGAAGGTCATAATTCATGTTTGGAAGCATCCATAAAGAAGAGTCTCTTTCAAACCAGAGACCCTGGAAACAGGGGCGGACTCAGTATTTTAGTCGAGGGGGGGGCAAAATGGAAAATACTTATTAGTTGATAATAGTAGTTATCAATGGTAAAGCCAATTTCGTTTTTTTACCGAAGCTAGTAACTAATAAAAAAAATTCAACTATAAAAAATAGTAAATACAATGCATATATCAAATTGGATCCGAGTGTAATCAATTTTAAGCTAAAATAAGGTCACTGTTGATAACCTTAGCAAAGAGCAAACAAGCATAATAACTAGAATATATAACTAATATCACAAAAGAGTTTGTCTAGGCAGTTAGACTTTAAAGCCATTTTTTGGCCAGGCTAGAGTATTTTTACACCTTTACCTATTCTCTTTAAAATACAATCACAAACATTATCTATAGAAAGGATAGAAATGTAAAATACTTAAAACCTGACCAAAAAGTGGCTATAAAGCCTGGTTGTCTAGAATTGAGAATCACAAAATAATTAGGATAAGTTCTAGGTGAAGCTAAAAAAAATTTGAAATTTGCGAATCTAATATGATCATAATACAATTTCAAAGAAAAAATAGTTTATATGAGGCTCAAATTTTATACGAGTTGGCTAATGGTATATATTTTCATTGAATTCTATCGTTATTAGTTTAGATATTAATTTTAACAAAAATGCTAGGAAACCAGGTTTTTGCAACCATGTTTTGTAATCAGGATGACGTGTCGTGATCTGGAAAGAATGATGAAATCCCCAAAAATTTTATGTGTATCTCAAAGTTGTAAAAAACTCCTCTAACGATGCCACATCATCCTGGTTGCAAAACATGGTTTCCTAGCCTCACTCTAATTTTAAATATTTTTTTGTTAGGGGTTTAATATCACTTGTGAAAAACAATTCATTTATTTAATGTTAATAAATTTGTATTAAACTAAACATTTTTTAATGTTTGCAATTACTAATAAAATTGCATTGAAAATAAAATAAAAAAATGCACTCAAAGAGTATTGAACTCAGGTCTTTTACTAAAAATGATAAACCTCCAACCACTACACCAACAAAGACATATTTGAATATTCGCATAAACAATTAACATATTGTATTCTAAGTTATATAATCGATTTTTTAAAACTAAAATATATATACTAAAAATATTTTAAAAGTTGAGGGGGGGCAGCTGCCCCCCCCTCGCCCCTTAATAGGTCCGCCCATGGCTGGAAATAAGAAAAGATACATGCAAGTGACAATGAGTAAGCTATATTTCAGCATATATTATGTGGAACGAATTTGATTCAACCATAATTCGACTGCTTTATTGTATAAACGAAATTGTTTTGACCATATTGTGATTAGGCAGTCTCATCTTTGATTGTTTCCGCCATAGATATTCTATTTGTTTGTACGGACCATGAAAAATCATCATTGCAGCTATCTTTTCTTTCATTTACTCTGATTATTATTTCAAAAATATGAAAACAAAATCGAAAAAATAAAAACAAAACAATGGTGGTAGCTGATATACCTACATGATCATTTGCAAAAGACGCATATAGGCTAACGTACTCGAAAGCCATCCACTATTAGCACATATATCAATCATAGCCTGAATAATACGGATAATTTGATCCAACACCGACTTTAGGTCCGTGACATAGTCACTAATTGGCATTTCTAACCGTAAAAAATGTGCCTGATTAAAATATATTAAAAAAAAGCAAGGGAAGGAAGATAAATACATGAGACATGTCAATAAAAAGAGGAAAAAAGGCTGTAAAAATAATCATATCATGCACAAGTTCTGTATGCCGAAAAACACAGAGAGGATCATCCTAACCTGGAATAGTAGATTTGCTTTAACATGTGGGTCATCCAGATGATGTTGATCTACAGGATATGGAACTTCTTTTGACAATGCTTCATTATAGTTTTCCTAGACAAATGGAACATAAAATTTAGTGGATTAGAAGAGGAGAAGATCATATGCATCTCAATGAAGGAAATGAATAGCTTGCGTGGTAGATCATTTAGTTATCCAGCAGCAGTCGTGTTTGTTATTTACGAAACTACGTTGGCAGCGTGCACCATGGTATTCAAGCTTTAGATAAGTAAATGTTTAGCAACTTAGGGATAAATGGCCTTGGAAATTATTTCATAAAGAAAAAAAAAGCAAGCAAGAAAAAGGAAAATAAAAGAGACGCCCTGGAATGAGCATTCAAATGAGCACCAAGCAGAAAAATGTCACTTTTAGGAAAGGAGGGAAACATATCTTTCGTATCTTACTTACCACCTTCCGAATAGTTTAGATAGTTACATAGTTTAAATAGTTAGGATAGTTTTAGATGTATATATTGAATTACAAACATCAAAATGAGCTGAACATGTGTGGGAGTTATCTGAATACTGAGGAGATCATCGTCACAGAATTTCATGTTGTTCAAAACCTCTAATTACATAACTATTGAGGAGGTAAGTTGAGAGGTTGGATATGGGAGGTATGGTGATCCCTCTCCTGCTATGCATAGCTTAAAATCACTGTAGTCAGTAATAACAAATAGATCCATTAACATTGAACTCCCCAACCAACTTAGAAATTTAGTACCAGATAAGTTGGGATAGAGAATAAGGAAGTTACCTCATTATGACACACCGGAAGTTCATTATACTCAGAAGCACCAGAGAGGATGTGAAGGAAGACCTACAGCTCAGAAAGTCATGACATAATCTCATAGAAAGAAAATGGTGTGCATAACATCTACAACTGTTGTAGAACTCTTGTACTTGCTTCAAGCGATGTGTCTGCATTTATGTTTGAACCAAACATTGATATAGTCGTGTAGCTGAGGTAATACTGAGAAGCTATAGATCCCAACATCAGAGGCTCCACACTTTTTTCATTGACCTTGATACATCCACTGTCTTCTAGATCCTCAAGTGTATTTTCCACCAACCTACTCATTGAAATTACAAAACATTACCACTCTTGAAGACTGTAGAAACCATTTTACAGAAGAGAAAGTGGAGTCATATTTTTAAAACTACCCTGATAAGTATGCATTTAGAGTCTTAGTCTCAGTGTCTTCTAAACCGTAGTAAGCTGGATTAACAACCTGCAGAATGGCAATGATCCTTCAAATTTCAATCCTTTCATTTTGGAGAAGAATAAAGGTATTGAATTAAAAATAGTGCAATAAATAAAAAAGGGTCTAAAGCTTAAGCCATCAAAACTTTACTGAACAAAAATGTAACACTTAATTCATAAAAAGGATTCACAATGTTTTCACTCTTTTCACTTGAATTACCTAAATTTATTTTACTATTTTTTAAAGTTAATTTACCATATGTATTTCTACAGTTAACATATCATTTGCAGGTCTGCGCAACAGACATCTTTATTTTCTCAAGCACTTGCCAGCTTTGAGTATGGGCGTCACATCACGCTGATGTTTTCAAACATAGGAAGCATTATATGAGTTCCAATAGCCAATGAGGTATTGAGTAATCCTTTTGCATATGAATATTTTGATCGAAGACAATTATAATTACAGAGAATCAGAAAAGGGGCAATTTTGTGGGAATTTAGACCAAGGATAAGGCCCAATATACAGTCAACTTCGTCTGCATAGCAAAAACCCACTACAATTTGTGCATAATTATAATCCGACAAGCACACCGACTGTGCATACTAAAATAGTCATTGTTCACATATGCATAGTCAAATACACCATGCACTCACTGTATGCATAGTAATAAAATCACTCCACAATTCACATGTAACCCAAAAGCTATTAGAAGTAAGTTTGTGGTCAATAATTAGACCTAAAAAAAAGTCTCTGAACGGGGTCCCTATCTTGGATATTTTCAATTTGTTTTGACCCCTTGTCACATGCGTAAAACTATTCATTTTGACAAAACAAAACACTAAAGAAAAAAAAAATGATATCTTAGACTTATCACATCTTCATCAAATACAAACAGAGGAAAGTTTTGTGAGAACAATTCAATTTGTGTCTTATAATTTTAAAGCACAAATAGGTGGTAGAAAAATAAGTACATAACGCGGAAAAGTGAGTTTCGGTTTTGAAATTTTTTTTTTCTTTTCGTTTTGATTTTATTGTTTGTGGTTTATCACTAAAAAAATCCTAATTTAAGTTGAAAGCGAGAGTAATGGGACAACCATATTGATTAAGAATCTCTTCTTATGGGGATGGAGAAAATAATTTAGGAAATGATTTTTTATCAGCCATCTCACATAACCTTTATTTATGCTACTCCATTTGTTGTGATCTGTGCATTTATCTTTATTGAAAAATAAATAAATAAACAATTAAACAAAACAAGTGAAAACTTTACCAATCGACAAAACAAATAAGTCCAGGTGAGATAATGCACTGCATCCTCTTTATGACAAATTGTACCTGAGATAATCTCTGCATTAATGTCATCATGCAATTGCTCCCTCAGATTACTTTCAACTGGAAATGGTTCATAAAGGAACTACACATGAAAGGCAGGAAGTTATTATAGCACTTCTAAACAAGAAAAAAAAAATCTGAACCACTGAAATATAGGTATATACCTTCTTATAAAAACTTTTCTTAGGTTCATGAACAAGAATAACTGCCTTTCCATGTTGATCATATTGTGGTCGACCTGCGCGACCCATCATTTGCAATATTTCTGTAATGGGAAAATCAACGTATCTTTTTGTCTTCCCATCATAATATTCTGTACCCTGTATCAGACGCATTTGTATTATAAAATACAGGTCACTGTAATGTCAACATAGGCTTGTAGGCACCTAATTCGTAATTTAGCAAAGACAAAGTATACAGATAGTTCTAAACCTCATCCATCAATCTCTGTAGCAAGAATCTCTCAAAAACTATTGGTGGAGCGATGAAATGCATTGAGATCGGAAAGAACACCAACGGGCGAAAGCACTCTGCTGGACCGACACTGACACTGAGAGACGAAAGCTAGGGGAGCGAATGGGATTAGATACCCCAATAGTCCTAGCCGCAAACGATGGATACTAGGCGCAAATTGATAATTATTTCTAGATGGATAATAAAGGAATAAACAATCCCTTTCTCTCTTTTTTAGTGAGAACTCTTAAGATACCAATTAGCATATTGGAAGAAGTCCATTTAATTTAACTTGTGTTAATGTTACCAGAATAGAACCTGGAACATTCATGAAAGTGTTACAGACTCTGTCTTACCTTAATAATGACCAAATGAGCAGGAAGGAATGAAAACAAATATCAGTCTCTCTGACTGCTAGTGCTGGGAAAGAAGACAAGTGTAACGACCCGGTCCACATGACACCATATTGTCCGCTTTGGGCTACCAACCGACCCGCACGGCTTTAAAACGCGTGATATCATGTAGAGCGACCTCGCACACTTAAAGCACATCCCCCTCCCGCACCCAGGCGATATGGGACTATGATTCCCCTTGTAGCTCGTCCAACCCCTCTCGGCCTATTGGGCCTATTGGGCCCTCTGCCCTCACCCTCACCTCAGGTCCGCCCACTTAGGGTCTCACAATCCACCCCCCTTAAGGCCAAACGTCCTCGTTGGCCACACAGGCACCCACAACGTCCACGTCGCCAGAGGGCCCACCAACACGTGGCATACTTCTGGCTGGGTCAGGCTCTGATACCAACTGTAACGACCCGGTCCACATGACACCATATTGTTCGCTTTGGGCTACCAACCGGCCCGCACGGCTTTAAAACGCGTGATATCATGTAGAGCGACCTCGCACACTTAAAGCACATCCCCCTCCCGCACCCAGGCGATATGGGACTATGATTCCCCTTGTAGCTCGTCCAACCTCTCTCGGCCTATTGGGCCCTCTGCCCTCACCCTCACCTCAGGTCCGCCCACTTAGGGTCTCACAACAAGTCAGTTTCTACATTGGATTGGACACCGTCTAGACCAATCAGACATGGTAAAAGCAGTAGGAAATGGAAAAATTATGCTTGTCATCCTTACATTGTATACCATGTCACCAAAAGAAGATACACGTTATGTATACATGAAGAACAGCCACAAAAGGATTAGCTATATAAAATAAATGCCAATTTCTCTAACCGCCTGGGAAAGAAGAAAATATGTTTCTACAATTGATTGGACTCCATCTAGAACATTGTTTCCCATTAGGTTTAAGGTTTGCTTTTTATAAATACGAATATATGTACCTTGTAAAGAGGAATCTTTTTCACACTAGCACCTGCTGAGTTTCAGTCTGCTGAGTTTGTTGCATATATATAAGAACCAGAAAACCATATCACAATGAAAAAAATATAATGAAACTTAACACAAAAATTGATAAAGGTAAACATACCCTCATCCCTCCTCCTTTATCCGGGCTTGGGACCGGCAATGTAAAAAAGAACCTTTACATTGGCGGAGTTAAAAAAGGGTTGTTATAAATTTAAAAAACATAGGTAAGTATATATATATATATACATATATTCAACAGAAAACAACACTACTAAGATTACATATTTGGGACTACCAAATCCAAATTAAAATTACAGATTTGGGACTACCAAAACCAAATCAGCTAGGAGTGTGTAAGTCAAAAAAACAAAAATGAACGTATCACTACTAAGTACTACAGTATTGCATGCAAGTCCACAAAAATAGCAAGCATCAATGATATCGTTCAAGGTTGTAACTACCAAGGTAGTTGTAACTATCAATCATCAAGTTCCACATGATTTTTACACCATACGAAGAAATCACCAACGTCCAAATCCCCCATCATGTCTCCTTTTGGATCAATCTTGTAAAGTTTCACCTCAGTCATATATTTGAAGCATAAGGAAAGTCTAATCTCTGTTGCAGGGTTCAATGATCCATGGCAATCGCAAGAGAATCGATGGATAGGATCTACAACCTCTTTTGCTATCGCAATGACATTCTTGTGCCAATCACAAACTTTGTAAGTCCTTGACACTGAAGGAACGTGATTGCTTGGAGAAGGAAACCTCGCAACACCTTGAGAAGATGGTGGTAATGGAGATGGAGGTAATGGGTTTTCTGGTTGCCTTGTCGATTGTGCACGGGATGAAGGTGTATCTTCAGTTCTTTGTGTCCCTCCTTGTGTTCCCTCACTTGTTGATGGTCTCACATAAGTTCCATTTTCAAGTCTCTCTCGTATCCATTGAACATTTTCTTCCAATCTATCATATTTTTGGCTCAATTTTTTTGCTTCCAATGTTTTATCCAAAAGCAATGAACGAGCGGGAAGTGAAGCATCATACTTCCTTTTAGATACGGTGGTTCCAACACAACGAACACGTCCCCTTTCTTCTTGGCCAAACACTTGGCTTAGAGGATCATTATCAATAGTGAGGTCAGTGGTACCCTGGGTTGAAGATTCTTGCAAGGCGGCATTTTTTGCTTTAACTTGTTCCTTAAAAAGAATGAAAAAATAAAATAACACAGGACACAAATAATATTCAAACAACTACAAAGTAAATTAAGAATTGTGTATAAAATACATCATTGGGCACATACCATATATAGTTCAGCACCATGCGTGGGTTTTCCATCCTTTCCCGTGTGACAAACAATCCATATATCAGTGCGTGTGACTGGTTCCCCATCAGGGTTCTTCTCAACCTATATACTTGAAAGATTAGTCTCAGCCTATATAGTTAAATGGTTATTATTGTACTAGTAGCTAGAAACTCAATTACCATTTCATACTCCACTTCTGCAGCACTCTTTTGGCCACACCCCCCCCCCCCCCCCCCATACATACTTTGAAGCCTTTTTGTTTTTTGCATTTTGGGCTCTAATTGCCTTCGCTTCAGGGGTGCTCTCATAACGAACAAACTCCTTCCAATCCTCATCTCTTACTCTTGTTCCTCAATGGTATGATACTTATCCAAATAGTCCTTCCTAAGATCTGCCTTGAACCTTCTAAAATATTCTGGCATTTTCAAATGCACACTCCTTTTCACATAATTTGGGATGTCGTATTCACGCTGCAAATAAGCCATTGAGATATAAGTTGACAATAAAATAAAACATTATGAAAATCAATGATGTAAAATCTCACCTTGAGGGCATTCCACACATCCTCTTTGTGGTTGTCAGTAACATGGTGTCAACCCTTGAATTTGATGGGCACAAGTGTTTCAACAAGCTTTCCAATGCGTTTATTGAAATTTCTAGCACCAGGTCCAACTGCTAAACCATGGACATTGAACTTTATGGTCTTTTTAATTTCACTGTCATCATTTGTAGATGTAGTGACATTATTGGTGGAGAGATTGCCGCGAGTACTACCCATTTCTATCAATGACATTATAGATATTAACCATTATCAAACAAAAAGAAATAAGAAACAACTATATACACTACATTTATAGATAATTTCCTTCCACAACATATCACCACAAATAGATTTTTATAAAGCATTGGAAAAGCCAATCTGAATACTTAGCTACAAAGCTTCCCTTTCCCAACTCAAAAGTCAAAATAAGAAACAAAGACAAAATAATTGGTCTCAACCAAAGAGGATGACTAAAATAGCATTAGAAATGCATCAAAAAATATTGTAGCATAGTCAATTAAAATTCCAGTAAGCTCTTCAGGTTGGGGTTGTCTTTCAAGATGCTTTGATACACAGTGGGAGTTTCCTTTTTATCGACATTAGTGTTCAAGCCTCTTTGAGTATGTAGAACTACATGCCACCCGTCATTTGATTGATCTTTCGAATAAAATACCCCACTTGCTTCTTGAGCTAAAATGAATGGATCCTCTTCCACCTTTCTTTTGTCTTTTAGCTTCGACAAGTTTACCATCTCATGGTTCCAAATTGGGTCCACCTTATATGCATTTTTCTTATCTTCCACTTTGACCCAATAACAATAGAAGATTGTTCCTTTGAAATCTATGTAGTCTAGCACCAGTATGTCTCTAACAACTCCATACCATTTGACTAGTTTGTCCTTTGGCCTCTTATCTTTCTTACTAGCAACAAAAAGAGCAATGGCATCCATGGAGACACCACTATCTTGTGTCACCAAACATTCATCCGAAGAACTTGTCGCAAATGTGAAACCATTAACACAATATTTTGGATATCGGGTTGCCAAAAATTGTGGACCATTGGCTAACCTCCAAAGTGTGGTATTTGTTTCCCCAGCCTTCTCCAACTACATTGTAAAACAAATCATCTTAGAACTGAAATCTGAAAAAAATAAATTATATATATATATGAATAAATACACTTTATAAAATACCTCATTACACAACCAAGGAATAAAATCAGTGGCTTTCTCAACGAATTTCCTTGACCCTTTTTTTTACTTTGTGTAGCCAACTCCATACAATATTCATTGTATTTTCTGCACAAGTTACCATATTATCATAATTCTAGATTTCTAGTTATTAAAAAAAACAAAAATATTATATATCTTACTCTTCCCAATCACTCGAATCAGCAAGTGCATTGAAAACCCATCTTCGAGCTTGTTTAAATTGTACATTATTTAGCATATAGTTTTTTCCTTTATCCAATGGCTTTTCATCGGCATACTCATCATCTACATCAAGCCACTCCTCTTGACTGTGTTTGTGAGTTCCGAACCGTGGCTTTGTCATATACTCCATGCAGTATGTAACAGATTCATCTACAAGGTATGTTTCTGCTATTGATCCTTCTATGTATCTGAAATTTTTAGCATAGTCTTTGTATCGTTTCATTAACCTATCAATCATAAATAAAATGATAAATTATTATATAATACTAAGTTTTATATCAAGGTATCTTTGATTCTTATTTTTATTTTCCATGGAAGCCTATAAAAATAGTTTGCAAGGGAGAAAAGCTTTATCCGATGATGTGTGGTGAAAGATCACAACTTTCATATACGCTCATCTCCCTTTTGTTTTCATTTAGACTTTGAAATAAAAACCTTCAGTAAAAAAAATAGTACAAGCAAAGGCCAGAGTGGAATCAAGAACACATAATTTGAAGGTAGAAAATATTTTAAGGGGGTGGACATCATGGAAATTTTTACAACAACATGGTCATCTTCTCTTGTCACTTGTTTTCTATACAATTCTGCTATCTTTATAATCAAACACAGCCTTAAAAATATAAGGAATCTACCTAGCTAACATGACTGATAAAAGGACATTTGATGCGAAAATTCTGCCACTGGTGATGTGAAGTATATGTCTATGTACTATGTGGTTCTCCTTTAAAGACTGAAATATATTTCGTGTCGACCACCACCACCACATAGTATATACTTCACTACTATCCAAGAACTAAGTCATGATAGGTACATGTAAACAAACATATATACAAACAAATACACAATTTACAGAAAATAATTGTATAGCAAGCAAGATGAACATCATCAATTCATTTGAGAAAATTAATAAGCTAAATAGTTATTCAACATGAGGTGAAAACTAGTACCATCATAATATAATCCAAGACATGATAGAAATAACAAGTAAATTAATCAAAGCTAGCTGCAAGCAATAACATCAACAACTAATTAACCAGTTATTCTTCTGACTTCATGGACATCTATCTATGTGCAGCAGCAACATATTGTTTCCAAGCAACACTATGTGAAACTCTTTTTAATTTTAATTGCATTACATTTGCATCATTATGTTAGGCTAGGCAGCCAGGTTGTACATCACGCTAGGCGGCTGGAAATATGGAATGCCAACTTAGCTCTAGAAATCCAAGGACTATATGAAACTCGTGGTGGCAAGCCTAGCAAAGAGAGACATGGAAATTTGTAAGAGCAATCCACTCTCAACGGTTTTGTAAATGTTAAGTCAAAAATGATATTCTCAAGTGATATTTCATCTAATGCCTTGTAAACAATTTAAATTTGTCTCATTTAAAATGATATTCAATAGTTTTCATTTTTATTCAAGTGTACATGCTTCTGATTGCTTTGTTTGATTGTGTCATGCTATAATATTGTAAGATCGATAATGAGAAAAAAATAAAATATGGCAAACTTATAGATGGCACAAAATATGTATTAAACAAACCAACCAACCAACCAGCTATTTTAAAAGAATGAAAAACCCAACAACCCAAAATAAACAAAAGCTCAAGAAAGATAATAGTGGGATTTGGGTAAATGTTTAAACCCTGAAGGTGTTGGAGCTATAGTATTGGTTTAACCATTGCTTTCATGTATCTTTCAGTGAGCCTTTGTTGATTGCGTTGAAGTCTTATTTCCTCTCCTCTCCATTCTATATATAGTGGCTTTACTTGGGGAACTGGAGTCCTGCCCCACACTCCACCTCAACCTCTCCTCTCCTCTCCTATTATATAGACCAATCTCCTCCGCAGCTCCCACACTGAATAAAAAATCTAGAAAGAAAGAAAGAAAGAAAAAAAAAAAAAAAAAAAAAAGGTAGCCTTAATACTCAAATATGATGGAAGCATTTGTGTTAGATTATGGTGTGTGAATGAGAAAATGTAATTAGAGTAATGTATGGTGAATAAGAGTAGAGGCTAAGAAGGTAGCCTTAATACTCAAATGCATCTACTGTTGTTTATATGGATGAGTGATGTTGTTTGTCATATTTCCTAGCTCAAGTTGTATGGCCAAGCAAAGAAAAAAAAGGCCTCCCTCTATTAACTATTACCAGATCAATATCAGAACAGAAACATGTTTTGTTTCAGTTTAATTAGTCTCTTTTATCTCTTACTTACATGTACGTTTAGTGAGTTTTTTTGGGAGTAATAAATTGCAAGAGGTCTGTGATGAGAAGCTGATCAGGGGCATTACAAAACCGCCCACCAACTACCAAACGTCAATTGCAACTAAAAAATACGAAACAATCACACACACCAACAAAGAAAACCATATTTTGTATATGGATGTGGATCCAGCATACTAATAATGGATATGGCCTCAAACTAAACTGGGCTTGGCCATGGTTACACAACGCCTCTGACCAATCGGGTGCCGACTCTATCTTGACCCATCGGGTGCCTGGCTTCTGGTGCAAGTGAGTTGTGGTTAAATTGTTACAGTGTCTCATTAGACATGGGTGCCTTGTCCCTTGGGCACCAGAGTTCCCACTTCCCAAGCAAAGGAGGAGGGTCACTTGATGAAATACCAACCCACCTAAGCCTAATTGAAACCTATGGGCTACAATAATATGAGATTATTGGGAGCACAAATAACTTAAAACTTCATTTTTTGGATCACCAAACAATACAGGCAAGTGTCAACCAATTTGAACCCAAGTCGAAAAATCTTAGCCCATAGATTAATGTAATAGTCGAAAAACTATTGAATATCATTTTTGTAAACTATAGTCAAAGGGATCTTCTTAAAACCAATCTAAAATCTAGAAAAACCAGATTAAGAGAAAAGAAATCAAAACCTCAAACCTGAAATACCCCTTCCGAGCCCGAAATGACTTCAAAGGGATAAAATTTGCGGAGGCTCTCAAGTTTCTAGCCCTAAAAGCCCGAAATGCTTTCTTTCACTTCTTCTTCTTTCTCTTCACACTCTCCTCTACTCCTCTCTCTCACTCTGATCTGAAACTAGTGTAATACCTGTGTCGTTGGCACTACTACAGAGTACATTGTACCTTCACGAAATTGTCGAAATTTGAAACACCCATTAAATTTTTTCCAGGATACCTTTTCTCAGTAAATTCACGCCTTTTACTAGGTATCCATGATCATCACTACTTCCAGTCCAATTTCTCATCTAACTCATCCCAAAGACCTAATTTTTACACATTCAACAAAGTACATCTCAAACCACTACCCCAAACAGACACTGAAATCAGTTCACAAATCCACCATTCCACATTGCAATCATCACAATCAAACTAAAGACGATCTGGGTAAGTATAAAGTTTGAATCTTTGATTGCTTATAAAGTAAGAAACTTTAAAAGGAACCCCCTTGTTTGACATATAAGCAAAGACACGGTAATTGGAGATTATGAACTTAAAGAAAGAGATAGAGATGGGTACCTGATGAAGACTTGAAGAAATGGGTTTCCTCTTTGATCTTTGCTGTGTTTTGGGCTACTTTGGTCTCTCTGTGTAAGTAGATATTAAGAGGGTTTGGAGAGAGAGATGGTTGGAGAGGAAAGATCTGCTTTGCTGAAAGAAAAAAAAAATTAAATCTGAAACAGATCTGAAGAAGAAGAGGAGATCTAAAGAAGAAGAAGGATCTTACCTGGAAGGAGATCTGGACCGAATGAGGGACGAAAAGATCAGTGTGTTCTTCTTCTTTTCACCAAACTCAGCATTAGAGGCACCGACGAACTCTCCTTCAAGAATCGGAGAAGGGACGAAAAGATCTTCTTCTCCGTCGCGATCGCGCTTCCTGGTTCGGAACAGATGGTGGCTGTGCTTTCGGGAGATCTTTGATGCTTATTGGGTAAGGGTTTGAAACAAAGGATGAGAAGTTGAGAGTTGGGGAGAGATGGAGCGCCAATTTTTTTCGCAAGACCGCGAAATTTTTTTCGCCCGCGTGAAATCCACTCGAGTTCTCCACACAGGCACGTGCAACACAGGTGCATTTTCTTTTTATAGCCACGGTTTTAGGCCCTTGGCCATTATAGCCACGGCGTTTTTGGCCGTGGCAAGTAAACCAACGGTTTCGAGCCGTGGCCATCTCCGTGTAGCTAATCAAGCCTTTCGGTGTAGTGATTGGTATAAGTGGTATTGTTAAAAAGATGATTGAAACAAAAAAGGTTATCACATATCCTATGATTTATTTGCTCATCACGTTATCATTGATTTTACCTACTGTTATCGCTATAATTGAGATGACATTTTCATCTATGCATATCGTAAGATGAATAGATGAATGATTATTTAGTGACATATATTGAAAGGGATGTTTTGGATACCCATGAAAATGAAGTCATCAGGCGACAATTCCAAAACATGAGATCGCGACGTGAAGATTTGTAAAAATGCAGTTGCTAAATGATTTTTTGAATGGGTGAGGTCAGACTTCCTCACATTGTGATTTGGAATATATGGTTAGAAAGAAATAGTATATGTTTTGAAGGGTCCTTATAAGGACATTCCTTTTGATTCTTGAATGTATGGGTTGAATAATTGCAATTTGCAGACGATATTGTTTGTAAATTGACAAGGTCATTCCCGCTTCGCATTTCCCATCTTTTGTGAGTAATACACTACCGTGTTTTATGGATTGAAAATAGAGTAAATGGTAGTATCAAATTTATCACTTAAAAGTTAGATATTTTTTGGAAAATGGCTATTCTGGTAATTATCATTATTGATAAATATTATTTTATCATTTTCCCCCCTTTAGTGAAATCCTGAGTCTGCCATTGCTCATAGTTGTTATAACCAGGCTGAAGTCTTGGCTTAGAAGCTTTGCTAAACCATTATGCTACATTGGGATTAAGACGAGTATCCAAAAGTATGTTATTCGGCTTATGGGAGGGAAAGCCATCCACAATCCCAATCCCGTCCCGTCTCGATTTTTTCAGGTCTTATTGGGATTGATCAATCCCATCCTGATCTCGTCTCATCCGGGTCTATAGTGGGATGGGATCGGGAGGAAGATTTTCAATTCCGCCCATCCCGTCCCGTCCCAAATTGAATTTTTTAGTATTTATTATTAATAATTTTAATATTTTTTTATTAGGAATGCTCTTGTAGTTGGAGGTGGGTAGTATATTTTTCTCTTTATAATGTGCAATTTTCTAATGTGTGTATCTTTTATGTGTCCAAAACATACATGCATTATGCGAAAACATTTAGAATTTCATTAGAATTTAGTCGTATACTACGAAACCTAAACAAAATGGCATATCAAGACTCTGAAAACATTTTAAATTGGTTCATCATTTGATCCCCTTGTTTTTTTATGTGTGCTCAATGTGTAACCATTGAAACTACTCTAAACAAAGTTAATTATTCATCATAGTCTTATCTTGACTTCGTAAATATGATATTTATAAATACTTACATCAAATTTATTTAACTTATATTACAAACTTGGCATCAACCAGATGAATATGTCATTGTTTGTACGCATATAGGCCTATTTATTTCTACCCACGCGTTAATTTTGAGCAGTATTTTGTACTTTTCTCTACTTACAAATTAAAACATGCTAATCTCGTCCCGTCCAGAATCTGTTTGGGATGGTACGAGGTCGGGATGTGGTCTATTCTGTCCCAATCTTGTCCGATCTCGAAGGAACGAGATGGGATAGAGATGAGGTCCGACCTGTCCCATCTTGTCCTGTCCCACCCCTAATATAGGTTGATGCCATAACGTATGATACAATCTCGACATTTATCATGGAGATAAGCAAATCCTTGAGAAATTCCAAGTGCCATTTGGTATCTCATTTGCTAGTCTAGAATCTTAGAACTATCCATACAAAATAAGTGATGCATTCAAATCTCGTCATCCTGAGAGTTTGACCTGCAAAACAGATGTAAGACTGTCAAATACCACCTTTTTGGTGGCCGAAGGCACTCCGATGTTTAAGTCAGCAACTTTGTTTGAAGAATGGAGTAAATTTGGACAAAACTCGGTTAAAGTTGCATCCATTTGTCGAATGTTCTTTTTACCTTTTATAATGGTCACGATTAATTCTCTGTGTGAATTAAGCATATGAGGCGCAACAGAAGGGATGTTTCTCATAACAGTCTCTTCCTTTATGGAGACGCATCCATCGAGGCATAACTCCCTCCACGATTCTTTTTTGTGCAACGTTCATATTCTTTATGAGAAAACTCGTGTCAGACCTGAATTTGGGCATTGGTTCGTGTTGGGCCTGGATTTGAGCTTTGATTTTGTCCTTTTATAGTGGGCCTTATTTGGGCCTCTATAATCAGTTTTAACCTTCTTGGGTTTTACGAGCTGGTCCTGTAGATGGGCGCCAGATCCTCGTGATGGATGTTTTCTGCCATGTGTATGGCTTTGATGACAGTCTATTTTGATGTATCATCAACTATTCCCCCTTAGTTAGTGGGTATGCTGACATGGCCACTAACTTCGTGACGGTTTGTCCTTCAATTCCATCATTGCCTTGTATTTAATATTGTCAGTAATTTTTTGCTAGTTGGTGTCTCGATTCCTTGCTTGCCCATTCGTTTTTGTTCATTGTTTTGGAATTTCACGTAGCCATCATATCTCACATGTTGTCCCATGAGCAGTCCCTTCCTTGCTTGGCTCTATAAAAGAGAAAATGAAAAGGTTTGTTTTCCCTCTTTATGCTATCTTTGAAATTAGGGTTCGTTCCTTCTTTCGCCTTTTTCATTCTTTTTGTTTTTCCATTCTTTAACGATTATTGTTGGCGATAAATTAAGAAATAAGCCGCTAGCTATTATTGAGACTCATTTTTCTCCCAAAAAAACTTATCAAGTAACGTTGGACAGCCTTCATTTTGACTACAATTTGCCACCCGACCTCGAGATTATTTTGCCTAGACAGAACGATAGTTCTTGTCGTCCAAGGTCTAGGTACATTGCGTTGCATCCGTGCATGATTTCTTCTAGCCTTCGGTTCCCAATTCAAGAGCTGTTTTGGAAGTATCTGGATTTCTTGGGCATTGCTCCTGCTCAAATGGGTCCTAATGGTTGGAGAGTAATGGTTTCTTCTTATGTGAGGGCTATTCTGTCCGACATTCCTTTGACTATGACGGTTCTGCATTTAGTAGTTGGTCTGATGGTGACCAAGGATATATGTTTCCTTCGTTCTCTTGCCTGCTTCGTGAAGCTTAACGATGACATTCACAATTGGTCTAGGTCCTGGTTTTATGCTTTTGTTAACTCTGGCTACTTCCAGTTGCAAGGTCGTTTGATTTTTTGATCGTTCCGAGTTCCCAACAAATGGAAGGATTTTCAGTTGATTGCGGAGGAATGGAGGATTAGTGACCAATTCTTGAAGCTTCCACAGTTTCCTGTGGAGGCATTTCTTTCTGAGGACATCATGGATCGTAGTGGTTTGTACCCCATGAACGAAGTGGAACGGGCTTTGCTTACTGAATCACGTGTTGAGGATATCGCTGCTCGTGCTGGCGTTAGTGGTGCTAACAGTAACATTGATTAGGAAGTGAGCTCAGACAGGTGCGTTACGGATCTCGATGCTCCTGTCAATGTCGTAGTCCCGACCTTCAAGAATAGGAAACTGGTGAGGCCCATTAGTCAATCGAGGCGATTGTCGGTAGATCCTGGTCGGGTTCCAAGGAAGAAATGACTCTCTACTCGTGGTTCTGCCAGGACTACATCCCGTCCGAGTCCTGACAAGGATGTTACGGAAGCTATCTCTCGCCCAAGTCTTTCTTGCGACGATGTCGTGAAAGAGGATCGTGCATATCTCGAGGAGGCTGAGGAGATGAGGCTGGTATTGGAAAGGAAAGAAAAAGAGACTACTCGTCCTTTGGACGATAATGAAAAGATGTTTTTTTCTACCTATGGTGTTTCGAACGTTGTTGAATAATCTAACGATGATCCTCGGGCTATTGATGATAAAATGCTTCAGTTGGCGATAGAGCAGTCTAAAGAGGTTGTCGGTGGTGGTCAGATTTTTGAGGTTCACTCACCTCCTTCTCCTTCTATTAACGTTAGTGAAACGGCCGGATTCTTAGTTTCTTCTCCTGCCCGTCTGGACTCTCATGCTCCCGCCGCCACCACTAGTCCCGTTCCTACCATGGTCGTTCCTCGCCGGGAGGGTAAAAATAATTTTTTTCGTTGTCACCGCTGTTTCTTCTACCCTTTCGGCTATTGGGGTTGCTTCCTCAGTGCTTCCGGATCCCCTTGTTCTTCATCCACGAGTTGGTTGGACCGAGCCTAGCCCAAAAGATATATGTATCAAGTCGGACGGTGAATTTTGTTGGTTTACTCAGCTTGACGTGCAAGATGGTGTGCACAGGTTGACAAATGAATGGCATAGGCGATCAGTGGAAAGACCTCTGATGCTCGTATTGGATCTAAGTGATCACCTTGATTATGGTCTTGAGCAGATAATGGACGGGATGAATCATCTCACCTATGCAGGGATGATGGGTTCAGTTTATCGAGCCGGTCGTGATTAGGTGGTTTCTTTGGAGAGGAAGTTGGCAGCACTATTGCTGGTATTTTCTCACGTCCTTTCTCAATTTGACGTGTTGAGAGTGCGGTGCATAGAGTCGGAGAAAACTACCAGGGCTGCTTAGACTTCATTGATTGAGGCGGAAAGTGTGCAAGATAATCTGTTGCTGAGCTTTAGTCCTTGAAAGCCAAGTTGGATGGGGTTCATGCCCGTTTATGTGATGTGGAGAAGGACTTATCCGCCGAGAAGGTAGCTTATGATGAGGCTTCTTGTGCTGAGATTGAACAATTCGTTAATCACTATATTGTTGAAAGACAAGTGGAACAGTTGAAAGTTGTGCTTGACGAGGTCAAGGAAAATACTTTCGTTATGTTTATCGCCGCCGAGGGACGGCTTGTGGGGCAAAAAATGAACTTGCTACTGCCAAGGACAAGCTTCGCATTATCGAAGCTGGAGATTGGAAGCGAGTTGTTGATGGGGGGGTTGAGCTTCTTGATTATATCGAAGGGCTCAGTGTGGGTTTATCCAGGTATCGCCACTTGGTTGATCAAGCTTTCGAAGATGATGATGGTGAAGAAATTGCCCCGTCCCCTTCGAACGCTCCAGTGGTTGAAGAACCATTACTTCCTTCCCCTTTTGAAGAGAGAACTTCGCCTCTTCCCATAAATGATGTTGCTGACGATGTTGTGGTTGCCTCCATTTCTTCTCCTACTCCTTCATCTTCTTCTTTGGATGTAATAGAATGGTATTGTTAATGAAAAGAGTTTTTTTTGGTATTGCATGTTTTCGTAGTTTATCTTGTCGACTCGTTGTATGTTGCTTGTTCCTTTTTAGTTAAGTTGTAGTCGTATCGGGCTTTACTTCGAATTTCTTTATCACTACTTTCAAGCTTTGATGCATTAGTTGTCTTGAGATGGGTTGACTTTTATCCTTCTTGATGCATTGGAGCTTGCGCAAGGAAGTTAATTTTTTGCCTCGATTTTTACTTTGTTGGCTTAACATATCAGTCGATCCATAGCTCATTGAATCAAGTCGATTCGTTCCTTCAATTTGACTTCATTGGTTCGATGCGTTGATCGATTCAAAGTTTTCTAGATTAAATTGACTCGTTCGTCCAACTTTTACTTTGTTGGTTTGACGTACTAGTCAACCCGAAGTTGTTTTTTTACTTAAGTTGATTTGTTTGTCCAACTTTTACTTCGTTGGTTCGACACGTCGGTTGATTCAAAGTTTTTTGGATTAAGTTGACTCGTTCGTCCGACTTTTACTTCGTTGGTCTGAGGCATTAGTCGACTCGAAGTTTTCTGTATTAAGTTGACTCGTTTGTCAAACTTTTACTTCGTTGGTTTGATGTACTAGTCAACCCGAAGTTTTTTTTTTTTTACTTCAGTTGACTTGTTTGTCCAACTTTTACTTCGTTGGTTCGATGCATCAATCGACTTGAAGTTTTTTGGATTAAGTTGACTTGTTCGTCCAACTTTCACTTCGTTGGTTAGACGCCTTAGTCAACTCGAAGTTTTTTATTTTAAGTTGACTCGTTCGTCCAACTTTTACTTCGTTGGCTTGACGTACTAGTCAACCCGAAGTCGCTTTTTTACTTCAGTTGACTTGTTGTCCAACTTTTACTTCGCTGGTTCAACGCATCAGTTGACTAGAAGTTTTCTGGATTAAGTTGACTCGTTCATCCAACTTTCACTTCGTTGGTTCAACGTCTCTATCGACTCGAAGTTTTCTGTATTAAGTTACTCATTCGTCCAATTTTTACTTCGTGGTTGATCAGACCAGAAATTTTTATTATATATATCCGATTTGTGTCTTGATTCTTTTGGCTTGGTATGTCGATTGCTCTGTGTGGCTGAGTTTCAATGCGTTTATCTTGTCGTCCATACATAAGATGGGGATTCTGAATTTGTAATTTTATTGATATTCCCTTCTGGATGTTCTGACCAAACCTAACAGTTGTTTTTTCTGAAGCATTTATGCTAGATTGAATAGTGATCTGCTTTATCTTCTTGATTTTTGCTTGGTTGATGTCGATCCTCATGCTAAATATTGATGTTTTTGTTGCTATGTCTGATACGTTTTTATTCGCCGTATTTGCTATGGGTTATGCTTTGCTCGTTTCGTCGTATATGTTATTGTAGCTAACAGACTTGAGGTGTTTTCTAATTCGGTAGCTAAGTGATGCGGATTTAACTAACCCAAATTAATAGGTTAATTAAACCAACTTGTAATACCGCAAGTGCACGGTGCCTAACTGGTAGACAACGGCAAGTACGGGTCGATCCCACGAAGAAGGTGAATGCAATTGATATTTAAGAAATTATCTAAACTAATTTTAAAGGGAAAATGGGGGTTACAGTGTTTTTAAAAGAAAACAAAATTAAAGATAAGAAAAATAAAATAAAATGATAGAATGAAATGAGATGGATGGAATGAAATGGGTTTGGTGGGCTTGGACTCACCAATGAGTTAGCAAAATTATCTAAATCTAAATTACTGAATTTAAATACGAGAAGCTTAGGGATGAGAATCCCTTGCTTACACCGAAAATATGATCGTTAAAATCCAATTTAAATTAAAACATGTTCTTTTAAACCTTAACAAATTATTTCAAGCTTGACAAAGAGTATTTCTAACTACCAAGCATATCAAATTTAACTACTTGAACATGCAAGGTGAAAGCAAATTATCAGTTTCAGAAATAACGTGTAATGAGTAATTTAGCACATAATTCAGTAAAATAAATTTAAAATAAAAATTACAAAACTCCTTCGGCTTGTCACAAGCTCGATAGGGTGTCAAACAGCAAATCGGTGTGCACGAATCCCGAGACAAAAAGGGCCCAAAACGCTCTGTGGTGGTACAGAGCAGTTCTGGCGGTGGAATTAGCCAAAATCAGAATTTAATTTGAATTCCCCGCCCTGCTACAGTGCTACAGTACCCCCGCCCGCGCCGATCGTCTTCTTCAGCGCGACAGCGGCTTTTTCGCCTCCTTCCGTCGCTCGGTTTCGCTCCTCTCGGCCTCCCTCGTGACGCTAGACCCTGCAAAGACGAGAAATGGTGAAGAAAACACCGAATAATCGCAAAAACAGACAGAGAAACAGGGAGCGAACTCCCTGTTTTCGACTCGCTGTCGCGACTAGCCGGCGGCCGTCCGGCGCTCCTCGCGGCTTCCCTCGAATTCCTCTTGATCCTATTACCTGCAAAGACGAGAAAGGGTGAAGAAAACACCGAAAAAATCAGCAAACAAATCGAAGAAATTCGGGAGAAAAACTCCCTGTTTCAGTCCCTGTTTCGCGGCTGTTCGGCGGTTCTTCGCTCGGTGGCGGTGCTCGTGCGGAGGTGGTGATGGTATGTGAACAGGAGAGAGGGGCCGAGGGTGGTGGCAGAGTGGAAGTTGGATGCTAAACAGGGTTGTCACGCCCCTGTTTCGCGGTGGTGGCGCGAGAAGACGGTGGTGGAATTGGTGGTGGTGCTCGGTGGTGGCGATGGTGATGTCGAGGAGACTGTGGTGGCGAGGTTGTGGTGACTGCTGAATGAGTGGAAGAGGGATGGGTGGTGGCAATGAGGGTGAGGTGAATTTGAGAGAATGAGGATTGAATTTTCTCTAAGTTAGCTTCTTTTCCCTTCTCTTTCTCCCCTCTTTTGCTATCCTCTTGATTGGTTTTTAAATGAATAGAGGGTGGATGTTTAGAGAATATGGAGAGGTGGTGGATGTTTAGTGGGTGGAGAATATGGAATGTTTTGGGAGATGTGTTTAGTGGGTGGAGAATATGGAATGTTTTGGGAGATGTGGTGGATGTTTAGTGGGTGGAGAATATTCTTGATGTTGGGAGAATATGGGTTGATTGGGTTTGGGCTTTGGTTTATGGGTTTATGGATTAGGTTTTGGTTTATGGGTAGGCTTAGGTTTAGGTTTATGGGTTTTGGTTTATAGGTTTTGGTTTAAAGGATTTGGTTTAGAGTTTTGGTTTATGGATTCTCTCTTTGCTTTGTACCACCAAGTGCAATTCCTTACATCGTCGCCTTAATATGATTTCATCGTTTAAGCGCAAATTCCTGAAAAGAAATAAAAACGAAGTAATTATTATAAAATATAATAATCGAAACACTAACATATATAAATTAAGGAGTATAAAATGTATGAATTATGTGTATATCAAATACCCCCAAACCTATATTTTGCTAGTCCTCGAGCAAAACAATAAAAATAAAATTCTAACTCACTTTCGCAGGAATCATCGGTTGCACTTACCTTAAACGTGCAACAAGGCTTTAAACCGCTAGATTACCTCTAGTGGACGAGTTATAGTCTCGTGAGGGTTTCCAGAAATGTTACCCACAAACATTACTGACTCAACAAAACTTGGTCATAAAAAGCTTATTTTAAATCTTCAATAAATGCAAGGAACCAACAATTTTCCAAAAATTTTAATATTTTCCAAAAGTTAGAAAAAATTCACAATCATTCTCAACTCAATGTGTGTGTGTGGATAGCACTATCAACATAATTTTTCATTTCAGAGCAAAACAATGACTAAATCTCCTGTAGAAAGTTTGTTTTGACTTCAAATCTCTCATGTCACTCACAATAAAGCACTCAGAGATTTGGTAATTCACTCAATTTATATGTGAGGAAAGAGTAAATAATGGAAAACAATCATCTCACATATAGTATTATGAAGAACGGACTTTTCAAGAATGGAATGAACATGATCTCATGGACAGGAATATCAATTGCTTTTGGAAATGTTGAATCAAACACCATAGGTCTTGGTTATTAAATCTCCACATCCACGGAACCAACCTTTACCTAAGATCAACTAGGACTTTGTTGGGTTGTAATAGGGCTTGGGTAATGGTTAATAAGGAATGTCAAAGGATTCTAAGAAAAGTTTCTAGGAATGTATATACTCATTCAACGAACAATTAGGGCTGCCAAGAATAAACCAATGTTGCGCATCATCAATTTTTTTTTTTTTTTTCATTCTCACATCTTTATCCTCATTGAAAAAGTCTTTTTATAACTTTTTTTTTTTTTTTTTTTTTTTTTTTTTTTTTTTTTTTTTTCAATAGAGGATTTATGAAATATCTCATATTTTTCACTTTCATGCCCTTTGTATACCAAGTACATCCATCCATACACATTCCCAGAGAAAATTGGGTAAAGGTTAATGGGTTAACAAATAAAAGTTAGTCTAAGGCTCAAAAGGCTACAAAAAGGTTAATGTTATGGGTAAGTTAAAAGGCTAGTTAATGGTCTAAAGAAAAAAATGCCTAGATCATTTCCTAAGTTCGGGTCAGTTTTATGACATCTCAATTGAATAAGCCAAGAAGTTCTAGTGTAATAATTCAATTTTGATGTCATTCCCATAGCAATTGATCAGAAAAATGAGAATAATGAAATCATCAACGAGATAATACGGAATCAAGAAAAATCAGAGTTTATGTATAACCCTCAGAAAAATAGAAAGGTTCAAAACTTTCAGGGTTAAGTCTCCACTATTATTCTAAGGTTTTCTAGTGCATATCTCACTCATCAACTTCAAGTTATGCTAACATGGCTCATGGTGCAAAGATAATCGAGTTGAAAAATCTTATGAACTAGATCTAACTTAAGGATCATGCTAAACTTTCAGTCTTTATCAATATCGGCTTACATTATCTTGAGCATAAAACATTTTCATGATCGCAAAAGACCAAGTTTTCTTGATAGAAAAACAAAAAAAAACATTTTTTTTTTTTTTTTTTTTAATAAGAAAAGAAAACACTACGAAAAATTCACCGACTCATGACCCATACCCCCAAACCTAATCTAAACATTGTCCTCAATGTTTAACAAAATAATTCGGACAAATGAATGAAATAAGTACATGAGAGGAGGTTAGAACAGTATTACCGCGGTGAAGATTTTACCAATTTCCAAGAAGTCATCCATCAATGAGGCTCACAAACATAAGAATCATGGAGTTTTCATTAGAAATTGATAAAATGCAGACTCAACACTAACAAAGAAAACTAAAAAGAAAACAAGTTGTAAGACAAAACTGTTACGGAGCTAACGAGTATGAATGAAACACAACTAAATAGGGTACTCGAAAATCAATCCAGACTAACAGCAAAGACACACAACTAAAGCTAGGCTGCCTCCCATTAGCGCTTGGTTTAACGTCATCAGCCCGACAAATATTCTTCCTAAAAAATGGTGTATCAAAAAGGGTAGAGGAAGAACATTACAAACACTTAGTCCATGGTCGTATATCAACAACCTGAACAGTTGAGGATCAGTCCACCAAAATATAACAATCACATGGGACACCAAATACACTAGGACATTCCAAAAGTGATCAGTAGTCATACACAACAGATGATCATTGCGTGCTCCAAAAAGGGAACATCCTATGTCTGGTTCCACATCAGAAGAATGGATAATTTTCACATCAGGATGGTGAAAACTGAAATCCTCACTACAACACAAGGGATCGGTGAAAGTAGCCTTAGGACAAGGGAATGTGATGCAAGTAGATGAGACGATGGATATATCAGGTGGTACTGGCTCATCACATGAATCATATAGAGATATTGGTCTAGACAACTCATCACCTGAAAATGCATACCTGAGGGTGTCAGGTAATCGTTTAAGGTCAAGCTCAAGTGGCACAACTGATAGGGCTAGTTTTGACTCACTGAGTGGAAGAGGCTTCACTTTAGACTTCCATTTATAACTAGGATCCACAATGGGGACTGAGTCAAGCAAATCATTGACTTCCCTAATGGAATCATCAACATCAAAGTCTAAACTAAAATGAGTCAAACAAGCCTCTAAATGGTCATGGGGAGACTCTACAGGTGCATCAATAAATGAGGCTTTATCAGCATTCGAATGATAGGAAGATGCAACCTGTCTAGACAACTCAATGACATTTATATTAGGCATTTCTACCTGATTGTCAACCAGTTTTTCACACCCAAGGGAAGTAATGAATTGGACATCTTCATTGTCCGACTCAGATGTACCACTAATTTCAAATGGACCATTTGGGTTGAAAATAGGTTGGCTAGGGGATATATCAGACTCTATCTCATGAAATGACTCAGCTATTTGACTCACAGTCATCTCAAGTTTCCGGATAGCTTGAGAGTTTTGTTGAAAAATAGCTGTCAAATCTGCGATATCCTGAGAATTTTGTTCAAGCATTTCCCCTGTTCGCTTTATAAACATGGTCATGATAGCCTCTAACTCATTATCAGGAATGCAAGCTTGAGGAGGTTGAGGAGGGTCTAGAGGGCCTTCATGGTACTGACCATGAGCCCATGAGAAGTCAGGATGATAAGCTAGACCTGGGTTGTAATAATCTAAATATGGATCATACTCAGGTCGTCGCATGTCATAAAATGAATTGACTTGCTCGGAAAAATAGGCTGGATAATCCCTTGTGTTCATTTTTTTTTTTTTTTTTTTTATTTATTATTTTTTTTTTTTTTAAATCACCAACTCTAAACAAAATATGCACAGACTCACACACAATCAGCAACCAATAAATGCACAAGAAACATGCCTCCCTAAGCAATAAACATTTTTGAGATCAATTATCTTTTTATCTTTAGGGGACAATTATTTCTTATGTAATCTTTATGACACAGCAATGGGTGCTACAAGTTGATCCTAAGAGTGTACACTTTACACCGCAAAGTTCAAAATCAGTAAGCTAGAGTTTTGTTTCAAAGAAACCGGATTATCGCACAAGAGAAGGAGGTCACAATGGTCCAATTAAGTACTTCCTTGTGCTACCGCTCTGTAAGCCAATAGATGTGAGAACGATGTGATGTTAAATGCACACTTGAGGCTTGTGTTCCTAACCCAAAACTGTTAGTTACACCAATCCTTCTTGTGGATCGTAGCTTACTTATGACTCGGCGTACCGGGTAAATTACCCTTTTGGCAGTGGCCTCTCGGAGTTCATTGAATGATTAAACCCAACGTCACTTTTAGCAGCGGTCAACACAAAAATTACTGGATTCACCTTGGTCTTGGTTGTCTTATGAACACCGTACCTAAGAGAAGCTCTATCTAACTTGCTAATTGATTTTAATTATGTTTGGCATTGGTTGCACACAGCTGAAGTGATGAGGTGGGGATATCAAGTCCCACCAGTTTCTATTTAGAAGCTGGGTCTGCTTATTATGAATTACTAAAGTTTAGCATCCACAATTACAGAAATTTAACAACCAATCACACAATTTCAAACAATTACACCAAGCACCCTGGTCGCTAATACGTTGCGTGTGATAGAAATACTTACAGTGTGCGTATTCCGTTCTATACAAAAAGTTAGCACAATTCAAAAAAAAGTTCGACTTCTTTTTATCCGTTTCAATCAACACACAAGCACATGCAAATAAATTTACTGGTCTTGGTCTTAGAAGTCGGATTTCTAAATCATAAAAATTATTGGGTAACAATTAAAATTGTTTCCCTATAACTTCTTTTGACTTAGAAAATTTTGGGTTTTTTTTTTTTTTTTTTTTTGTTTTTTGTTTTTTGTTTTTTTTTTTTGTTTTTTTTTTAAAGTTTATAATTAGTGCAAAATAAATCTTAAATTCAATTACAATTGCTACCTTCCCCGGCAACGGCGCCAAAAACTTGATGCGGATTTAACTAACCCAAATTAATAGGTTAATTAAATCAACTTGTAATACCGCAAGTGCACGGTGCCTAACTGGTAGACAACGGCAAGTACGGGTCGATCCCACGAAGAAGGTGAATGCAATTGATATTTAAGAAATTATCTAAACTAATTTTAAAGGGAAAATGGGGGTTACAGTGTTTTTAAAAGAAAACAAAATTAAAGATAAGAAAAATAAAATAAAATGATAGAATGAAATGAGATGGATGGAATGAAATGGGTTTGGTGGGCTTGGACTCACCAATGAGTTAGCAAAATTATCTAAATCTAAATTACTGAATTTAAATACGAGAAGCTTAGGGATGAGAATCCCTTGCTTACACCGAAAATATGATCGTTAAAATCCAATTTAAATTAAAACATGTTCTTTTAAACCTTAACAAATTATTTCAAGCTTGACAAAGAGTATTTCTAACTACCAAGCATATCAAATTTAACTACTTGAACATGCAAGGTGAAAGCAAATTATCAGTTTCAGAAATAACGTGTAATGAGTAATTTAGCACATAATTCAGTAAAATAAATTTAAAATAAAAATTACAAAACTCCTTCGGCTTGTCACAAGCTCGATAGGGTGTCAAACAGCAAATCGGTGTGCACGAATCCCGAGACAAAAAGGGCCCAAAACGCTCTGTGGTGGTACAGAGCAGTTCTGGCGGTGGAATTAGCCAAAATCAGAATTTAATTTGAATTCCCCGCCCTGCTACAGTGCTACAGTACCCCCGCCCGCGCCGATCGTCTTCTTCAGCGCGACAGCGGCTTTTTCGCCTCCTTCCGTCGCTCGGTTTCGCTCCTCTCGGCCTCCCTCGTGACGCTAGACCCTGCAAAGACGAGAAATGGTGAAGAAAACACCGAATAATCGCAAAAACAGACAGAGAAACAGGGAGCGAACTCCCTGTTTTCGACTCGCTGTCGCGACTAGCCGGCGGCCGTCCGGCGCTCCTCGCGGCTTCCCTCGAATTCCTCTTGATCCTATTACCTGCAAAGACGAGAAAGGGTGAAGAAAACACCGAAAAAATCAGCAAACAAATCGAAGAAATTCGGGAGAAAAACTCCCTGTTTCAGTCCCTGTTTCGCGGCTGTTCGGCGGTTCTTCGCTCGGTGGCGGTGCTCGTGCGGAGGTGGTGATGGTATGTGAACAGGAGAGAGGGGCCGAGGGTGGTGGCAGAGTGGAAGTTGGATGCTAAACAGGGTTGTCACGCCCCTGTTTCGCGGTGGTGGCGCGAGAAGACGGTGGTGGAATTGGTGGTGGTGCTCGGTGGTGGCGATGGTGATGTCGAGGAGACTGTGGTGGCGAGGTTGTGGTGACTGCTGAATGAGTGGAAGAGGGATGGGTGGTGGCAATGAGGGTGAGGTGAATTTGAGAGAATGAGGATTGAATTTTCTCTAAGTTAGCTTCTTTTCCCTTCTCTTTCTCCCCTCTTTTGCTATCCTCTTGATTGGTTTTTAAATGAATAGAGGGTGGATGTTTAGAGAATATGGAGAGGTGGTGGATGTTTAGTGGGTGGAGAATATGGAATGTTTTGGGAGATGTGTTTAGTGGGTGGAGAATATGGAATGTTTTGGGAGATGTGGTGGATGTTTAGTGGGTGGAGAATATTCTTGATGTTGGGAGAATATGGGTTGATTGGGTTTGGGCTTTGGTTTATGGGTTTATGGATTAGGTTTTGGTTTATGGGTAGGCTTAGGTTTAGGTTTATGGGTTTTGGTTTATAGGTTTTGGTTTAAAGGATTTGGTTTAGAGTTTTGGTTTATGGATTCTCTCTTTGCTTTGTACCACCAAGTGCAATTCCTTACATCGTCGCCTTAATATGATTTCATCGTTTAAGCGCAAATTCCTGAAAAGAAATAAAAACGAAGTAATTATTATAAAATATAATAATCGAAACACTAACATATATAAATTAAGGAGTATAAAATGTATGAATTATGTGTATATCACTAAGCAGTATCGACTTGTCTGATCATGCTCACATCAGCGCCAAACTATCCAATCATGTTCACATCAACACCAAATTGTCCAATCATGCTCACATCTGCGCCAAATTGTCCAATCATGCTCATGTTACCACCATGTTCGGCGTCAACTGTCGAGGTTTGGTCGAGTCCGTCGTCGTTGGTAATTCGGGTCAAGCTTGCATCCGTCAGTTGGGTCCTTGAATCGTGTTAGTTGATCGGAGCAAACTTCTCCATGTTCTATGCATTGGTAAAATGGTTCGTCTGGTTTCGTTTGTACTTCTGTTTCGATAAAGATCAGCTCGAGTGGGAGGTATTTCTGGCTACTTCTTCTGTTGGATTGATTGTTTTGTTTCCTCCAACCATGCAATGTAGGGCGTATATTAGTTCTCTGGGCTGTTCTTTTTATCCCGTAGTGGTATTTGTTATTTCCTTCCCTTTGAGTTGTTTGTCTAGCATTCTGATGAACTCGTCGAGTCGTTCTCTCTGAACCCATTGCTCGATTTCATTTTTTTTTATTGTAGCAGTCTTCAGTATTATGCCCATGGTCCTTATGGAAGGAACAATATTTGTTTTTGTCTTTTCCTTCTGGGCCTTTTCTCATCCTGAGTGGCCAGCTGATGTCATCCCATTTTGCTATGTGCTTCAGTATATTGGCCCAACTCGTTTTCAAGGTTGTATATGGTTTGTATGTCTTCTTTATCACGCTTGTTACTCGCTCGTGTCGAGGCCACACTGACTACAGCTAGGGGTGGGCACGAGACGGGATGAGACGAGATGGACCTATCCCGTTCATTCGGGATCGGGACGGGACGAGACATGACGGGATAGACCTCATCCCGACCTCGTCCCATCTCAAACGGGATCGGGACGGGATGAGCACGTATTAAATAGTCCTCCAATAAAAAAAATAACAAAAAGAGTTTTATCTCACATTACTCACACACCAATAATGTCAAATATATATATAACTTACATCATAAATAATAATAGATATTAAATAAATAAATATTAAACTTTTTTAGGAAGGAAAATAAATATTAAATTTAATTTAGAATTAATGATTCAATTCATTTAGATTTCATATAGAATTTCATCTTACATTGATTTAATTTCAACACATCCTAAACTTTAATTTAGAAGAGTATTTTGATTAAAATTAATAATAATTATTAAATAAATAAATTCGAGACGGGATGGGATAGGTGGGGTTGAAAATCTTCATCCCGATCCCATCCCACTATAGAACGGGACGGGACGGGATTGGGATGAGTTTGATCAATCCCAAAAGGACCCAAAAAAATCGGTACGGAACGGGACGGGTTCGAGATCGCGGGATGGGATGCCCACCCTAACTGCAGCTTCTCGGACTCTTGCTGGTTTGATTAGGTTCTTCTGCTATTTCGATGCCTCTTCGAATGAATATTATCCTCCCGTGGTCCGTCATCTCGTCTTCTCTCATCTTTCCTTTTTTGTTTCCTCAAATGACTCTCCCTTTCTTGGTCATTTTTCCTCTTGGAAACTTTAATCTTCTCAAAAGAAATGTGTTTTTGGGCTATTTTCATTAGGATCGCCATGTTGTTTGGAGTTTCCAGATTGAAAGCATAGAAAAAGAGACCTCTCTTCAGTCTAGCAGCTGTGTCGTCGCTGCATCCATCGATCATCGTCAGTTCATTGGTGAAACGAGTGATGTATTCTCGTATTATCTCTTCGGGCTTTTGCTTGATATGGAAGAGGTAGTGTGGTCCTTTCCACATCCTCTTACTTTCAATGAATCTTGTGATAAAGGCAGTGGCTAATGCCTGGAAAGAGTCTATTGACCTCGGTGGTAAGTTGTTGAACCAAATCCTTGCAGTGGAAGTAAGACTAGTCGAAAATGTTCTGCACAAGATCGACTATGTGGTCTCCTTCAATGTCATCATGTGGTGGAAGTGTCTCAGGTGATCTGTTGGGTCGGTGGTGCCATCATATACTTCGAACTTTGGTTGAGTTAACTTTTTCAGCATGGGAGTTATCATGAGGGCGTCAGAGAATAGCGGCTTGCCTAATTTGTACAATTTGTTGGGATCAGTGACTCCGATTCTGAACAGGATTTCAGCAAGCATTCTGTCACACTATGGAGTCTTGCTCTGGAAGAGTTCATTGTTTTCGAGGTTTCCCTTTTGGGGTTCTGCTGGAACTTCGTCACTCCATCGAGATCGATTGGTGGAGTTTTGCTGGGGCAGTGCCTGGATAGGATCAATTGACTGAATGCGCTCCTGAGTGAGTTTTTTTTGCATCTTCGTCATGTAGTTCATTTGGACCATAAATAGGTCTACCCGAGGATCCATGGCAGCATCTCCGGATGTCTAGGTTGTCTGAGCTATTGTATGTTGTGGATCTCGATTGTCGGGTGCCATTGGCCCAATGATTTGAGTCGCGTCTTGTTTGCAAGCTGTTTGTGATACATTGTCGCCAATAGGAGAGTTGTTGTTATCCTCGCTGGGTTGAGGATCTGTAAGGTGAGTCATTTGTTCTGACAGCTCGTTGATTGTTTATCAGATTTTGATGAACTTCGTTACTGTGGATCTTCTTTTTAGAAATGAAACTTGTCGTTCCCCGCGGACGGCGCCAAATCGATGAGTCCAAATCTCGTCCTCCTGAGAGCTTGACTTGCAAAATAGATTTTAGACTGCAAAAGACTACCTTTTTAGTGGCCGAAGGCATTCCAATGCTTAAGTCAGCAACTATTTTTGATGAAGGAAGTAAATCTAGACAAAACTAAGTTCAAATTGCATCTCTTTGTCGAATGTTCCCTTTTACCTTTCATAATGGTTGCAGTTAATTCTCTGCGTGACTTAAGCATATGAGGTGCAACAGAAGGAGATGTTTCTCATAACAATTTCCTCTTTTATGGAGATGCGTCCATGGAGGCGTAACTCCCTTCACGACTTTTTTTGTGCAACATTCCTCTTCTTTGTGAGAGAACTTGTGTCAGGCCTGGATTTGGGTTTTGGTTCGTGTCGGGCCTGGATTTGGACTTCGATTATGTCTTATTATAGTGGGTCTTATTTGAGCCTCTATGATTGGTTTTAACCTTCTTGGGTTTTACGAGCTGGCCTGGTAGACGAGGCGCCAGATCCTCGTGATAGATGTTTTCTGCCACGTGTATGGCTTTGATGATAGACAGTTTTGATGTATCATTTGTAAGTATGAAGCCAAATAACCATTTAACATGTAATCATAAACCAATAATCTTTTAGTACCCTCAACCCAAAAGCCCTGAAGTCGTTTAGATTTTTGTGTGGAATTCTACCAATGGTATCCACCTATGAGAGAAATTGTTTCTCATCATTTCCGCGATATTCAAGTTTCCTAACAGCTATATCCATGAAATTTTGTAACTTTCCTCTATAGATGATACCAAAACCTCCTTCCCCAAGTTTTTCAGAGAAATTCTTAGTCGCACTTCCTAATTCCTTGTACTTGAACGAAACCAAATCTCCAAGAACTTGTACCAGCTTCTCATTGTCTTCCATTCTTGAAAATGGTATGCCATTAACTAAGTATAATATTTTGTACATGTGAGACATTATGATATAAAATATTATTTTTAGAAATCAATCAGCGAGACATTAGGATAATAGAAATCAATGAGAATCAACAAGCCTCATTATCAGCTTCTCCCACTGTCCCTAGCCACCTCTCAGAATTTTTTTAAATATTTATTTTTAATTTAATTATTTTATGCGGGATTTGTAAAAAAATCAACTAAACCAATCAACCATTTTTTAATTTAAAAAAAATACTACTTTTCCCAAATGGTCTAAATCGAAGAGAATCAAAGGTTCAAATCTAACAAAAGAAAAGACAACCAGGTTTTATCTTCACACACCACCACCACCACCACCATCACCACCACTCACTGCAAAAGTTTAAGCTTGTTATTTGTTAAGATCCCTTTTAGGCGGCGAGGAAACGTGTGAGGGGGGGGGGGGGGGTGTAACCACCCATCCCCCTCGCGCGTTTACTCGCCGTTTAGAATACCTAATTTGTTAATGCTTGAAAGGGTACTACAATGCAGTTGGATTAGATGGACATGTACTTGATGGTCAGACTTGGATTGATGTTTTTGGTGACAATTTTTTTTTTTTTTTTAGCAAAATTTGCCCATTGACCAGGAAAGTTTTAGACAATTTTGAAAACACACTTGAGTGCTTTATAATTGTTGACAGAGGAATGATAACTTTTGTCAGTTCCACCTTGTTCGCTGTGTATGAGAGTTTAGGGACAAAAGACATTAAAATTCGGGTAATTTAGAGGCCCTCTCTCTTTCTCCAAGAGCCAGGACATCGCCAAGGGAAGGTTTTTTATTTGTGTGATTGTGTTCGATTGGACCATTATGAGTATTTCGAGGATGATGGATGGTATTGGGCCTGGCCTAGCGCGGGCCTGGCTCTAGAGAAAAGTTATTTCCCAATTCTAGGTAGGCAGGTTTTATAGCTACTTTTTAGTTTTTTTACACTTCTACCCCTTATATAGATAATGTTTTGTGGTTGTGTTTTAAATAGAAGGGGTAAAAGTGTAAAACACCCAAGCCTGACAAAAAAATGGCTTTAAAGTCTTAAATATTAGCATATCCCTCACTTTTTGGTCAGCCGTAGTCTGCTCGTCCCGATCATTATCTTTCGCTTGTGTCATGCACAAGCCTCTAAATGATAGAACTGCCCATAGATATGCACAATCACTGTTATAAAAAAAATTAGCATTATCCCCAATTTCTTCCACCATCAATCTCTCTTTACATGCCCAAAATTTGCAAACTTCTTCAAATAAGATTATTCTATATTTCTTCCTAATCATAATCTTCCTCTATTCCTTCATGGACCTAGTTACATTCGCAACCATAACAAAACTCGTCGAATGAGAGAGAGGGGGGGGGGGGGGGGGGGGGGGGGGTAACACTAATTTTTTTTAATAACAGTGGGGATGCATATTTATGGGCATTTATTATTATGAAAATATATGGGAAGACACGTACACAACATGTGCGAAAGATAACGGTCAGGATGGGAGGACCACGATAGACAAAAAATTGGGAAGATCCACTAATATTTGAATAATTTGGTGTCGCACTCTATTGGGCGATTACAATGTGGGATCCTCTGACCCTTAAAATTCTAACAAAGAAAGTTTACTGAAATTAGAAATTTAAAAATAAAATATTGTAGATCATTAAGAGAAAAAAAACTCCATCTCATCTTAGAAGACATGTGATTGGTGATCCAACCGTACTTGGTAATCAAATTAAAGTTTTGTGTTACTAATAATGAATATTACCTAGGGCTGAAAAAGACCTGAATGAGTCGACTAAACAACCAGAACAAAATCGAACTAACAATTTGATTTGATTTTGTTTTGGTTTCGGTTTGTAAAAATTTGAAATTGAAATATTGGTTTAGGTTAAAAAACAAGAGATTGAACCGAACCGAACTGGATCAATATATATGTTTATTGATGGAGCTTGGAAAAATAATATTAGTCGAATCTGAGTTCTCAAACCAAAATCGACCCATAATCAAGACAATTTCTACCCAAATCAAGAAACACTTGATAGGTTATAAATCCGATCCATTCAATTCGGTTTCGGTTGAGTACCCTTGGGGCCATGCCAAATTGCCATGTCTAATTGCCTCATAGACTTACATTCCCTCATTTTGGCTTCTAAGGGAGACTACTACCCCATTATTTTTGTGGATGCTCTAACATGACTAGGGTGTGAATGCGCTATACATGCATGGATATTCAGTACTTGTTTATTTTATTACAACAATTTAATAGTAAGTGAAAATTATTATAAATAATTATTTATAGTTTTAAGGGCCTATGTATAGTTTATGAATGATTAGAGGACAATAAGTAAATTACTATATTGGGAGCTTGAGTATAATTAATTAATGTTTGAGAGGGGCTGGTTTTGATTGTAAAAATATGAAATGTGGATGACAAAATGAAAAATAAAAAAATTAGTTGTAAGGGTCTTTTTATAATTTATAGATAATTTGAGTGGCTTTAAATAAATTATATTAGCGGCTTAGGTATAATTTATCAATGTTTAAAAGGGGCTAGTTTGAATTGTAAATGTTATGAAAAGTGGAGGACAAAATGGAAAGTCCAAAAGTTAGCTGTAAGGGCTTAGGTATAACTAATGGATATTTAGAGGGTCCGAGTTTGATTGTAGATAATTTGAAATTTAGAGGCAAAAGTTGTAAAACAAATATATTAGGGTTTTTTGTTCAAAGACACAAACACCATTTGATACTATTATCCACCTTTTGATTTTTTAGTTGTAAACATTATAAAGTTAAGAGAGCAAAACGGGGAAAATATTTTTGGAGTTGAAGACACATTCATTGTTCCTAAGGGGAGTTGTCTTTAAATAGTTTAAAATAGGGTGGAAGCGTTCTACGTGCGTGTAAATAGTAGATGTGAAGTTTACAGAGAGGGAATGAAAGGGGCGGGGTGGTTGCAAAACAGATAAAGAGGAAGACGAGGGAAGGAGGAAAAAAATGGCCGACGTCGATGGAGAAGAGGAGGAAAACGAAAGGGAGGGAGAGGACAGAGATATGATGAACATTGTTTAATTTGGACGAGGGCAAAATTGAAAATTGAAAATCAGTTTGAAAATATACATCTTTTACTGTTCATTAATCAATATTTGAGAGAGACTGGTTTTGATTGTAAAAATAAGAAATGTAGAGAGTGAAATGGAAAATCAATATGTTAGATGTAAGAGGCTTTTATAATTTATAAATAATTGGATTGCTTGAAATTAATTATGTTAGGGCCTTAAATATAATTATTGAATGTTTACAGGGACTGACTTTGATTGAAATAAAAAAATTAGATGTTAGGGTTTTAAAAAAATTAATTTATAGATAATTGGAGAACTTCAAATAAATTCGGGTCAAATTCGGGTCTTGGGTGTAATTAATAAATGTTTAAATGGGCTGAGTTTAAATATAAATAACATGAGTTTGGAAAGCCGAAAGAGAAATATTATTGACATTTAAGAGCCTATGTATAGTTTATAAATAATTAGGGGCTTCGTATGTTAGGGGCTTAGGTATAATTAACAATATTTGGGAGGGGTGAGTTTTTAATCGTAAATAATATGAATTTGGGAGGTAAAATGGTACTTATGTGTAATAGGTCTCAATTTAAAATGACAAAAAAATCCTGGACACTATTAACTTAACAATTTATTTTTTCTTGTAAATATAATGGAACAAAAATACTAGGAAGCCAGTTTTTTAAACCACGGTGACTTGGCGTGATCTAAAAAAAATGATGAAATCTCTAAAGAGTTTATGTGTATGTCGAGGTTGTAAAAAACCTCCTCTGACGATGTCACATCATCCTGGTTGCAAAACATGGTTCCTTAGCCTCACTCATAATAAAATTAGGAGACATTTCGAGCAACCCAAAAATCAGTTTGAAGACACAAATACTATTCTTGACTCTACTCTCATTATAAAGTTCGGGTAAAATGGTACATATGTGATAGTTTTCAATTTAAAATGACAAAAATACCCCTGGACACCATTCACCTAACTATTGATTTTTCTTATAAATATAATATAATTATGAGAAACCCTGAACACTATTTACCTAACTATTGATTTTTCTTGTAAATATAATAGAATTAAAAAAACATTTTGAGCAATCCAAAAATGAGGTTGAAAACACACGTACACTATTCTTGAGCTCAACTTTTATTATAAAGTTTAGATTAGATGGTAGGTGATGCAATTGCCTTAGTGACAAATGTGATAACACAAACACACCAATACAAGAAATAGGTATGAGCAATCAACAGCAAAGTCGCTTACATCAGCTGGTGGTTTTCGATTCTATCTACATCTACTCATCTGCAAATAAAAGCCAATCAAAACCTCACTCTCACCCTCACTCTCCTCTTCTCCAATCTCTCTCTGCAAAAAAAAATCCCCAATTTTCTAGGGTTTCTCATTCTCTTCGATCCCAATTTCAATCTCTGTAAATCACCCTCTCTTCTCCTCCAATGGCTGGCGTACTGGAATCCGTCACAATCCCTCGCGCCTCCGTCTTCCAATCGACCCGCTCACCACCGTCGATGGTTTCTTCCTTCTCCGCTGTCTCAAAAATCCGTGCTTTGCCTGAATTTAGGGGTTTGAAGATTCAATTCAGCTCGCAGAAGCTCACCAGCTCCAGAACCCGGAGAATTGTCCCCCGAAATGGGCGAATTGTCTCCGAGGCTCAAGAGACCGCTCTTGAAGGTTAGGGTTCAATACTCTCTTCCAATATTTGTGTTTTTTTAATTGCTTTTGAGATCTTATTTAGAATGAGTTACAAAATCTGGGTTTGAAAAGTTTATGTTTGAAGAGGGGAAAATAGAAAGGTGGATTTGGAAAGTATTGAAGAAATGGGTTCATGTGAATTATTAAAGAACATTGTTTAGTAATTCTTTTTTGTTGGGTGGATTTGATTGCGGCGGAGATGAGTGGATTAATTTAATGTCAAGTTGGAACAAGAAGACTTGCTGACTGTAGGATGAAGTCACTTTATGCTTGGATTGCTTGGTAGATATTAGAATACCCAAACTGCTGTCGAGAATTTTTTATATTGCATTATACTGTTATGTTAAGATGTGTTTGTGTAGGTTAATTTGGGTCCATAAGAAATATTTTTAGCTAGTTAGCTCCTGAATTGAGTTTTTTTTAATCCAGGTGAGAATTCTACATTTGTTGGGTTAAAAGTAATAAGTGTCGTTTCTTCTAGGGTTGCTAGTTTTGGCTGTGTATATTGTCTTGGAATACTTTTATGGGCATGATGGTTTTGCTGCCATTCCCCTTTATCCATTTCATTTTTGCTATCCAATTAAGAAGTTCGATATGGTGTAGAAGATACAAAACTCAATTGCAGAGTGAATAGTTCTTCATCTGATTGGTAAAATATGGTTTGTTTCTTCAAATCTCGTAGTCGTTTATCGACTTATGCACAAATCCATATCATCCAGATTAGGAAAATCTACTGATTTGTTGGTTGTTGTAAGATGATTTTTTCCTCGTAGTGGAAGTATGCCATCCTTGGCTTTTGAGTTTAACACCGGTTGACCCATTTATAAGTTGGTCCTATGGTTTGGGATTGAATGTATGGGTGGGTAAACTTCAGTGATCCAAGATGATCTGATCACAGATCATTAGAAAGTCTTGGTTTCCGAGCAATTTCCATCAGGGATCTAGATTTATAAACTCAGAAAAGTAACATTTAATTTAGTGGTTTCCATTAGGTAAAAATTTTGGACTTCATGAACCAGTGCTACCCAACTCGCTCACCCCCCCTGGGATTTGAACGGGGTTGCACGTACCCATTCGCGGTACGTTTCTGACCTGGAACGGTTGATTTACAACACCGTTAAAGGATAAACAAAACAAGAAGGAAAAGGAAAATAGACAAGATCAGTAAGGAGAGGAGAATAGATGAGAACAGTACCTGAGACATCGATTGTTCTTCAAATGTTCTGAACCTTTTGAACAAAAATCTGGTCTACACAATTTATCAATCAAATCTATGGTTCTCATTCTCCTCATGAACTTCTTTTAACTCAAGAGGTGCCAAGAGCAAGCCCTAAATCGCATGAAATTAGACATTTGGAATTCTCTCCATGACTCCATCCATCCATCAATTGAACAACAAGAGTTTATCTTGTTTAAGAGTTTCAGCTTCACCCATATTTTGCCAACAAAAGTTTCTCTGGAGCTGAAAGGGTAGTTGGGTACTTGGGTTTGGTTCATTTTCTTGTTTATTTCTTTTGTTGGGTCCATCAATTACTAAAATTTTGAGGTTTTCTAAAACACAAATATGTGTTTACAAACCACATTTAAATTTCCAAAACCTATAGATGTTGAATATGTTGTTAAATAAATAAAAATAAAAATAACTAATCAAATTACACAAAAAATGTTTTATTGGATTTTCAAACCAAATAAAATTAAAATAAAATGTACTTAGAAATAAAAATAACAACTTTGTACAATAAAAATAACCCCTAGGCTTTTGCAATGTCCTTGCCATTTATTATAAAATAAATGTCGTACAAAACTACCGTCCTGAATTAAAGTAAGACGTGAAATAAAAACGTTTTATTGGATTTTCAAACCATATAAAATTAAAAGTACTTAGAAATAAAAATAACAACTTTTGCAGTGTTCCTTGTCATTTATTTATAAAATAAATGTCATACAGACCTACCGTCCTGAATTAAAATAAGACGCAAATTGCGACCCTAAATACCATACCGACTCTCCATATCGCTTCGAATTTCGCACCATATAAATCAGTGTACTACGAATCTGTTTCCGTTCCACGTACCAATTGGTTCCTCGTACTAGATAACATTGTCATGAACCACTGTTGAAGGATTTCGAAGCTCGAAACGGTCTATTTCCTGATGTCCTAATGTTATTTAACCTTCCATTGATTGCATGTCACCGTGTATTTTCACTCTAGTTAAACTTCCCTTCATCACCTAGTTCATCCATGGGTTGTGATTGAATCCTCCAACACCAATGTAAACCTAGTACCGATACTTCCCAGCGTTGGCAACAACAGAGCCAAGCTGTTGGAGGAGGACGCTTGGCTGTAGAACAATGTTTATGATTTTCTCAGTCCAGGCATGCTATGATGAGCTTTCGTAGCCACTAAGATCCCTATTTCAGCTAACTCAAATTTCGGTCAGTGCAAAAGGGTCTTTTGGCTGAAACAGACTCTTGCCCGCCTGAAATTTCTGATTTGATCAATTGTAGATGGAGATATTCTCACAGTTGACGACCTTGTGAAAAGATGCGTTGTCTGTTTTAATCGTTGCTATATTTGCGAGATTCTGCAGGAATTTATTTCCCACACGTTCTTCTCGTACAAAACTACTGTCCCGAATTAAAATAAGACGCGAATTACGACCCTAAATACCATACCGACTCTCTCTACCCCTTCGAATTTCGTACCATATAAATCAGTGTATTGCGAATCTGTTTCCAGTTTCACGTACCAATTCGTTCCCCGTACCAGATAACTGTGCTATTAAAGCGGCCAAAAAACGGATGAAAAAGGCCGAAAAGCGCCATGCGGGGGTGGACCGCAACGCACATGGTCGACTCGGTTGGCAATAAGCAGAACCAGGAAAATCGGTCAAACTCGATCAAAGTCGGTCAAAAATCGGCGAGTTAGCGCTTACCCGGTCCAGCTGACTCGTCGATTTATATAAAGAAAAAAAAACCTAATCGATCTCAATCTGTTTTGGTTTGCACTTTGCAGTCGACTGAAGAAGAAGGATCGACAAAGAACGAAGAAGAAGAGATGAAGAAGAAACCGAATCGATCGGTTGCTGCTGAATCGATTCGGTTGCTGCTGATTCTGAATCGATCAATCGAAGATCTTGGCTGCTGAATCGGTCTTCTTCCCTTCCTTCAATCGAATCGGTCTTCCTCCCTCCCAAATCAGGTACGCCTTCCTCTCCTCCCAGTCCCTCTTCCCTCTCCTCCATTCGTTTCTTCCATTCGCTTCTTCCCTCTGCTGAGATGTAAGTCGATGATGACGGCTTGCCATTATTTTTCATTCACCTTTTATCTAAAACACACTCCGTAAGTCGATGATGACAGACTAGAGATGTAAGTTAGTGGATACTTGGATGTCTGAGACTCATTTTTCGCAATGGTCGTCCAAGAGCTTATGCTACTTTTATCCTTCCTTGGATGTCTGAGACTCATTTTTCTAATGGTTTCTAATGGGGTTACTGCAATGTCTATGAGTTGCTGTTGTTGCTTTCGTTGTATTGGTTGTTCGCAAACAAGTTCAGGTAACTATAAGTGTTCCAACCTGCAAAATTAAATTCATTTGATTAATTAGTAAATAATACATGATTATGATTACATATTTACACCATTTTGATTAATTATTTATTTTGTAATCTATGACTATGATTAAATTTTAAAAATATATACTTTGAAAAAATTGTTCTCATAATTCCGCATAAGTCCGCATAATTCTGCATAATTATGAAAAATCGTAATGCGGTCCTGACCGCTTCGCGACCGCTTTTCGCATTAACTGCATAGCCAGATAACATTGTCATGAACTACTGTTGGAGGATTTTGAAGCTCGGAACGGTCAATTTCCTGATCTCCTAATGTTATTTAACCTCCCATTGCCTTCATGTCACCATGTATCTTCACTCTAGTTAAACTTCCCTTCATCACCTAGTTCATCCATGGGTTGTGATTGAATCCTCCAACACCAATGTAGACCCAGTACCGATACTTCCTATCGTTGGCAACAACAGAGCCAAGCTGTTGGAGGATGCTTGGCTGTAGAACAATGTTTCTGATTTTCTCAGTTCAGGCATGCTATGATGAGCTTTCGTCAGCCACTAAGATCCCTATTTCTGCTAACTCAAATTTCAGTCAGTGCAAAAGGGTCCTTTGGCTGAAACAGACTCCTGCCCACCTGAAATTTCTTATTTGATCAATTGTATATGGAGATATTCTCACAGTTGACGACCTTGTGAAAAGAGGCCTTGTCTGTTCTAATCGTTGCAATATTTGTGAGATTTCGCAGGAATTTATTTCGATACATGGAGGGAAAGAGGCCTTGTCTCCTAATATTTGCTCTAAGTTGGTCTTGGGTAGGAGGCTTCCTCTGGGAGCCACTTTGGATGTCTGGATTGCTCATTGGTTCTGCTTTGAGTCCTTGCCCGCTAGAGGAAAGTGGCTGTATAAGGAGTTCGTGACGGTCATCAGAGTTCTCTGGAAAGATCGTAATAGACGTGTTTTCGAAGGGAAGAAGAAAAATAGCAACCAGATCCTATCAGTGTTCTAAAAATCGCTAGGCGCTGGGCGGGCGGCGAGCAGGTGCCTAGCGCCTAGGCGGTCTTAGATTTTGTATTATAACTTTAATAATTTACAAAAGTTAAGTATAATACCTTATCAATTACATCCAATTTAATGCCAATATACATATGCAAAATTTAAAAACATGAAAAATTAACAATCGTGAACAAAATTTATTAAAACTCAAATGACTGAAGTTGGTCATGATGGGTACTTTATATAAATTTGAATTTGTGTACTCTTTTATTTTTCTTCAAATTGCATGAATAACCTCAGTTATGTTTGATAAAATCTACATTAGTAAAATTGGTACCGGCAGATCCTTTGAGAATTCCATTAAGTAATCATCATTTGCTACATTTAGACATATACTGAATAAAAAACAATTAAATAGTTTATTTCTAAAAAATAGGAAAGAAAAATAAAATAAGAACACAATCAGCCTTATTAAAAAATAAAAATCGCCTAGATCCCGCCCAGACCCGCTAGACTGCCCAGAACCGCCCAAAACTTCCCAGACTGCCTGCCCAGCCATTAATTTGGGCGGTTTTCCACCTTCTAGCGCCTAGGCGCCGCCTAGGCCGATTTTTAGAACACTGGATCCTATGTGAAATTAAGGTGTCGTTTTGGCTGTGGGCTGTGGGCTGTGACTTGGGTGGGGTATTTGTAAACAGGGATTTTGGGACAGTTTCTCACTTCCAATGGGCCATTAATAGTTAAAATCAGAGTTTCCCAATTTATAGTTGGTCTATCTCTCTGTTTTTCCCCTTTCTGCTCTCTTTGGGGAATGGGTATGCCTTCCCTTTGAACCTCCCTTTCTCTTCTTGCCAAAGGGTCTGAGATTTCAATGAATAATTTGTTATTAAATGCATTCTGATAATCTTTTGGTGAGTAAACATACTCATTCTTACCATTTCATTTGAAAATTCTTATGTTATCCACTTTTACAAGCTGGAGGTGAATATAAAAACTAAAAATGTGGGCAGATCCAAAATTTTCCTACTGTATGTGTTTGTTTCATTAATTTTTAACTAAGTTTTAGCCAAGTAACCAGTTAGGGAATTCGGTCTTCATCTTTTTTGTGGCATGGCATTCTATGTTGAGGTGGATTTATTGATACATGAGTTATCATTTTTTTTTAAGGTGAATGTGTGGATTGTTCTTAAAATGTAGTACTTTTATAATACTTTAAAAAAAACAATATGGCATTTCTTCATGGATGATGGTTCAAGGCTCCAAGCCTTCCCTAGAAGGCTAGAATAATAGTTGTGGACTAAGCTTTTCCTAACTCAGATGCGTACTGGTTTAGAGCTATGTAAAAGAGACATGGGGACTTATGTCAGTAACTTTGTATCCTGTGAACGGATACAAGATGTTGGAAACACTACTAAAAAACTCAGCAGTTATGGGGACACCTCCATATATTACCCTATTATAATGGTTTTGAGTTATAAACTCATTTTGTAGTCATACTTGTTATTGGTAGATCTATGTTATGTACTTATTACTATCTTGCGATAATATACTCAGAACACGTATAAAGCATGGGAACCTTAGACCAATATGTGTAGGTGTTTATGATCTAAGCATGGTGTGGTCAAAAGTGTGTCCGATTGTCGGGCATCCAATTAGTATGAGACCTTTTCTCAATAAGTTTATTTACATTATCATGAATTCATGATAGTCTTATTTCTCATAGCTACCTCATTTCTAGTTTTGATGAAAGAAAATGATATATCTCAAGGAGAATATATGAATTTAGGGAATGTGCATAAAAGAGAAGCATTTTGTCTGTAGTGCATTAAAGTAGTCTTTAGTCTCCAAGAGGAGGCATTTTGGTTTTAACCTTTTATTTAAGCTGATACATAATATTGGCCTCAATATATTGGTTCAGGTCGTTTTTATAGGAAAAATTTCTTTTACATGGAATATTCCAAATCTTAGGTAACAATACTCGCTGTAGCCTAGCCAGATAAATTTGATATGCATCCATATTACAAGACTAATAACTATTGTTCTCGTTTAATTTGTGTTAAAGCAACAACCAATTATTGTTCAAGTTTAATTTGTGTTTCTTTGTTTCGCAATTATGCAGTGCCATCTGTTACTGAGAAGACTTGGCAATCACAAGTTCTCGAGTCCAGTCTCCCTGTGTTGGTTGAGTTCTGGGCGCCCTGGTGTGGACCCTGCCGCATGATCCATCCAGTAATTGGTGAACTGGCAAAACAGTATGCAGGTAAACTAGATTGTTACAAACTGAACACAGATGAGAGCCCTGCGATTGCGACACAATATGGTATCCGAAGTATTCCAACTGTCATGATATTCAGGAATGGTGAGAAAAAGGATGCAGTCATTGGTGCTGTTCCCAAGACTACACTGACATCCTGCATTGAAAAACTACTGTAGAGGTATTTCAATTCATTTGCAAGTGGGGGGTTGTAACTACTGCTGTTTGATGATCTTTTAGGTTTTTAGCATCATGACAGAGCTGTAGCGTTATGTGTATAGCTATGGAGGTGGTGAATTTGTTCGTTCTTGTTAGACTTTCTCTTTGTTCAGTTCGGAGTTTATTAGTTGTTTTTTGAAATGAAATGTAATTTTCCAGCTGTTGATAGAAGTCTTCCTTGAAAAATGCATGTGGAAATGTTTTATTTGAAATCTGAAGTGCAATCACACCTGTCTTTATCAAATACGATCTAGGTAAGTCATTTTTCAACAAAAGCTTCCTTATTGAAATGTGCATCAGGTTTTTAGCATCGTGATATTGTTGTGGTACAAATCTGAGCCTTACTGTTGCAAGTTTGAGTTGTCAGGTGTGCTTGTGAAGTTTTGAAGTGCAATCAATTCGTAGATTGCACATGGGATTTACTGTAGGATTAGTTGTACCAAAATTGAATAGCTGTTCTGATATAAATTGGTCTATTGTACTTGGTTGGATTCTTCTTATGAGTCTCGTCTGCAAACTTGCACTTCTTTCATTATCTCAAGCTGTGTAACTAAGACTGTCGTCTATGGAAATCAAGCTACCCACCGGAGTTACATTTTAATGAATTCCAGGTTTGTACTGCATATGATGCTAGAAAAATGGTGGGGCATCTTCGAACCCAAGCTGCGGCATGGGGTGGGGAGGGTTAAGGGTAAAAAAAAAGTGGTGGGGCATCTACAAATATGCTTGTGGGGAAGGCTCTTGTATAACCTCCTCAAATTGAGGCCATTAGAAGTTCATTCATAGTTTCCTCTAGACCAATTTCAGAGTGCTAGCTTGAATCATCTTATTTCAAGCACCTAGATTATCAGTCTTTACAAAATGCGCTGCCCAAATCTTCCTTACAATTCACATAGGTTTTTTGTCCTACGTGGCTTTGTTTGTCCTACGTGTCAATTTTATGTCTTTGGCAGAAGTTAAATGAAAAAATTTGACCCCGATGCTTTCCTCACTCTCTCCACACCACCACCCCTCTCTTCCTCTGCGATTCCTAAACTCTACAACTTCTCATCCATCTCCCCCCAACTCTACAACTTCTCATCCCTTCGACACACAACAGAAACTCTCCAACACAAACTCCTCAAACCCTAACCCAAAAAGCATCACAAATCTCCTCCTTACTGCTCAAACCCTAACCCAATCTCCCGAAGACGGAGCCGCTTCCAAGCGCCGAAAGCACAGCCACCATCGCCACTGAAGTAGGAAGCGCGATCGTGACGAAGAAGAAGATCTTTCCGTCAATCCTCCTGTTCTTTCGTCAGTGCCTCCAATGTTGAGTCTGGTAAGAAGAAGAAGAAGAAGAAGAAGTTTGAGAAGAAGTGAAGAACTCACTGATTGAGAGAACCGAACTGAAGAAGAACAAGAAATGAGTTCAGATCCTCCCAGGTAAGATCCTTCTTCTTCTTTAGATCTCCTCTTCTTATTCTTCTTCAGATCTGTTTCAGATCTTTTTTTCTGCTTTCAGCAAAGCAAAACAGTTTTTTTTTCTCTCCTTCTTCTTCTTATTTTGTTGATCTCTTCTTCTTCTTATTTTTTGTTGATTTCATTCTTCGATTCGGTGATGATTTACGCAATTTTGAAATTATGCTTCGGTGATTTACTGGAATGTGAATGCTCTTTGCTTATTTTTATTTACTTATTTGTTGATTTTTGGTTTGGGTTATATCTTTGTAGGGGGGTTTGATGTGAATCGGTTGCCTTCAAATGAGGAGGATGAAGATGGGTTTGGTGTGTGCTCTCCAAACAGCACTATTTCATCTTTCCAGATGGATTTCTCGATTCACAGAAGTGGAGGAAGTAGAGACTCTGAACCTTTGGGTGTTGAAATGGATCCAGAGAGAGAGCTTCTTCTAGAGCAAGTGATGATGATGATAATGGAACAAGGAAGAAGTTCAGACTCTCCAAAGATCAATCAGCTTTGGATGAAGAGAGCTTCAAAGAACACAATACTCTCAACCCAGTAAGTAAATCTGAAAACGATAACTAAAAAGTTATGATGTTTATTTGATTTGGTGTGAGTTTCTCTAATCCCATTTGTCATTTGTTTGAAATCTCAGAAACAAAAGCTTGAATTAGCAAAACAACTGAATCTCAGACCCAGACAAGTAGAAGTTTGGTTTCAGAACAGATGAGCAAGGTACCTTTTTTATTTGTGTTTTCAAACCTTCGTCAATCTCTTTTAATGGGTGTTTCAAATTTTGTATTTTAGTTCTGATTCAATGAATATCTATGAAATTTTCAGAACAAATTTGAAGCAAACAGAGGTGGACTGTGAGTACTTGAAGAGATGTTGTGGAACACTGACAGAGGAGAACAGGAGGTTGCAGAAGGAGGTACAAGAGTTGAGGGCTTTGAAGGCTTACAACCCATTCTACATGCAACTCCCAGCAACTCTCAAACATTGTGGTGGTGGTGGTACTCATTCATGAACACTCGAAGAGCAACCAAAGAAAATAAACTCAAGGTACGATTCAAATCCCTCTTTTATAATTTTTGGGTATTTCCAAATATATGGGTATTTCCAATTTTGGTTGATGTGATACTTGCTTATGTGAGATTTTTCCTATGTGGAGCATGAGATTTTGTTTTAACCGTTTTGGTTTATCGTTTGAATGTGTTTGTTTTAACCGTTTGAAGCATGAGCTTGATGACATTTTTGTTGTGTTGAGCATTGTGTTCAAACTACTATTTTCTTGACTGAATTCTTTGTCATATATCAGTTGAAATCTCTTTACTCTGTTGAACTTATCTCAAACATTGTGGTGGTTTTCAAATCTCTTTACTTTGTTGAAATTTACTCTTTGTACTCATTCATTGTAAGTGTTTTTTTAATAAATGAAAGAAATACCCAATTTCAATTATTCGATAATTTATTTAAAAAATAGTAGAAAGAGTAAAAAGAGTAATTATTCGAATAATTGAAATTGGGTTTTTATTCATTTATTAAAAAAACACTTACAATGAATGAGTACAAAGAGTAAATTTCAACAAAGTAAAGAGATTTGAAAACCACCACAATGTTTGAGATAAGTTCAACAGAGTAAAGAGATTTCAACAATATATGACAAAGAATTCAGTCAAGAAAATAGTAGTTTGAACACAATGCTCAACACAACAAAAATGTCATCAAGCTCATGCTTCAAACGGTTAAAACAAACACATTCAAACGATAAACCAAAACGGTTAAAACAAAATCTCATGCTCCACATAGGAAAAATCTCACATAAGCAAGTATCACATCAACCAAAATTGGAAATACCCATATATTTGGAAATACCCAAAAATTATAAAAGAGGGATTTGAATCGTACCTTGAGTTTATTTTCTTTGGTTGCTCTTCGAGTGTTCATGAATGAGTACCACCACCACCACAATGTTTGAGAGTTGCTGGGAGTTGCATGTAGAATGGGTTGTAAGCCTTCAAAGCGCTCAACTCTTGTACCTCCTTCTGCAACCTCCTGTTCTCCTCTGTCAGTGTTCCACAACATCTCTTCAAGTACTCACAGTCCACCTCTGTTTGCTTCAAATTTGTTCTGAAAATTTCATAGATATTCATTGAATCAGAACGAAAATACAAAATTTGAAACACCCATTAAAAGAGATTGACGAAGGTTTGAAAAAACAAATAAAAAAGGTACCTTGCTCATCTGTTCTGAAACCAAACTTCTACTTGTCTGGGTCTGAGATTCAGCTGTTTTGCTAATTCAAGCTTTTGTTTCTGAGATTTCAAACAAATGACAAATGGGATTAGAGAAACTCACACCAAATCAAATAAACATCATAACTTTTTAGTTATCGTTTTCAGATTTACTTACTGGGTTGAGAGTATTGTGTTCTTTGAAGCTTTCTTCATCCAAAGCTGATTGATCTTTGGAGAGTCTGAGCTTCTTCCTTGTTCCATTATCATCATCATCACTTGCTCTAGAAGAAGCTCTCTCTCTGGATCCATTTCAACACCCATAGGTTCAGAGTCTCTACTTCCTCCACTTCTGTGAATTGAGAAATCCATCTGGAAAGATGAAATAGTGCTGTTTGGAGAGCACACACCAAACCCATCTTCAACCTCCTCATTTGAAGGCAACCGATTCACATCAAACCCCCTACAAAGATATAACCCAAACCAAAAATCAACAAATAAGTAAATAAAAATAAGCAAAGAGCATTCACATTCCAGTAAATCACCGAAGCATAATTTCAAAATTGCGTAAATCATCACCGAATCGAAGAATGAAATCAACAAAAAATAAGAAGAAGAAGAGATCAACAAAATAAGAAGAAGAAGGAGAGAAAAAAAAACTGTTTTGCTTTGCTGAAAGCAGAAAAAAAGATCTGAAACAGATCTGAAGAAGAATAAGAAGAGGAGATCTAAAGAAGAAGAAGGATCTTACCTGGGAGGATCTGAACTCATTTCTTGTTCTTCTTCAGTTCGGTTCTCTCAATCAATGAGTTCTTCACTTCTTCTCAAACTTCTTCTTCTTCTTCTTCTTACCAGACTCAACATTGGAGGCACTGACGAAAGAACAGGAGGATTGACGGAAAGATCTTCTTCTTCGTCGCGATCGCGCTTCCTACTTCAGTGGCGATGGTGGCTGTGCTTTCGGCGCTTGGAAGCGGCTCCGTCTTCGGGAGATCGGGTTAGGGTTTGAGCAGTAAGGAGGAGATTTGTGATGCTTTTTGGGTTAGGGTTTGAGGAGTTTGTGTTGGAGAGTTTCTGTTGTGTGTCGAAGGGATGAGAAGTTGTAGAGTTGGGGGGAGATGGATGAGAAGTTGTAGAGTTTAGGAATCGCAGAGGAAGAGAGGGGTGGTGGTGTGGAGAGAGTGAGGAAAGCATCGGGGTCAAATTTTTTCATTTAACTTCTGCCAAAGACATAAAATTGACACGTAGGACAAAAAACCTATGTGAATTGTAAGGAAGATTCTTGTATATTATAACACATATTTCAGGAATGGATATAGTGTAGAAGATAATGAATGGATGGAGAAGGAAGAAAATTTAGAGGAGATAAAAGAACCTACAGAAAAGATGAAATTCATCAACATTGATGAGTACCGATTATTATCATGATTATGGTAATAAAATAGGATTTCCAATGAAAATAAGGACTATTGAAAAAGATGAATTTGGAAAACCTAAATACATTACGCTTGCATATAGTCTGTTTGGGCAGCATAAAAGTGAATAAAAGTGTTTTAAAATTGCGTGGTACAAGTAAATGTGGATGTTTGACTAATATTAGAGCTCAAGTACGCTCTAATGGAACAATGTTAGTGGCAAGAGTAACACTTGATCACAATCATGAATTGAGGCCCGAAAAATCAAGAATTTATCCGAAGAATAGAGTTATGAGCTTGTATGTCAAGAAGAAGTTGGATTATAATGATAGGGCGGGTATAGGCCAAGTAAGTTTTTCTTCATGTTTAGTTGAAGCTGGTGGTCATGTTAATGTCATTTTTCTAGAAAAATTGTTACAATTATCTGAATAGAATGAAGAGTTGAGACTTAGTGAGAGGGATGCGGCAACACTTCATAACTACTTAAAAAAATGCAAGCTAACAATGTTGATTTTTTTATATGATGGATTTGGATGATGAAGGGAGGTTTAAAAATGTCTTTTGGGCAGACGCATGGAGCAGAGCAACTTACAAGGAGTTTGGGGATGCTGCTACTTTTAACACTACATACTTAACTAATAAGTATGAGATGCCATTTGTTCATTTTGTTGGGGTGAATCATCATGGCCAGTCAATACTATTGGGATGTGGATTGATATGTGGTGAGGTCGTAGAAGAGTTTGTATGGCTTTTCAAATATTGACTTGTGTGTATGAATGATTGTGCCCCGACTGTTATAATCACTGATCAAGATATAGAGCAATGAAGAGAGCCGTTGAATTTGTTTTTCCCAACACACCATACAGATGGTGCTTGTGGCATATTATGGAAAAGTTACCCAAAAAATTGTCCTGTTGCTATCAATATGAAGCTATCAAGTTTGCAATGCAAATAGCAGTTTATGATTCCCTGTCTCATGAAGAGTTTGAAGGAAATTGACATGGTTTCATTGAGAAATATAATCTGTAAGAAAATGATTGGTTGAGTGGATTATACTATGGAATGATGCGTTGGGTGCCAACATTTCAAAGAAATACTTTTGGGCGGGGATGTCTTCAACTCAAACGAGTGAAAGCATGAATGTTATTTTTTATGGTTATGTAAATTCAAAGACCACTCTGAAGCAATTCGTAGAATAATATGAGAATGCACTACGAAGTAAGGTTAAAAAAGAAGCTGAAGAGGACTTTAAATCATTTAACTGAAGGATTCCTTGCATTACTAAGAAACATTTTGAAGCTGCCTACACTACAAATAAATTTAGTTATGTTGTAGAATAATAGCTAGCAAGAAATATATGTTGTAGAATTCGTAGTGATGTTATGGAGGAGAGTGGCTTGAGGTATACAATGTTACACAAGACTTGGTGATATGAGATAGACAGCGACAGTCAATTTAAAGTTGTCGACTTCAATATTAAGTGTAACTGTCAATTGTTTGAGTTCAGGGGGATCTTATGCAACATGTATTGACAATATTGTTTCAAAGAGGGATTCATGTGGTACCAAAAAAATATGTTCTCCGGAGGTGGAGAAAAGATGTTAAGAGGTGTCATACAAAGGTTAAAATTGTTTATTCAGATTGGGGAATGAAACCTGAAAATCAACGATTTGATAAGATGTGTAGTGCCTTCTATGAAATGGCCGACTTCGCCGCTGAGGATGAAAAAAAGACAAATAAGGTTCAAGAATGGATCATTTTTTATGATACATAAAAACGGTCACACCCCTGAGTCGTACACGTGTAGTGATAATCTCAAGGAAATATGGACCCCAGCATCAGCCCAACACTGAATAGGCCCAAACCATTCTAAGTCCGCCCAATTCAATCCACTAGGCGGACCCAAACTCTCACAACACGCTAGGCCCATACGTTTCACAGCTGTCCTCAATACTCGTAAGCCCTCCTTAGGCATGTATCTTGAGGATCTGCTTCAAATGAGCAACTACAACTACTCTTTGCTCCCAACTAGGAAGCAAACACCAGAGTATCTTCCACACAAGGAAACTCCCTTCTATGGAATGCTCTTGGATTGGGAACTATCTCCCACGTATATAGGAGCGCAGAGCTAACATGAAACTTTCCTCCTACAACACAACTCCTAATTAGAGAGGAATCTTCACGAAGATCTCCCTAATCTACGTCTACGATGTCTTGATAAAATCAGGACTCATTGCACTATAAATAAGACATGAGGTTGGCAAGCTAAGGTACGCTACAAATTCCCTGTTACAACATTACACCTTCCTCAGAGCCCTGCCTGACTTTAGCATCGGAGTGCCATCGGCCACCACAATGGTGATCTGTAGCTCACGTGTGCTACTTGTGTAGGTCAACAGATCAGCAGAAACCAGATCGGAGCGGGGAGCAAAAAGCAACTGCATCAGTTTGGCGCTGTCCGTGGGGATGACATAGCTCGTAACTTTACACCAAGCATCGTCTCATTTCAAAACACAGAAAAATGGTGACTACCAGATTATGTAACAACGAAGAACCAGAGGACACGTTGAACGTACTGGCCGTCTCTATATCGCTTCCTTCAACAACCCCTATTTTGTACACGCAACCAACTCATCTTCCCGTTCCAACGGCAGTAGCGACGGATCCCAGAATCGATACGCTTGCATCTTAAATACAACGGATCGCCAAGGCGGTGGAGGCTTTCACGCGACAGGATCAACTACCCGCCAATGGAGACCAGGAGCAGCACGGACCTCCGCCTTCGGCAGACAGCAAGCACATGAAAGCCAAGCACCCGCCAGTTCCTATTGGACTAAAGGAGGTTGTGCGGCTAACACTGAGTTCAACGCCAGGGCAGAGAGGCTCGACCCTGAGAACCCCGTCTGCAAAGGGGCGCACGACTCAGACGTACTGTATCGCCTCTCCGTCCCGCCATTTGTGGACCGAATCATGAATGAAGCCCTATCGAGGAAGTTCACTCCAAAGCTTGGCTCCTACAATGGAGCCACTGATCCCTTCGACCACCTGCACCATTACCAGCACGTAATGGCCCTTAAAGAGGGATCAAAATCCGTAATGTGCAAGATCTTTCCCATTAGTCTGAAAAGCTCTACATTGACGTGGTTCCACAGCCTTCCGCTGAAGTCCATCGACTCCTTCAAAACGCTGGCGAAGGAATTCCTGACCCATTTCGTCGAAAGCCAACACTTCCTAAAATGCCCGCACTACATACTCTCCCAGAGGCAGAGGTCCGGCGAGACACTCCGAGAGTATGTCACGCGCTTCAACAATGAGTGCAGCGACGATTACAGCCATGACAACCTTCACTGCGAGCCTCAAAAAGGGAAAGTTCTACGAATATCTCACTCTGGAGCCCCATCTGGAAATGGATGATCTCCTCAAGAGCATCCAAAAACACATCACCCTGGAAGAGTCGAGGACCTCAAGAGGGAAACCAAAGGGGACAGGAGGCCTTCCGCCCCCAGAGACAAGAAGGAAGGAAATAGACCCCTGGATGAGGAACAAAGCAAGAGGGAACGTGGTGACAACAGGCCAGACCTTGGTCGGTTCAGGCCAGAGAAATTGTCCAACAACGTTGGATCCAGAGCAGTGACTCCCCTAAACGCTAACCTGTCGGACTTACTCAAATCAATGAAAAACTGGGAGAAACTGCAGGGTGAGACGTGTGACAACGACAAGTAATGCGCGTACCACGAAGAAAATAGCCACAACACCAATGACTGTAAGAGTCTGAGGTACGAGGTCGAGTACTGGATCCACAAGGGAAAATTGAAAGAGTTCCTGCAGTCCGAGAAGCCTGCGGAGTAGACAAAGGAAATGGGGAGTCAGTTAAAGAAATAGAAAAGGAGACTTAAGGAATAATATACGTCATTCATGGAGTCGGACCAAATGAAAATCTGTCACACAGGTACCGCAAACGGACACAATCTGCGGATGAGGACAGACACATCTGCCACTCAAGGGTTCAAAGCCCTATTCCCACCTTGACCTTTACGGACAAGGACCTCGAAGGAGCCCGAGCGCCACATAACGACGCCTTAGTCATCTCGGTCTTCATAATAAGGTGGGAGGTAAAGAGAGCTCTAGTTGACACTGGAAGTTTACTTGACGTTCTGTTCTACAACGTGTTCCGCAGCATGGACCTCAAGGAGGAACACCTGACGTCTTTAGAACACCCACTGATCTGATTCAGCGGGGAGAAATGTTTCCCCATCGAAAAGATAAGGTTGGCTACAGTAGCAGCAGAGTCGCTACTCAGGAAAGTCCTATTTTTGGACTTCATGTTGGTAGACGCACCGTCATCCTACAATGTCATCCTGGGAAGACATTGGCTCCACCAGATGGAAGCAGTGGTCTCCGCCACCAGTGTGTTAAGTATACTGTTAACCACTTTGAAGGAACCATACGTGGAGACTAACCTACAACGTGAGGTTGCCACTACACCGCACTAAAACAGATAGAATGCTCCCAGATTCAGATGCATCATGCAGAGCAGCTTGACCCAGTGCAAGGCCAAAAGACGGAAGAGACATCATTTTCAAGCGGTACAGAAGCAATCAACTCTTCCACCCAGTGAGTCGTAAAGGCCATAGCAAGCAGGAACACATCCCCCGACATTCCTTCGGCGCAGAGATCCGCCCCTCTGCAAGGTTTACTCTTTAGTGACCTATGTAACGCCTCGACAGTCTGCTAAATGATCCAAAGAAGTAAGAACAACTCGAATTCACTTCAAGGCCATGATCAGTTTTTCTCAGTCAACAGGTAGTTTGCTTTAAGTTTGTTTCTCTTTTCATTATCAATATTGAGTTTTAGTCCTTAGAAAACGTATGTGATTTGCAATCATTTAAGAAATAAAGGAAGAATTACGTAAACAAACTCTATGATTATTGGAAAGATGTAACAACAAACGCCTTGAGGCAGATACAAAATACTACATACTACAAGCATTTGAATACAACGACATGAAGTAAAAGATTTGTTTAGACAATTCTACTACGATTCTACTATGAGAGGCATCCGAAGAAGACTTAACAAGATTAGGAGGAAAGCATCATGTTCAAATGCTCCCACAAACATACCCCTCAAATATGGTCTGAGGTGGTACAAAATCGGCAACTGGGAGCACCGACAAAAATTCGAAGCCCAACTCACACTTTGTGAACTTGGGACCAGTGTTGTACGAATCGGTGAAAATCACGATTCAAATCGCCGATATGAATTGACTCGGCATGCAAACGGTTTAAATCATCCAAAAAATCGGACTTCATCCATATCGGAGTGAATCGCCACCGATTCAGTGGTGAAATCGTTACATCGCGATTAAAGAACAAACGTCCGATTTATATGCTTCGCACAAAAGGGAGAATACCAACAGAAAAAAAATAACAGGGAAGAAGAACAATAGGAGTCTGAGAAAAAAATCAGATCCGCTCCGTCACGACCTCTTTCCATCGGCTCTGATTCAGATCCACTGCTTCTCAAGGCTAATCCCTCAGATCCGCTCATTCTCGAGCTATTTTCGGCTCAGATTGATTCGAAGAAGTCGTTTCGGCTCGATTATTGAAGAAGAAGGATCCGTTGAAAAAGTTTTGAGTCGTTTGTTGAAGTTTTGAGTCGATTGTTGAAGAAGAGGCGATTTTGTCGATTTTTTCATGCTCCATGTTGAAGAAGAAGGCGATTTTGAGCTATTTTTTCTCGACTCTCTGCAAGTGTTGAATCGATTTTTTGTTTTCATTATGTATGAAGGTCAGGGTCAGGGACCCCTAAATAATTTTTTTTTATTAATTATTATACTTAAACCCTCAAAGATACATAATATAACAGGGGCACCCTTATTTTTCAGAGCATGTTTTCATCTATAAAGTGCAAAATCGATCTCAATTAACTTTTATAAACCTAACTTTTTCCAAGTAAAGAAAACCCTACCCTTTGCAAACTTCACTTTTATATGAAAAATCTCTTCTTTCAATGTTCTTCAATGGCTACCACCAACAAGTGATTGTTTCTTTAATTTCTTCCATAGTCTTCTACTTCATACATTAAGTGTTTTCACCAAACAAATGACGTTTTGCTTCAACCAAAGGTAAAAAAATTTAATTCTCATTGTCTTTTGATGTTTTTCATTAGATTACTTTACTATTATCACTATGCCAGATGTAGCTTGGGAACATTGTGTCGGTGTGAATAATAATAAACATGTTAAGTGTAATTATTGTGGAAAAGAGATGTGGGGATGAGTTTTTCGAATGAAAAATCATCTTGAAAGAACAAACACGGATACTTCACCATGCTTGAGCAATTCAGATGAGAATTATTTACTATTCAAGAAGATGTGTACTGATAAAGTGGTTGCAAAGGTTGCTGAAAGGAGGAAAAAGAATGCTCCAATGTATGGGGATGATGGAAATGTAGGTGGAAGCAAAGTTGATTATGGAGGTGAAAAAAACAAACTACCATGAATGAGATATGGAAACCAATTGATAGGGAAAAATGTTGTGTCAAAATTTCTAGGTTCATTTATGGATGTGCTTTGCCTTTCAACATTGTGACAAGTGCCAACAACATAGGACACAAGGCATAGATCTCATTCTATTGTCGGAGTTAGATAATGACAATGAATGGATTGTGGAGCAAGAAGATCTGACACTCCCCAATGATACCTCATGGTTGGACATAGTAGATTGTTTCGTTGAGAATGAAGCGGAGCCAAGTCGAAAACGACGTCGTAAGCTAATAATTTATTACTTGTTTGCTTTATTTCTTCAAATTTACTTCTAGTTTACTTTTGAAGTTTAATGTGAATAAGACCAAGACATTTAACGAAGTCGACAAAGGGAAAGAACAAAGTCATTGAAGATGAAGAGGAAGAAGGTTGTGACTTGGAAGATGAGATTGATGTCATTGATAATGCAGACATTGCAATTATTGATGCAATTATCGATGAGCATGAAACTACTTCATGAAGGGATCAAAGTTGGAATCAGGGAAAGACTGTAACTTCTCATTTAATAGTTATTATTGCTTAATAGTTTATATTTTGCCTTTTGGGAGTCATTTTGTATACGTTTTCACACATTCTTGTTTATATTTTGCGTATAGGATAGAATGTCAGAATGAACAAGAAGTGTTGAAGTCTTATACTTTTTGGCAAATGAAATATTTTACTTTTTGGCAAATGAAGTCCACTTTGCTATACTATATTTTGTTTGTTTTCCTAGAATTTTCAAAAAGACTTGATAAAAGCAATATTCTGCACAAACAACAATCTATTGGAACTGATCAATTCTTTTGTAATTCTTCATCACAAAAGCAAAGTTGAACTTGGATTACATTCATTCATCTTCATTCTAACAATTTCTCTTCAATCACAATCGTCGTTCTAATGGTCATCTCATTCGCACCTGCCACATCAATTGCCCCACTTTTATACTTGATCAAGCTGAATACACTTCGAGTTCCAGGTAATTTTGAAACCTATAAAGAGTACAAAGAATGTAAGTAAAAAGAAATGATATATTCCTAAATGAAGGCAAATATATATATATATATATATATATATATATATTATAATTAAAAAAATCTTACGATTTACGATAAAATCTAAATCTTACACGTTACGATTTACAATACGATTTACGATTCACTAACACTGCTTGGGACAAGTATCAGGTGAGCTCGGATTGCATATACCTTCCCGCGCAAGGAAAACAGGAATATTTGGGAATCAATGTCCCATTCCGACAGGCCATGTCCAATTCCGCCTCAACCCAGATGCGACTTCCAGCACAAGGCGAAGCGACGGGGTTAATCGAGAAGTGGCGGAGGTGGCCACCATGGAGTAGGACACAAATGCTATATCTGAGATCTAACATTCAAGAACAACGATAAGGCACCTGTACATAAAGGACAAATTCTTCCCTTGGGAGAGAATCCATATTACTCCGCAATATGAGAAGAAATTACGAGATCTCAGCGGATCAACTACATGCCCACCCATATCATCAGTGACCACGCATAACGACAACTATCTCTGTCTGATCAGCGCAATTGTCAGTACATTCGGAGACTCCAGAGACGGAGATTCATCTTCAGCCTTTGGAAAACCAAAAACATTTTCCTCAGCTTTTGGTAAACCCAAAACATCCTCTTCAAGCGAGAACATTACAGAAGATAAGCTCTGCGAAAGATAGTGCCTACAACGATTGAAAAACACCATTATATAGACATGATAGTTCACCAAGCGGGCACTCCAGCATTAGCTGTCAAGCATTTAATGCGGTATGGGAAACGAAGAGACGACAGTTCCCAAAGAGACGACGGTTCCCAAGGAAACTATGCAGATTACATCATTCAAATTAATGACGCTGCACCCAACCCCATCAATTCAGAGGGAGTAACCGATACTCAACCGTCACACAACGCATGTCGTACACGTGTTACCACGCGATTTACGCCGTACACGCAGCACAATGCGCCCTAGCCCCTCCTCTGTGGGCCCATGGGCTCGGCCCATTATTCAAACAACATTATGTCGCATGCTTGGCACGAGCATTAAAAGATCTTAATCGATCCTGACTTACGGATTGTACCTACAGATCACCTGCTGATGCGAGGTAACTTTGTCCACACTATGCTACCATTAAATTCACACGCCCCCTAACAAGCGAAACTTCTTTTCAAACCTTGCAAGCTTAGTCGGCCAAAGCTGATAACAACTTCTGGTTCAACCCGACACCTAGTCCGTTCAGTGTGGGCATCGACGGTTTAGGAAGTGGGAGTCTAATCAACGCTATTACGCTTGGTAATTACGACTCGCTAGGGATCATTGTCCCCTTGCAACCAATGACCGCCAAACCTAATCAGGTAAGCCAAGTTGGTAACGATTTGCAACGAAAGCTTCTGATCAAAACCTGGACTTGTAGTCCCACTATGAGGGTGTAGATAGTCTAGAAAGTGGGAGCCTAGTCAGTCTCGAACTGATTTCGATGGCTCACCACGGGACCACTGCTTTTCAACATGGCCGCAAATCACCAAACCTAGACTTGTAGCCCGCGCTGCGAGGGTGTAGATAGTCTAGAAGGTGGGAACCCTGTAAGCCACAATCTAATTCTGACTATTTGTCACGGGATTGCTACTCGTCAACGCGGCCGCCGAACCCTCTCAAATTTGTAGCTTGGTGCACTCAAGTGTAGATAATTTGGATGGTGGGAGCCTAGTCAGTCATGAACTGATTTCGATGGCTTGCCACGGGACCACTGCTTTTCAGCCTGGTCGCCAAACTTTTCTCGAATTCGTAGCCCCACCGCATGGGGAGGGTATAGATGGTTTGCAAGGTGGGAGTCTAGTCAGCCTTGAACTGATTTCGACGGCTTGCCACGGGACCACTACTCTTCAGCCCGGTCGCCAAACTTTTACTCCCTGAATTCGTAGCCCAATTTGCTTGGACATACACGATTCGGAAGGTGGGAGTCTAGTCAACCTTGAACTGATTCTGACGGCTTGTCATGGGACTACTGCTCTTCAACCTGGTTGCCAATCCGTCGCCCACTTTGCTTGGTCATACATGATTCGGAAGGTGGAAGCCTAGTCAGTCCCGCATTGATCCCAACGACTTGCCACAAGACCACTGCTCTTCAGCCTGGTCGCCAAACATGAATCTAGCCGAATCAACGTTTTCATGCTCAAACGAACTGACGTCCTAATATTCATGAAGGCCATTCACGACGATACAAAGCCACAGTTGACTGATCCAACCGCTTCTCCTCAGTCCGCTTCTTAAGCCGCTTGATTTCACGGAGCGCATTAGAATACAGCAGCTGCATCCTGCATGTGAGAGAAGACACGCTCCAAGTTATATACTCTCACGAGCTGCCTCGACTTTCGTTCCAGCAATGGCTGCGTGGCTCATATGAGACATACCCAACATAAGGTACTTCATACCCTTATCCATTCCTCCTTCCAACGTATCCTCTTCAGGTTTCATAGCATGATCCATCAACCAGCTATGACGCCTGCTTATGTGCTTCCTCGAAGCATACTCTATATCCACTTTTTGATGCTAGACTTGTGAGCTCATCTTTACCAAGTCAGGTGCAAAAAGGTTTATCCGTGCGTCTAGGTGAAGGCTTCCTTGATTGGGAACTATGCCAACGCCGCCCTTCACGGTTGCCACCGTTCTCAGACTCTCATTCGTGGCCTTTCCTTTGTCAAGAACAGCTGACCCTTTATTGCGAGACGACTCAATGGGATTCGGAGGGAGAAAGAGCGAGCGAATTATCCAAAGGACCCTCTAACACTTCCAATTGTGGCCTAGAACGAGACAGTGAGCAATGCGGATTACAAGAGACACAGCTGGTACCATGACCACCTTCAAGCGAATCAACAATAGGGCGATCAAATTCTACTACCTTAGGCAAATCTTCACAGGAACCTCCAACAACAATGGTCCCACGCGAATCAGCACCATCGGAGGCTGCCATTGCAACCCACACCTAATGGTCATTCAGAGCCTCGACCTAGGCGTCACTAAGGTTCGACCTGTCCATTACTCCTGCCAACCGCAGGTAGTCTCTTTCCAAGACGGAAACGTTAGTCTCCGCCTCAACAGGCTCACACTCCTCTCTCACTAGAGTGGCTCGTGCCGAAGATGGCCCAACTCTAATGTAAGCCTTTTTCATCACGAAGGAAACAAGCGTCTCAGACGACTCCTCCACATCGGACAAAACATGAACTTTGGCCCCAACAACCTTCCTCTTCCTAGAAGGGGCCCCATCTTTCAACTTAATGCGCGACTCACGATACAGAGTGGAAGCAACGTGCCAGTTGTCCCACAGCCCACTACGGATGAAGTTGAAAACTCTTATGACATCGACCGCCTTCCTTTGCAGCATGAGACAAAACGTTTCCATGGCGTTTTGATCCTTCTAAGGTGAGAGGAGTGGTAGGAAACCTTCTTGCAAGGGAATACAAGTAATGAGCAGTCGGCTCACTACCGAGCATATCAAAATCGCGAGAAAAGGATTGAACTTACGGAGCGGTCTGAACTGTCACTCGAGTAGACGACCCTTGCATCGAAAATACTTCGAATCCGCAGGAGCCAAGAAGCAGTACTTTTGCCAGAACTTGAAATCATCAGGCAGTTTACAGAAGCACTTCGGCGACTTCATCTTACATACATCATTGCTCTTCAGTCGATGAGAGGTCGCAACTGGATCACCCGCGAAGTCACGCTAATACCAGCCTCCTTGGCACTAAGCAGAATCACGAGGATGATACTATATCATTAGGCCCCAATTGAGCTGGAGGAATCCCTAAGAGATCCAAGAACTCCCAAATCACGTCTATCACCGAAAAATGCATTCCCGTTTGGAGCATCCCACTATGTAAACAGATGAAACCGGCAGAAGGTGATACATGCGTTTGGTCGCCCATTAGGAGATACAATGGCAGGTCCTGAGGAACCCTAAACGTCGTACGAATTTTGCCAAGACCGGCTAAGACAACAACCTGTCTTCAAAAAATTTCAAAGTTTCGGCCAAAACAGCATCATCAAGAAGGTTTTCTTCAGCCACGAAGAAGACAAACAATCTTTTCAGAACAATATCTTCGAAAGCGAACAAAGTAGAAGAATCAGACTTTGCACTGCAGATGACCTAAATAGATGATGACTTTCCGCCTCTTTTCCGCGGAACTGATGCACATGCCATTAATGCGGCGTGCGGCTTAAGCAACGATATAGGCTCAATCATCATGAGCGGCGCATCCTTTCAAGAGATGACTTAGTGAATCGATGTGATGATCCACTAACTCGAGGGGAGTAGCTGATGATACATAAAAATGGTCACACCCCTGAGTCGTACACGCGTAGTGATAATCTCGAGGAAATACATGCTCCAACATCAACCCAATACTGAACGGGCTCAAGCGGTTTTAAGCCTGTTCAATTTAGTCCGCTAGGCGGACTCGGACTCTCACAACACGCTAGGCCTAAATGTCTCTCAACTGTCCTCAACATCCGTAAGCTCTCCTTAGGCAAGTATCTCGAGGATCTGCTTCGGACGAGCAACTATAGCTACTTTTTGCTCCCAACTAGGAAGCAAACACCACAGTATCTTCCACACATGGAAACTCCTTTCTATAGCACGACTCCTAATTAGAAAGGAATCTCTACGAAGATCTCCCTAATCTACGCCTACGATGGTCTAGTTAAACCAGGACTCCTTGTACTATAAATAAGACATGAGGTTCGTAAGCTAAAGTACGCTACAAATTTCATGTTACAACATTACACATTCCTCAGAGCCCTGTCTAATTTTGGCATCGAAGTGCCATCGGCCACCACAATGGCGGTCCATGGCTCACGTGTGCTACTTGTGCAGGTCAACAAATCAGCAGGAACCAGATCAGAGCAGGGAGCGAAAAATGCCTGCATCAATTTTAAAGATGAAGGAACTTAAAACTGATGATGGTGATGGTCGTGTTGATACAGAGTGATTTTAGGAAGTAGGCACCAATACTACTGGTTTTGGGATTCAAATTCATAGTCCATTGGCGGTTGGTAGCAAAGGTCAATGTTCTAATTCAATGATGAAATCCACCATGGAGAAAATTTGTAAAAGATGCAATGCAATGTAATAAAAAGAGATCAAGAAGAACTAAAGGAAGCAACACTATTCAAAACTGAATTGCTGTATTTTCAGCCAATTGAGATGAAAATGTCAGTGTTGGCTGAGATGAAAATGTCAGTGGGGGGAAAAAAATTTCAGTCAATTGAGCTACTCAAGAATTCTTTTTGAAGGGCATCGGTTACATTTAGAGCAACATTTGACTTTACTACATTTATGCCATATGAATTTGCTCACTGTGCTTACTGTCAGATATGAAATGTGAAATGGGCTATGAACAATATGATTTTTGAACTCTCATGAAAGATAGCATTCACAATTTCTCTGTAGTTCTTATTGATTACCATTTTTTCGTCTCTATTGCATTGGCAGTCTGTAAGCTCATTAATGTAGTCTTTAATTGTACATATATTTAAGAGAAAGAGCTAGCGTATCTTTTCTAATTGCATGCATGACCAAGGAAATCAAGAGTTTGTGCATTCTGTCTCTATTAAGTTGTGATCAACAGGGCAAAAGGGAAGTGGAAGTGGGGTGCTAATTGATCAGTCAAGATCAGAGAGACAAGAGTGGAGGAAGAGAAGACTTGGATAGCTATAAGCTATAAGACATTAGCTGGCCATGTTTAGCAATGATTTTGAAACTACTCTGTTTGGTAATGGGTCAGTAGGTCAGTAGTTGGAGGATTGTATTTGGCTCAACTGAACTGTATCTTTATTCTCTCTCTGTTTTTTTTTTAGGCAAATCAAGGATTGAGAGGAATGCATTGGCCCCCAAGAATTTGCTCGTATAATTCACTGTTAGAAAGCTTACTGTCAGATTTCAAGCAATATGAATTTGCAATTACAGCATAAGTAAGAGACTTGTCAATAATAATTTGCAAAACCAAATAGCTTACTGTCAGATTACAACATAAGTAGGAGCTTACTGTCAAATTTCATGCAATATAAATTTGCATAACCAAATAGCTTGACAAGCTATTACAGAGTATACATTGAGCAAAATAGCTTATTCATTGACAAACTATTTCAGAGTATTCATTGACAAGCTATTACAGAGTAATCATTGACATTACATGTTACATAGCTTGACATTGAGCAAAATATAGTATTCATATTACATATCATTCTAAACCAAAAGCTTCAAGAAAACTAGTGCAAGTATCATAATAATTACTACTAATAAAGTGTTGATCAAGTTACTTGTAAATGCCCAAGGATCGTTGTTTGCTTGGGTGTCGTGTCATGTCTTCAATCATTATTTTCTTCGACTTGACCGTCAGAAATGCGATCGTTAACTTTCACATATTCATTGTTTCTTTTCCCTATCGTTTATTGCCTCTTTTGAGCAAGCCCACAAGTCATGTCTCGTATGCTTCGGTAGCTGACGTAAACCCCTATACTCGGATACTTGAGATAAATATCTTGGCTAGGTCAGGTATACTCCCGGTTCACGGCCACAATACACAACGTATGTCGTGAATATCATTCCTGCATTTAAAAAAATATTTTCGTATGCCTTGAACAATCTATATTTATTCTTTAAATTTTTTTCAGAATTTGAAATAACATCCTTCAACAATACTGTATTGCGTTTGAAATCCAGGAACACAAATAGTGCAAATAATACAATTGAACAAAGCAAAGCAACATTGTATAAATTGTCTTCAAACAGAGTATTCATTGAAATAATTGTATTGCATTTTACTTTGTAGCATAAATAGAATTGTATTGCAAACAAAGCAAATTCCATAGAAGATCAAGCAAGCAATACAATTGAACAAGCAAAGCAAATTTTAAAGCAAGCAAGCAAAGCAATTCCATAGAAGTAGAATTGTATTGTTGCAAGCAAGCAAAGCAAATTCCATAGAAGATCAAAAATTCCAAAGCAAGCAAAGCAAAACAAAGAAAGACAATGAACCAAAAAAGAAGATGAATGTTTAGCCGAAGAACATAATTTGTAACTATAGAAGAAAAAAAAAAAGAGGAATGTCAAGGGATCTGGACTCGTGGGTGGGTGAAAAAGGAAGGATCTTGATTGGGTTTTCTCAGATCTGAACAAGGGATGCAAAGAAGAAAAGGAAGGATCTGCTTCTTCTTAAACCATAATACCCTAATACCTCAAGCAAGTCGACCCAAGCTAGATCTGAGTTCGTTTTGTGGTTTGCGAAAACGTACCTTTACCTTGCTTGTTATGCTTGGTCGAGGAAAAAGAAGAAACAGGAACGAGATGGGGAAGCATTGATGTTTGCTTTCCTTGTTTTGAGATGGGAAAAGACCTTTGCTTGGTCGAGGAAGAAGAAGGAACATGAAAGAGATGGGGAAATGCTTGCCTTGCGGTTTGAGATGCAGATATGGGAGTAGGGGTGTTAATTGGTAACTGAAAATCGACCGAACCGGCCGAACTGAATCGAAATATAATCGAAAAAGCTCGAACTGAGAAAAATCAAAATCGAACATTAGAAAATCGAAGGGGTTCGTTCGGTTCGATTTTGGTTTTTGTTTTTCACACATCCGAAACAACCGAACCGAACCCTTCCGCTTATCTTGTTTTTAATCCCCTAACCATCTCTCTTATTTAATCCCCCATCAACCCACTCTTATTTAAATTCTTACCCCATTCCAATGCACCTCACATCCCCACCCTCTCTCTTAACTCCCATTTTCTCTTTTTTATAATACTCCATTCAGAGAAAGAATCGAAAAAGCCTACATTCTTTATCTTATTTATGCCCCACCCACCTGTCCCCGCCTACCCAACTTCTCTTTCTTTATTAATGTCATTTTTCTCTTTTTTTAACTCTCTTTCTTTCTCTCTATCCAATCACTTGCAAATTGAGGAGGAGAGACAGAGTTTGACTCAATCTTGTTGAAGACAACCAAATTTTTCACTTGCTTGCTTGCAACAAAGATGAGCAATGACGATGGCGACAACTTCGACACTTCTAATTTGATAAAAAAAAACTTTTTGCAGGATGAAATTACGAGACTTGTAGAATCATCATAAAAGGTTTCGGTCTTGTTTAGATCATCACATGGGTGTAGTGAAGATAGATTAAGATGCAAACAATGTAGTTATGGTTATAGTTTTTTGTATGATGTTATAATATTGTGCATATGAAAGACAGGGCAATTTTTATTTTATTTTATAAAATTATCAAGAGAAATATGCAAGAAAAAATTGAAAGAATTCTTTATAAATGAATAATCGAAGCCTTGAAACTCTCCGTGTTCATCTGGCATTTGCTTCCCCTTTCTCTCTCTATTTTATTTTATTTGTACTCTCTCTGTCTCGTTTTCCTCATTTGCAAACCAAGCTTCATTTCCTTATTTTCATTCTTTGTAGCTTTGACTTATTCCTTTTGTGCTAAAGCCAACTCGGTTGTATAAAGCAGCAGAAAAATAATAAAAAAGGAAAAAACGGAATCAGAACTGAACCGATCGGTTTGGTTTGGTTTTGGTCCAACTTTGAACCGAGCAAACCGATTAACACCCCTAGATGGGAGAAGAGGAGGAATTGTTGCTTTGCGTTTTGAAAGGTGTAGTTGCAAATGCAAAGGAGGTTATGTTTTTTTTTTTTAATTTTAACTAACGACATCGTTAACAACCCTAACAGCTGTTTTTTTTTTTTACTCTCTCCTCAAACATGTGCCCAAGAGCACGTCCTGGCGCATTCTTGGCCAGCAAGCCTGGCTGGCTAGACAGACTCTCATAATTTACAGTGGTGTTTTACATGCGGCAGAAATAGAAAGTATTGTATTTTCTCATGAAGATAAAAAATGGTTAGGATTGAAAATTGAAAATGTGTTGAAGGTTGAGATTCATTTCCAATGATGACATGTTTTTAAATATAAAACATGTAGAAGGGCAAAAAATAAAAAATGTAAAAAAATTGGTTGAATTTACATGTGACAGAGAGAAAGTATTGTTTTTTTGTGTTTTTTAAAATGAAAATAATCATAACTATCTACATAGTTGTCTGATTTTGGTAAGCTTTGTATCGTTGAAATACAATTTTGAAGATCTTTCCATTAAAACCAGTAATCAATACAAACACTTAAAATTTTAAAATATATATTTTATTACTAAAACATATAAGTATTTTTAATATTTTCAAATCTAAGTATAATATTTTTCAAATAAACGGACAAAATTTTAATGAACATTATAACAAAGACCCCACATATTCAATCAGTTATAACTTTAACCGAGTTTGACTCTTAAAAAAAGTAGTATTTTTACCGTAAAATAGGCTTTCACTTCAAAAAATTAGTTTACATTCTAACATGGTTTTTTTTTTTTAAGAATTTATGGAACTGAGTAAGGGCAGTGGTGGGGATGGAGGTGAGGGTTTACAGTGCATGATAACTAATAAAAAATTTGCAAGTGGAGTGCCAAATGACATTTTAATGAACATTCAAACAAAGACCCTGAACATTCAATCGATTCTAATTTTAACCGAGTTTGACTCTTTAAAAATCTATCTTATAAATCAGCTTGGATTAAAGTTGGAGAAGATGTTGAAGGTTGAGATTCATTTTCCATAATGGTTAGTTTGTGAATATAAAGCATGTGGAATGTGCATGTGGCGGGGAGAGAAAGTTGTTTTTGTATTTATCTCAAAATGAAAATTGTCATAACCATCTCATTAGTAGTTATATTGTTAGAAAAATTGATATCGTTGAAATACACTTTTAAAGATATTTTCAATGAAATCAATGATCAATACAAATGCTTAAAATTTTGAAATACTCATTTCTTGCCATATATATATATATATATATATATATATTAAAAAGAAGTCTAATACATTTTGTGTTGTTAGTATTTTCAATATTTTTCAATGAAATGTGACGAGCCAATCATTACAGGAAAAAAGAAAAAAAAAAATAATTATATATATATATATATGTTAAGGGTTAATATCCATTTACTATGATGACATGTTTGTAAATACAAAACATGTAGAAGGGCAAAGAAAATGAAAAATTTGTGAAAAGAAGTTGGTGAAATATACATGTGGCGAAGAGAAAGTATTGTGTTTTCATTTTTTTGAAAATGAAAATTATCATAACTATCTATGTAGTTGTCGGATTTTGGTAAACTTGGTATCGTTGAAATGCAAATTTGAAGATTTTTCCAACAAAACCAATAATCAATACAAACACTTAAATTTTCAAAATAAATTTTTTATTATTAAAACATGTAAGTATTTCATGCCTAAGTATAATATTTTCAAAGAAACGGACAAATAATTTATTGAGCATTCAAACAAAGACCCCCAAACATTCAATTAATTCTAATTTTAACCGAGTTTGACTTTTAAAATATTAGTATTTTTATTGTAAAATAGGCTTGCACCTAATAAAATTTATTTTATATTTTAAAATATGATTTTTTAAGGAATTGATTGAGGCAATGGTAGGGATGGTAGTGAGGGTGTACAGTGTAAGATAATTAGCAGCAAAACAAAGTGTACATGGAGTGCCAACGGGTGATACAATTAATTAATTGACACGATAGAAGGTGGGTCGTGGCAATAGATCAAACTCGGTTAAAATTTTAAATAATTAGGAAAAAAACACATTTTAAAACCATCACAATTAATTCTCCCAAAACTTTGATTTTCCAAAACATTGAGCTCATGATCTTTGTTTAAACGTGTCATAATATTGAAAATACTTGTAGCGTGAAGTGCATTCGATTATAGTAAATTTAAAAAAAAATGCATACAGCGTTAAATGCATATTTAAAACTTTAAACATTTACACTAATGAATTTTAAGCGTTTGTATTAGTAACTAGTTTCAGTGAAAAGATCTTCAAAATTAAATTTCAACCATACCAAGTTTACTAAAATTTGACAACTAAGTAGATAATTATGACGATTTCCATTTAAATTTTTACTAAAACCAATGATTGGGTTTTAAAGCAATGATTGTACTAATGATTGGTTTTAAAACCAATGATCAATACAAGCAGTAAAATTTTAAATATATATTTAATTATTAAAAAATGTCTAATGCATTTCGCGTCGTTAGTACTTTTTTAGAGGAATAAAAAAGTTTTCCATGGCATATTCATACAAAGAACTCAAATTATAACAAAACCAGTGATCAATACAAGCGCCAAATTATAACAAAGCTTCCCATGGCATATTTCCTATGCCTTCGACACTCAAATTCAGTCTGAGTTTTTAGATGTATGATGGTTAGAGTGGATTAGGGCATAAAAGTAAAAAAAAAATAAAAAAAAAATTCTCCAACTTCCCTTTTTGTGATTTCGACACTCAAATTGTTTGATAGGTAGAGAATTTTCAAATTTTGCCAGGGGGATTTCATTCCAATGGAAACATAAATTTTAGCCAAACACCCTCCCCTCCCCCCTCTAGGGAATACTTCGAGCCGTTGGCACGATAAAGTTTAAAACTTGTCAAAACATGATCACCCTTAAGTTTTCATCTTGTATACTTACATGCCTAATAGCCACCATCAACAATTAAAGAAAAATAAATAAATATCAAAATGTTGAGTATGAGAATCGAACCCATACACTCTTGGTGCTTTAAGTTCTATACAATCCGTTAGATTCTTATATTTGGGTAAATCTCAGCCGTCTTTTATCTCCAACCCTAAACACCATCCTGATTTTTAATATAGACTAGGGTATTCTCCACGCCGTTGGCACGATAAAAGTATAAAACTTGTCAAAACATGATAACCCTTAAGTTTTTATCCTTCACACTTATATGCCTATTCATCACCATCAACAATTGAAGAAAAATAAAAAATATCAAAATGTTGGGTATGAGAATCGAACCCATGCACTCTTGGTGCTTTAAGTTCTATGTGATCCGTTAGATTCTTATATTTCGGTAAATCTCAACCGTCTTTTATCTCCAACTTCAAACACCATTCTAATTTGTAATATAGACGAGAATCGAACCCATGCACTCTTATTGGGGATTGATTGAAGGTAAAATATAAATGCTAAGTCCCAACCATTAGATGAAACGAATCTCAACCATGAACTTTGTTTATTAACAAACTCATCTCCTGGTGCTTTAAGTTCTATGTGATTTGTTAGATTTTTATAGTTGGATAAATCTCGGTCGTCTTTTACTTCCAACCTCAAACACTATCCTGATCTATAATATAGATTTCCAAGAACCCGTTGGCACGATAAAAGTTTAACATGATAAATAAAGTTTATTTTACTTTAAATATCAAAATGTTGGGTATGAGAATATGACTCATGCACTCTTGGTGCTTTAAGTTCTATGTGATTCGTTAGATTATAATATTTGGGTAAATCTCAACCATCTTAATCTCCAATCTCAAACATCATTCTGATTTGTAATATATATATATATCAGAAAATTTCTAATGTATAATAAAAAATTTCTAATGTATTTCTCGTCGTTAGTATTTTTCAATATTATATCAGAAAAAAATTGAGACGGGCATTTTAATGCACATTTGAACAAAAATCCTAAATTTCATGTTTTGGCGAATTCAAAGTTTAAGAGATAATTCACTCTCGACGATTGAATTTTTTTCCCAACTGATTCAAATTTTGAATGAGTCTAATCCTAAAGTTAATAGCATGTATATATATATTATATTTTTTTTTATCTTAGAATAAGCTTGCTCTTTAAACTTGACTGAAGGAAAAAATGAGGATGGTGAAAGAGATGTTCAGGTCATGATATTAGAAAAAAATAATTATATACTTTATAGGAGTGCCAACGACACGAATATTATACTAGCTTTGAACAAACTAATGCTTTACATATCAATCTAATACTCGAAATTTAATCCTAAATAGTATTGATATATGATTGATCATGATTCCTGCACAAAATGTTGAATAGCATAATATCACGTGATATTAATCTAGAAAAGTTGCAATAGAATGTTGAAAAAATGGGATAACCCTTGCAAATCTCAAGTCATAAAAAAGAGTAATTCTACACAGCGAGGAAACGGGTCCCTCGCCCGTTTCCTCGACATTTAGAATTCCTCCATAAAAAATGATGAGGTAAATCTTTAACGGCTTTTTATTTGAAGACAACAAAGGATCTCAACGGCTATTTTTCTTTGATGGTACTTAAAGCTCTTAAAAATATATCCGTTGGACCCTGTAAAGTTGCAACGGCTACATTTCCTTTTAAAAATCTCTTACTTCTTCTTCTTCTTCATCTTGGCAATTCTTCCCCAGGTGCTTCTGTGCTTCTTCAGTGAAATTCATTCATTCTTCTCTCAATCTCCTCCCATCCGATCAAAACCCTCTCTTTGTCTTCTTCTTTTCTTCGATCCAAATTATCTTCTGCGAAGATGAACGACCTAATGACCAAGTCCTTCATGAGCTATGTGGACCTCAAGAAGGCAGCCATGAAGGATCTTGAAGCTGGCACAGCTTACGACTTCGAGATGACTGCAAGCCACCAAACTGATCCCAATCTTGCTCAGTTTCTTGAAGATGCAGAGAAGATTAAGGAGGAAATGAGATGGATTCGCGAAGTCCTTGTTCAATTGCAAGAAGCCAATGAAGAGAGCAAGGCCTTGCACAAACCTGAAGCTCTGAAGACTCTTCGGAACAAGATGAATGCCGACATCACCGAGGTGTTAAAGAAAGCCCGAACCATTAAAACCCAGATTGAGAAAATGAATGAGGAGACCAGGAACAGCAAGAACACTGCGCCTACTGATCGAGCCAGAAGAGCGGTGACGAATGGTTTGCAGAAGAAACTGAAGGATCTTATGATGGATTTCCAGGGTTTGAGGCAGAAGATGATGAAGGATCACCGAGAAATGATCGGTAGAAGCTACTATACGGTGAAAGGAGAGAAACCCGACGAGGAGGTGATCGAAAAGATAGTCTCGAATGGTGGGGGAGGAGAGGAATTCTTGCAAAGGGCAATTCAAGAAGGTGAGCAGAAGGGTAAGGGTGAGGTGGTGGAGACTGTGGTGGAGATACAAGACCGGAATGCCGCTGTGAAGGAGATTGAGAAGAGCTTGTTGGAGCTGCATCAGATTTTCTTGGATATGGCTGTGATGGTTGAGGCACAAGGGGAGCAATTGGATGACATTCATCACAATGTGGTGAATGCTTCGCATTATGTCAAGGAGGGTAGCAATCAGCTTTCAAGTGCGAAAGGGTATCAGAGGGGTAGTAGAAAGTGTATGTGTTTGGGTTTGATTCTTCTTCTTGTGCTCATTCTTGTGATTGTCATCCCCATTGCTACTAGCTTCTCAAAATCTTAGCTCGTTGTTGGTTGTTCGATCGAGTGTTGGAGAGATGATTTATTGGTTTAAGGTGATTCGGTTAGTGGGATTTGAGTTGGGAGTTCTGCTCAAGCTCCTAAATTCTTGATGTGGGGGCAGCGGAAGACTCATTAGTAATTCAACAATTTTACAGTGCATGGACTTACATGCCTGCTTTTTGTCGCGTAGAAGGACTTGGAAATAATCATTAATATTAAGATGAATCCACAAGATTAGACATTTTAGATCAAGCAACATCAGATAAACCATGTGCCTGATACCATCCCGACAGCATACTCCAGGCAGTGTAAAAGGACTCTTAGTAATTACAATTTCATTCATATTTTTGAGTTTAGCTATGGTTGTAAGTTTGTTTTTGGATTCAATTCAAATTTCAATAAAATGATTTTCATTCATATTTGTTTGGTTTAGTTATGATTGTTTGTTTTTCGATTCAATTTTTCAATGAACTAATTTTTATAACATTCACTCTAATTGAGATATTCACATGCATTTTAAGTTGTTTGTTGATATAAAGAATTATGAGGCATCAAAATGATCTAATTTTCATGTCTTGCACTGTGGAATTCAGTATTCAATTCCATCACCAAATTAATCTGGGACTAACATTGATATGTATCTGATAGTTTTAAGAATCACAAAAGGGTTGTGAGACTCCATCTCCAACAGTTGGACTAAAGACTGTAAGTTGGGAGCCAAGGAATAGTTTCGAATAATGGGTTTGCACCTGATGGCAATGTTATGGTGCTGTAAGTGTTTTTTACCACTAAGCATGCACTGCCTAATTCAAATTTCAATGAATTGATTTTCATTACATTTGTTCCAGTCGATCGGTTTATTTGTTTTGTCCAATTTGAACACTTGATAGCAGCTCTAAAAAGTCAATCAGATCATCATCTGATGATTCCAACGGATTGCCTGGAGATTACATGCTGAAATTGCAAACGAACTACAATACACTGCTGCATCACATAATTTATGCAGAAAATTTTGGTTTACTCAGTCAGTCACATACGCTCACCTCACCTCACCTAGTTGAAATAAAATAGACTTTCGTATTACTACGGCTAATTATTATGGACTTTGATTTGCTTTGAGTTGCTTGGCTCGAAACCAACTAGCAAACTACTGCAACTCTATTGGTGCGTGCTGAACTTGGGCTTTCCATTCGGGCCTCGGGTGCGGGGTTTTAGGTCCACTATCTTAAACACCCGCAACTTTGGCATTCCATCTGGGCTTCGAGTGTGGAGTTTTTCTCTTAAAAGGCCTCGTTGCTATTAGAGAGTGGATCATCTCCTTATAAATCTCAGTGACAACTCCACCTTACTTGATGTGAGACTATTCAAGCCAACTCCATCCTAACAATCTCCACCTTTGGCGCGAATCGTCCTACAATTCATCCACTAGTCTGCAACATCTTGAAGTACACCTCCTCCTCGAGTCTCATGTGCGACCACGATCATGTGGGTAACACTCGGTGTACGGGCTGCTATCCCGGCGTTGTTGGCTCCACCTTAGTCGCAACCACCGCACTAACTCCACCTTTTCCGGACTTGTAGGATACCTTCTCTTGCCTAGGATCTGGAACCTAATCTGGATCCATTCATCTGGCAAATCGCGCACATGCGATGCTCTATTTGGCTCTATACCTCCACCTCGGACCGCGCACATGCGATAGGTCCACTATACATAGAAACGATATTGTCTCCAACTTAAACATTCGCAACTTGAGCCTTCCATCCGGGCCTCAGAAACCTCAGTGACAACTCCACCTAACTTGATGTGGGACTATTCAAGCCAACTTCATCTTGTTGGAGTGCACCTAGGTCCACTATACATAACAACAATATTGTCCTCAACTTCAATACCACCATATCGGAAACACCATCCGAGCCTAGGTGGTGTGGGGTTTTTATCTTAAAAGGTCTCGTTGCTATTAGGGAGTGGACCATACAACTCCACCTTTACCAACAATCTCCACCGGGCCTAGGTGGTGTGGGGTTTTTATCTTAAAAGGCATTGTTGCTACTAGGGAGTGGACCATACAACTCCACCTGGCCCAACAATCTCCACTTTACTTGATGTGGCCCAACAATCTCCACATTTGGCACCTAGGTCCACTATACATAGCAACGATATTGTTGCCAACTTAAACACCACCATATCGGTCCTTCCATCTAGGCTGGTGGTGTGGGGTTTTTCTCTTAAAAAGTCTCGTTGCTATTAGGGAGTGGACCATCTCCTTATAAATCTCAGTGAAAACTCCACCTTATTTGATGTGGGATTATTCAAGCCAACTCCATCCCAACAAACCCATGTGTTGCTTGGCTCGAAATCATATAAAAAAGAAGATAGTTGACTAAACTAACTTTGGAAGGAGTTGTTTATATATGGATATTGGTTGTGGAAATTGTGTTTTCCACACTAAACACATACCCTCGTTGCATTGATCAGTCATTAGAAGCCGAAAGAATACTATGGTAAATGCGATTGTCGGAATAGTCCTTGAGAACCTGAACTCCTTGGTAATAAGGGAGGGTTTAGTTTGATTTTGGAGTCAGAGAAGAAATGAGCAAGCTTGCATACACATCTGAGACATCCTTATAGATGCAGAAAGGAGACACATCAAGGAGAAGCCAATTGCAAATTGCCTAACAAATCTGAAATATGCTGCTTACGATGCGGATAATGTCTTCAATGAATGGCGCACTAAAGCTGATCAATTTAGTACTTCTGATTCTATTTTAAGTTCCATGAAGATTTTATTTCGTCATTGATGGAGTTTTTATTAACCTAAATTAATAAGCTAATAAACTCTACTTGTAATATCGCAAGTGCACGATTGTCTAACTGGTAGACAGTGGCAAATACGGGTTGATCCCACGAGGATTGACGAGATAGTCGAATTCTAAGACTTATTTGAACTAATTTAGAGTTGGGGGTTACAGAAGATGAAAATTACTAAATTAAGAAAATGAAATTGACAACTAAAATTAAACTGATAAGATGATAGAGAGGGGACCGAGACATCGAATCCACCACAGGTTCTTCGAGATTTGTGTAATCCAAATTATTGTTTTCAAGAATTAACATGACTAACCTAAAGATTAATCTAAGTTCGCAATTGATTTCAGCAAATGTATAAACCCCTAGCATTGCGTGTCTTCTTACGGCACACACAATCACAGGTTTATTTTAACTAATTCTAAACCCCTAGCATTGCATGTCTTCTTATGGCACACACAATCACAGATTCAGATTAATTGATTAAAGCAGGCTTTGAATATCAATAAAGGGTACTTCTAACTACCGATTAGTTTAGATAATTATTTCGGATATAATCGGTGAAAGCAAATTATTGAAATTCAGAAATCAACTGTATTTAACATTCAAGCATATGGAAAACAATAAATTCAGATACGACAAACTCTAGGAAACCCTGTGGTTTCATCTTCGCCTCGGTGCGGGGTCTAGAAGATCATGGTGGCGGTGGTCACAGCACTGGTGTAGGTAGAATCCATCTCAGCACAACTGCAAATCCCGAGAAAAGGCTGTAAATGCACTGTGGTGGTACAAAGCATAACCATAGGGTGCAAATAACCAACTGATTTGAAAATCAGTTGGTTCCTGCCAGAATTTGCGCTTTGTCTTCTCTAGCGAGACGCGCCGCTGCTTCTTCTTACTCCGTGCTCCTCGCGAGCGTATTCTTCTTCCGTTGAAGCTCCGAAACCTGCAAGAGAGAGGGAGACAAATTGAGAGATACGAGAGAGAGGAAAGAAAGGACGAACGGGAGAGGAGCAGGGGCGGTGAAATAGGGAGGCACTCCCTGTTTCTGCTGCTGCATGCGAGCTTTGTTCCTCCGGCGAGCTCCGGTGCTTGCAAAAGAGAGAGAGAGGGCGGGGAGATGGATGAACAGAGAGGGACCAAAGAAGGAAGAGGGAGATAATGGAGGAGGGAGACAGGGTGGTGGAGCTCTGTCGCAAGGTGGTGGTGTGCGTGGCTTGCTCTGTCGCTAGGTGATGGTGGCTTGGCCGGTGGCTTGGATGGTGATGTTGTGGATGGCGAGGTGAGGTACGCTGCCAGAGAGAGGTCGGGAAAGTGGAGGAGGTGGCGGCTGATGGTGGTGTTGGCGAGGTAACGATAGTTGCGACAGCAACGTGGAGTGAGATGGCGGCGATGGTGGTTGGTTAGTGGCGAGAGACAAAGGTCTCTATGTCTCTGCCAAAGAGGAGAGGGGAGGAGTAGTGGCTGGAAAAAGAGAGGAGGAAGAAAAGAACGTACCAGCCGAGAGGTTTTCTCCAAAAAGGGGAGAACCTAAATAGGATTCTCCTATTTTCTTGGGCTTGGGTTTTTAGGTTAGCTTTTTGGGCTTGGGCTTAGGTTAAATTAGGTGGACCTAGGTTTGTTTGGGTTAGGTTTAAGTATGCGACCCTCTACTTTGTACCACCGCTAGAATCGACCAATTAATATATCATTTCCTCAAATTATCGCATTTATGCGATTTCATCGTTCACGCTCAAATTCCTACAAAAACATGAAAATGAAATAATTAGAATAAAATATACTAATTGAAACACTAACATATATAAATTAAGTGATATATTATGTAATAATTATGTGAATATCAGTCATAAAATGGAAAAGAAAACAAAGAGCATGCTTAAAACATTTGACTAGATTGCAAAAACTGAATCCCGGTTTATCTTGATTATAGGCCTTTCCCATAAATGCTTTCTCAGTTTGATGAATAGAGAAACTATCTCCCTCATTTTCAAACATATTGATGGAAGATATGGGAACAAAGAGGGCATCGCCCACGTGTTGCTAAACAATGAGGGTAAACAAAAAAATGTCACCACTTTTCCCATAGTTGGTATGGGCAGTCTTGGGAAAACTACCCTTGCTCAATCAGTTTATAACAATGAGAGTATAAAATGTTTATTTGAACTTAGTATCTGGGTCTGTGTATTCTGAGCCCTTTGACATAAAAACCGTTTTAAAGGATATGATCAAGTCCTTCTCCCTGAAGTCTTGTGATCTATAAACTTTGGAACCCATTCAAAGCAAGGTCAAGGATATACTCCTGGCAAAAAAGTACTTGTGTTGGATGATGTGTGGAATGAAAAGCAAGATAAATGGAACAACTTAAAATGTTGAAGGGTGTTTTGGAACCCATTCAAAGCAAGTCTTGTTCAGCCATACAATCCAAATGATGAATTGTTGGTTATTGACAGAGAATTGTTCATGGTACTAAGGAGGACCATCACGTGAATTTGGCCCTGATTGGCAAAGCTATCTCAAAAAGGTGCAAGGGAATACTTCGATGGGAAAGATGGTGATGATGCAAATAACAACAACATAGAGGTATTAGAAGGCCTCGTCCTCCACCCTCCAAATTTGCAAGTGATAGATGTATCTAGTTATGGTGCCACGAGATTTCCGAAAATATCCAAGGAGGCCTCAATGCTCTAAACTTTAGAAATAGATAATTGTCCAGAGCTGGACTTGGTAACTGGGGAGGAAGAAGATGGTTTTCAGCGCCTTGTTCCCGGGTAAGTATGAAATTGGTAAACTTACTAAGGGAGAAGATGGTTTTCAACCCCTTGTTCCCTTGTAAGTCTGAAATTGGTAAACTCACTCAAGTTGACAGCTTTCCCAGATGGGATGTGACACTTAACTATGCTTCAATAATTAGAAATTAATGAATGCCCAGGGTTTGAATTTTCTACTGAGAAGCATGATCTTCAATACCTAATTTCTCTGGAGAAGTTGACTATCGGAGACTTACCTAGGTTGAGAGCTTTGCCAAAGGAGATGCAAGATCTTCCCATACTTGAATATCTTGACATTTGGAGAAGTGAAAATCTGAGAACATTGATAGAATGGTTGAAGGGAATCACCCCTCTTCAAACTCTTACGAATTCTATCCCCATCCTGATCTAGAAGCATTATGCCAGAGGGAAAAGGGTGAGGATTGGCACATCATTTCCCACATTCCAAATTTCTCTATATTCTAATAGATTAAGATCACTACTATTGCAGATTATAACTGATTTTTCTCAGGTTAGTCCACTATTCATATGCGCGCTGTTAGTTTCTTTGTTAAGCCAATTGGTTCCTCAAGAATTAGTGCAGTCTTCATATGTTTAGCCCATCAGTGTTAATGTTTGTAATCTATCTATGTGACATCTCATGCTCGTTCAGTTGCATAGGTTCACCAATTTTAATGTTGTGGTTCAAGGTATGTCGTAACTCTTAGCGACTTCTATGTGATCTCCACACACAGTTTCTGGTGATTACTATTAACCGTATTTTTTGTTATTCCCTTCAGTTAAAAGCTTACACGCAATATAAGGCTTACTTTTTCTGCCACCTCCAACTGTGGTAGCATTCTGAAGACTGAGGTCTTCACCACAACAAACGAAGAGAAGAAGTAACAGCAATAGTGTCATGATCGTACCCAAATAATGGTGAAGTAAAGCTGAAGTTTGGCGGGAGAAATAGGTGGGAATAGTTGGCGCCTGTTCTAAAAGATTTGAATTCAAAATAGGGGCAGTTTAGTAAATAAGAGAGATTGGTTAGTTAGGTTGTTAGGATCAAAACACATGTTAGACAACTGATGGTGGTTGTTTGTAATTCAGTTTCTACTGTAGCTATAAAAGAGAAGAGGAAACAGAGAGTAAAGCATGATTTTTTGTGATGAAGAAAATAACTTTATTGGTCAGAAAATCATTAGCAACTCTGTAACTTCATTTCTTGAATTCCAATTTAGTTTTCCCCTCAATTTCATTGTGTGTTTGAGTTCAGTCACCTATAGATCTGACACTTGGTATCAGAGCCTGGACGAATCCTAGATCTGTGTTGAAGCTAACATGTAGCTACAATGGAGACAGGATCTCAGGAAATAAAGACTTTCATGAGAGAAACAAAAAAACACATTGCAAAGAACGCTGGACAAATAGATCTAGTGAAGGGAGAAATGAAGAAGATTACAGAGACGCAGGAGCAGAAGGAGAAGAGAAATGAGGCTCGATTTGAGCAACTCTTGCTCTTACTGCAGAACTAGTAGGAAACTCAGCCAGGAGGACATCAAGGAACTGGAGGCTTGGCTTGCTCTAGTAGATCCACAGCTTCTCAACCCTCTGAAAATTTTGATCCACCTGAAAATCCCAATTCAACAATTAGGCCACACTTCCAAAATCATTGGGAGAGTCAAGGTAATTATTTTAGACTTCCTAAGTTGGATTTTTCTCAATTTGATGGAGTGAATCCCAGGTCATGGATCAAGAAAAGTGAGAGGTATTTCACCTTTATCAGATTGGAAGAAAAAAAAGTGACAATAGCATATATACATCTGACTGGAAAAGTTGATCAGTGGTTTTTAGACTACCAAATAGGCAAACAAATGATACAATTAAAAATTTCACTCATGATATATGTGAGAGATTTGAAGAATCTGTCATGGACAACTATGTTGATGCATTTAACAAGCTCAATCAAGATTTCATAGTCAATGACTATTATGACAAATATGAAGAACTAAAGTACTTAATGCTCTCCTATAATCACCACCCAGACGAGAACTACTTTCTGCTTAGTTTCCTAAGTGGCTTGAAGCCTGAATTAAAGTCTATGGTTCAAATGCTGAAGGCACACTCACCCAAGTTTTTTCCCTGGCAAGGTTTCATGAGACTTCTATTTCAAAACAGGTTAATCCTAGAGGGAATGCACATCCTAATCACAACACAAGATACTACAATTACACCACCACCAGTAACAACCCTAGGACTGGACCTTACATACCATACTCATAGACTACCTACAACCCCAACCTAGCCACTTCCATTGCAGCCAGACCCCCATATAAGAACAACCTCTGCAATGTCAGATTTGTTTCCACCAATCCTCCTATAAAAAGACTGACACCACTCCAAATGAAGGCAAGAAGGGACAAGGGACTTTGTTACAATTGTGATGAGCAATACAATTATGGACACATGAAAAAACCAACATCTATATATGCTAGTACCAGATCAAGAAGTTACAGAGGCAGAAGAGGAACATGATCCAGCTGAGTGTGAAAACTTGATTCAAGAGATTCAAACTGAAATGAAGGTCTCACTACACGCCATCCATGACAATATTGCTACCAACACCCAGTTGCTAAAAGGATCTTTAAAGAAAAAAAACCATTTCTATCTTAGTAGACATAGGTAGTACACACTCTTTCATAGACCATAAAGTGACCAAAGACACTAAATGGCCTACCACATTGACTCCCCAAATGGTGGTAAGGGTGGCAAATGGGGAACACCTTTTTAGTAATGCCATATGTCCTAAATTATAGTAGACCATACAAGGTATTCCCTTTGAGGGAAGTGTACATTTATTGCCACTTGATGGATATGACATGGTGCTTGGAGGAGATTGGTTGAGGGAATTTGGTGACATCACACTCAACTTACAGAAACTCTAGATGACAGTGAATGTAAATGGAAAGAAAGTCCCTCTTCTAGGTAGTAACAACTCAGGGACACTATGCATGATGGACTCCAAAGGATTTAGTAAATTTCTCAAGAGACATACTCTCACCTTCCTAGGGCAATTGTTTTAATTGGAAGGCCCTACCTTGCCTAAAGAAACATACCCTCTCCTACTTCCACTACTACATGACTTTGCTGATGTTTTCCAACAACCTACAACATTACCACCTCCCAAGTATCTAGACCACAGAATCCCTTTGAAGGCAGACTCCTGCTTCCCTGCTCAAAATCCATACAAAGTGGCTTATATACAAAAAAGTGTTATTGAACAATTAGTAAAAGAAATGTTAGAAGCATGGATTATACTGCATTCCCATAGTCCATTTGCTGCTCCCATACTACTGGTCAAGAAAAAAGATGGATCCTGGAGGTTTTGTGTGGATTATAGAAGGTTGAATGACATTACTATAAAGGTCAAGTTTCCAATGCCACTTATTGATGAGCTACTGGATGAACTTCATGGGGCATCCATTTTTTCAAAGCTAGATATAAGGTAAGGATATCATCAAATCTTGGTACACCCCAATGACATCCACAAGACTGCTTTCAAGACTCATCATGGGCACTTTGAATTCAAAGTAATGCCCTTTGGACTCACTAATTGCCTAGCTACATTCCAGGCACTAATGAACCATGTTTTTGCTCTCTATCTCAGAAAATTTGTCCTAGTCTTCATGGATGACATTTTGATAGCCCCACAGTGGAACTACACCTTGAGCACCTACAGACTGTTTTGACCACTCTAAGAAAACACTCCTTGTTTGTTAAACTATCCAAGTGCTCTTTCATTCAACAAAAGCTAGAATACCTAGGACACATTATAGGCCTTAATGGAGTAGGGGCTGACCCTTCAAAAATAGAAGCCATGAGTTCTTGGCCTACTCCAAACAACATCAAACAACTCAGGGGTTTCCTAGGACTTACTAGAAACTATAGGAAATTTATCCAAAATTATGGACTAATTGCCCAGCCCTTGACTAAACTATTAAAAAAAAACACTATTTTCATTGGATCTTGAAAACTACAAAATCCTTCCAACCACTCAAGGAAGCCATGTGTAAGGCTCCTGTACTTGGGTTACCTAATTTCAGTATGCCATTCACCTTGGAGACAAATGCTAGTTCAAAAGGGGTGGGAGCAATGTTGTCCCAATAGGGAAAACCCATTGTTTACTTTAGCAAGGCCTAGGACAAAAAAAAATCAAACATTTTCTACCTATGAGAAATAGTTATTGACCATAGTCATGGCTCCACAAACGGAGATCCTACCTCCTTGGTTCAAAATTCTATATCTATACTGATCATCAGAATATAAAGTATTTCCTATCACAGAAGGTCACACCATGTTACAACAAAGATGACTATCAAAATTACTTGGTTTTGACTATGAAATCTTCTACAAAAAAGGAGTAGAAAACAAGGCTGCTGACTCATTGTCTAGATGCATGGAGCACACTAGTGAAATACTAGCTATATCTTCAATATATGCTACACCTACTGAAGAGCTTATGGCTACCACTACCATTACTCCTCAATGGATACTTGAGGTACTCAAAAGCTATGAAGGGGATGAAGACATTCAGACTCTAATACAGAAGATCAACATAGACAAAGATGTTTTCCCTCCTTACTCTCTACATCAGGGTCTACTCAAGTGGAAAAACTTAATCTATGTGGGAAAACAAGGATCACTGAGGCTATTCTTATTGAAATAGCTCCACCACTCAGTCATTGGTGGACACTCAGAAATTTCAACTACACATGAAAGGGTGAAACAATACTTTTATTGGCCGAATATGAAGAACAATATTATCACCCTCATTTCTGAATGTGATACATGCCAAAGAAACAAAGGAGATCCAGGCTTGTATGGTGGGTTACTTCAGCCTCTTCCTATCCCAGAACACGCATGACAACACATTGCCATGGACTTCATTGAAGGCCTCCCTCTTTCTCTTGGCTTCACAGTCATACTAGTGGTGGTTGATCGACTCATAAAGTATAGCCATTTTATACCTATCTCCCACCCATACACAGCCTCTCAAGTAGTTGATATCTTCCTAAAAAAATATACAAACTCCATGGGTTGCCTTCTTCAATTATTTCAGACCGTGAAAAGATCTTAATAAGTGCATTTTGGCAAGATTTGTTCATATCCCTTGGTACTAAACTCAACCTTAGTTCAACCAACCACCCCCAAACCGATGGACAATCTGAGAGGAGAAATGCATGTCATGAAACCTATTTGAGATGCATGACAGGGGATGCTCCATCCCAATGGGCCAAATGGCTTTATTTGGGCGAATTTTGGTTTAACACTACCTACCATTCTTGCCTAAAGGTAACCCTGGCCCATTTAAAGCTTTGTACGGGTACAACCCCCCCTTCCTAGCTCTACCAGTAACACCACAGCTAGCAATGCAAGACGTACAACTATATTTGCAGGAAAGAGATCACATGCTCAACATAATAAAGGAGAAACTGACAAAGGCACAAGAACACATGAAGTTTTTTGCGAATAAGAAGCAAAGTGAAAAAGTTTTGAAATTGGCGAATGTGTGTACCTGAGACTTCAACCCTATAGGAAGACGATAATGAATTTGCGCAAAAACATGAAATTATCAGCCAGATTTTACGGTCCTTTCCAAATTCTTAAAAAGATTGGACCTGCTGTGTATAAATTGGAGCTCCTACCTCGGTCTAGAGTCCACTCTGTGTTTCACGTGTCACAGTTGAAAAGAAAACTTGGTACGACCGTGATTCCCACACCATTGCTCTCTCTAGTTGACAACCAAGGAAACTTTCGCACAGAACCTATGAAGATACTGGCTTGACGACTTGTCCCTCGCCATAACCATGCTGTCACATAAGTACTTGTCCAATGGACCAACTCAGCTGCACATGATGCCACCTAGGAAGACCTCGATCACATTAGGGTGATGTTCCCTTTTTTTCATCATTGAGGACAAGGATAGTGAGAAGGAAAGGGTATTGTCATGATTGTACCCAAATAATGGTGAAGAAAAGCTGAAGTTTGGTGGGAGAAATAGGCGGGAATAGTTGGCACCTGTTCTAAAAGCTTTGAATTCAAAACAAGGGAAGTTTAGTAAATAAGAGAGATTGGTTAGTTAGGTTGTTAGGATCGAAACACGTGTTAGACATCTGATGGTGGTTGTTTGAAATTCAGTTTCTACTGCAGCTATAAAAGAGAAGAGGAAATAGAGAGTAAAGCATTAGCAACTCTATATTAGAAGAGGAAACAAGGAGTAAAACAGGATTTTGTATGAAGAAGAAAATAGCTCTATTGGTCAGAAAACCATTAGTTGCTCTGTAAACTTTCATTTCTTGAATTCCAATTTAGTTTTTCCCTCAATTTCATTGTGTGTTTGAGTTCAATCACCTACGGATTTGACAAATAACTACGGCACGTACCACTACCATGTTAGCAAATTCATTATCCAGAGTAAAAAGATTTATATGCATAGAGTTCTATTTCATGTTGTTTTTGTGATGTAAAGAATGATGTGGTTTTATTTTTGAAAGTGTATTTATTTTGACATATAACTCCAAAGTGACATACAAGATTTGGTAGTGAATGCTTCACATAATTTCAAAGATGGTCGCAATCAGCTTGTGAGTGCGAAAGGTATCAGAGGAGTAACAAGAAGTGCACGTCTTTGGATTTGATTCTTCTGCTTGTGTTAGAATATGTAGGGCTTGCACTCAACATAGTCAAGTTCAAATCCAAGATTGATCCACCTCTACAAGAAGAAAAGTAGAGGAATAGGAAAGTTACAAATAGAAAAGTCAGAATAGGAAATACAAAACAATAATACAATTTTCAATTATTTTCTTTACATAGTATTAGAGCGGTGATCCTGATACTCGCTACAACTTAGGGCACTCAAGCTCTTCGCCGCCTCCGACGACTACACTAGACGCAAGAAGTGGGGAAGGAAATTAAAAGAGAAGCATATGCTTCGTTTGAACTCTGTCGGACTGATCTCTCAGCCGGACAACTCAAACCACCATCACATCGTGCTTCACCATCCTCTCACCAGCAGCCAATTGTATCATCTCCTCCACCAATCGACATATTCCTCACGCAACAAACCATAATAAACACCACCACCACATTAGCAAAAAACAACAACAACAACAACAACCTTCTCTTTCTCAATCGCAGCAACCTTTAGGCCGTCCTCAACCAATAATTTTGCAGCAAATAGCAGCTGATTTCCTGAACAACAGAATCAGCAATTTCAGCAACAAAATTACAGCAACTGAATCAGCAATTGAAGCAGTTTTGGACAGCAATTTCGGAAAATAGCTTCAGCAGATTCGGACAGAAACAAACCAGATTCGCAAAAAAACAGAGCATATTCTCTCTCCCTATCGTTCCTCGACCCCGCCCTCCATTTCTCACGCACAGAGATCACAGAAGCAGGGACGAACCAGGGAGGAAGAGCGAGAGGGAGAAGGAGAAAAGGAAGGAAAAAAATTTCAAATCTGATTTTAAACTCTGGGCTATTTGCACCCCGAACATTAGTACTACCACCACAGCAGATTAAAAAATATCTCAACTCTACAAAGAACAACAGAGCATCAGCGGCGTACACGACAGCAACACCCAGACAAATGTAGACCGCGTGATCTTTTACTCTCATCCTTTCTCTCTCCCAGTCACATGTTCGGTTGCACATCAGATTGCACAGCAGGAAAGAAACGAAGAAGAAGAAGAAGAAACAGAGGTAAAAGAAAGAAATTTGAATATCTTTCACTCCGCTATTCACACCGACCATCTTTGGTCATTACCAAAATCTGTGTTGACTCAAATTGAGCAATACCAAGACTCGAATTGAGTCATGATTTCTTCATACAAGAATCATTTTGAATTTTTCAGAATTCGACAATTATGATGCCTCGAGTCGAACCATTAGCAGCTTCACTCGACAATCATGATTTTTTCATCAAATTGGACTTCAAAGTTTCCTCCAAGCTGCACATTTCGTCTACATTTACATGTTCAGCTTGCGGGTGAGTGTTAGAATATGTAGGGCTTGCACTCAACATAGCCAAGCCTAAGCAAGTCTAAGATTGATCCACCTCTACAAGAAGAAAAGTAGAAGAATAAGAAAGTCACAAATAGAAAAATAAGAATAAGAAAGTCAAAATAGGACACAATAAAATATTTTGTATAAAAAGTTTTAAGTTTTCCATTTCTATTAGGTTACGTCAAAGTTAACTATATATAAATTTGTATTCAGTCAAATAACAAAAACAATAATACAATTCTACAATTATTTTGGTACACTCCATTCCAGTTTGCTCCTTATTATGGTTGTCATCCCCATTGCTACTAGCTTCTTGAAATCTTAGCTTGTTCAATTTTTCGAGATCTTGTTTGAGTTTTTGAGAGACTATTTTAGTGTACAAGGTGACTGGGTGTGTAGAATTTGGGTTGGCAGTTCTGCTCAAGCTTCTGATTCTTGATGTGGGGGCAGAGAAGACTCATTAATCAACTACATTTTCATTCATATTTTGTGTTCAGTTATGATTGTAAGTTTCTTTTTTGGATTCAATTCAAAATGAATTGATTTTCGTTACATTCGTTCCAGTTGATCCATACATTCATTCATACCGTTTTCTCCAAGGCAATCAGATGATGTTCTGATTCCAATAGATTGCCATATTTATAAGTTAAACTTAACTTACAAGAGATAAATTGGATGGGGAAATCTGATCGCCTTTTGGTACACTCCATTCCAGTTTTCTTTCCAATTTAGCCCAACCCAGTTTTGGGTTTGCCAGTTCAAAATTGGTCACGTGATTGAAATAGCAACAAGTCAACATGTAGCTTTTGGACTGAGAAAAGAAGTTGTAGTTGATTTAAGGAACAGAAAACCACACACGTGTGTCAGTGGCCTTCTGGCCTCACAGCCTCACACAACATCATCATCTCATCTCTCTCTCTGTGTCTTCCATTATAGGATCATCAGCTTTCAGGGATTTCTGGTCAGTTATTTCTGTCTTTACTTTTTGAGAGCCATTTTGTTGTATTGTTTTTGTATTATTATATGCTCATGTTGATCTTTAGCACTATCAGTTTTTTCTACTCATAACATCTCTTATTTTCTTTAGTTTATTATAGTTATGGTGAAAAACTGAAAAGCAATGAAATCAGATTTTAGGGTTGGGGGTTTGTTTATATGCTTGTAGTGGAGGACATTTCTGAAAAGGGGTATTCTTGATTTTGATGTTTTAGATTCTCATTTCAGTTTATTGTTAATATATCACCCTTCTGCCTTTGTGATATTAAAAATAAAAAAAAAACCTTGAAAGATGTAATCTTGAAGATGGGATTATGTGGAGGGGGTGAAACATGGGTTGGGTTCCATCTGGCCTAAATCTGATAACTCAACTAAACCTAATCGTATTAAATTATACCCGAATATAATATAAGTATCTAATTGAGCAATTTTTTTTTTTCAACAAAAAAAATCTAATCCCAGTCAAAGCGTAATAATTCTGTACAGTCAGTCAATTGAAGACATAATCTTGGAAAAATGGGTGGTCTATAGATATATTGGTATAAGGGTTCAATTGTAATGGTGATACAGATAGTTCATTTATTTTTTGTTCATTCACATCAGATGGTAAAATTTGGTCGTCCCCACCAACGCCCCCCCCCCCCCCCCCCCAAAAAAAAAAAAAAAAAAAAAACAATTCTGCTACCAAACAGTTGAATGTCATGGAAAGTTTTTCTTCCTTGGTGCAGGCAAGCAATCCATTTTTTTTTACCAAAGAAAACCATTTTTTATATTTTGAAAATTTTCTGGGGGAAAGGGTGGGGTGCGAATGGAAGAAAAGAGGTTGTAGATGACATTCCAATTTATGTAGGAAACATACCACCCAAATTAATTCAATTACCATCTTTATGAGAAGCTTGAGAATTCCATTCCTATTTATTTAATCATGATCACATTCTTGCAAAGCAAGGCGTTTGATATGAGTGACTTACCTAGGAGTTGTATTCTTCTTGGCAATGGCACACAAAATAAATTATATCAAATAAATCTAAGGGGAACCTCAATCTGTGGAGACTTTGTGAGGCAGTGTTTGAGATGGCACGTTGTTACAAGGTAACATCAAAGCATCGTTATCATATTTCTTTGTGTCCCTAGTATCTAATCCATAGGACACTGAAAAACACATCAAATTCTATCAGAGAAGAAAGAGGAAAGAACAAAGGACAAAGAAAATACTTCATATTGGCACATGAACTTACAGGGTATTCTCTGAATTAGTATGGCGAAGTCCTGATTTTGGACATTAAGATGTCCCACATTGATTCAGCCAATAAATAGTTTGAAATTTAACCAACTTCTGTCTCCATCTTATCACATTTTTTTTTTTCAAACTCAGTTCTCTTAGTGCTTGGAATCGTGTAGGGTTAGTTGTTAAACATCTCATAGTACTTGGAATCATTTAGGGTGGGTTGGAATAGCATGAAATATTCTTCTTTGTTTGTTTTTTCTTAAATTTAGTTTATGTTAAGCCTTAATTCAACCACTCCCATGTTTTTTAAATCGCCTTCATCATCATTGTCTTATATGCACCTTCAACATCATTCATCATTGTAACCATCATTCGTCGTTCACCTTTCAGAGTCCCTTCCAAGTATAATGGGATCCCGTTTTACAAGTAATGATTCCATTGATAACTCTCGAAGACTTATTCATGAAGATACTACTCAAGATCACAATAATGGAAGGAATGGAACTGAACATCAGCGTAGCTCTTTTGACATTGTGAGCAACGTGAATGATTCTTCTTGGAGAAGACGTTCACTTAGTTTTTCAAGTCGGACAGTGCAACAAATACATGACGAAGACATTGAAAGTGAAGTGGTTTCTCAAGCCGGAGATATAGGGGATAGACAATTGAGTAGCGGTAGACGTAGTGGGAGTAGTAGGACATTGTCTTTTGTTGAAAGTGGAGTTGCGCCTATAAATGATGAACCAAATTTGTCAACATATGTCGGGTCTGATGTCAGTAAAGTGTCGAGCACAATTACCTTGCCTCAGTTGCCATCAGACTTTTTTTCTCCTCTTTCTGCAGCTGAAATCTTGAACTCAAGACAAAAAAATCCGACTGAATTAGTACACCCATCAAGCCAGGATGACAAGGTATGTAATAGTTTGCTCAATAGTTTCATTTCTAATGTTAGGATATTGTGTTTCACAGTGACCAAATTACTTGAGAGTGGCACTAATTTAGTGCTGTCAATGCCCTAGTTTTGATTGATAATCTTCTAATTGACTTGAACAATTATTAAAGGTAAAGGAGCAGTGACAAGTTGAGTATGCTATAAACTTCATGGGTGGTTGTTTAATCGTATTATGATTAGTAATGCCATGCTCATAGAAGTAAGCTTTTCAGAAATAGGATGTCGGTTGACCCAACAATTGATTTATTTGAGCTTTTGATGCCACACAATGTTATGTTTTGTTGAGATAAGAGCATACTGATTATAACAGATCATTCTATCAGTATCTTGTAAAGCATTGTCAATTTCAGTCAGGTTAGACAATCTTTTTTCCCATCATATCTGAAAAGTGCTATAGTTGCATGGTTTTATCTACAATGGTATGGACTGAAGTTTTTACAAAAAGATATGATACATAACATGAAAACTGTAGCTTTGTTGATGATGGGGATTATAGTTCACGTAGGTGAGCATACTTTTTACAGGAAAGCAACAAGGAAGTGCCTCTTTGGCTGGAGTATATATCATGCCTTGTTCATCTATCTGTTTTCGGAATACTTGGGGTAATATGCTAAACTCCGTTTATCAGTTCTTAGGTTATTAAAAAAATTTCTATCATGTGAGTGTCCCTTTTTCTTTTTTTTTTGGAAACAGTAAAAACAGAAAAAAATGCATTAATGGAGGAAAATTTACATGTCTAACTAACAAACACAAAACAACCAATCCCTGCTGGTCGAGAACAAAAGCATCTCACCTGAACATGAAGCTTTCTAAGACAGGTTTCTCGCTATCTCAAGGTCAACCTAATACCAAACTAAAGTTTTAATTTGCATTATAGGTGATCTAACAGTGTTTCCTTCTCCCTGAAAAACCTCAACTTGCAGTATTTCCAAATGCTCTACACTGTTGCATGACACTCCCTCTCTGCCACATCCAAAGCCTTACGAGATTCAGAACCCCATCATTTCAGTCCATCAGCTACTCATTAAGGCTCCCAGCAATTGTCTTGGAAACTCTGATTTCGGCCAGAAAACATTATGAAGCTTGCAACCTTTATTGTTATTAATATATATATATATATATATATATATATATATATATTTTATTTTTATTTTTATTTTTATGAAGTTTCAAGTTTCTATCCTCAACACCCTATATATATATATATATATTTTTTATTTATTTATTTATGAAGTTTCAAGTGTCTATCCTCAACAGTCAACACCCTACCTTGAACAGCAGTCCAAACCATTCTGCTTCCAAAGGGGATTCACTGCAAAAGCAAATCGCCAAAGTCATTTTGCTAAGAGTGCCAAATTAATGTCTCTGTAATTATATCCATCTTACCTTCATTAATCGGCCAACACACTTTGTCCCAACTCCCAAGAATAAGGTTGTATTTTATGGCTTTAGGAGATGTCTCCACAGAAAGTATCATATTTGCACTCAATACTATTAGCGGTGGAGACAGGTAAAGTCATGAGGTTCATCAAGTAGATGGGAAGACCCAAGGGCATTGATTTAATGATAACAACCCCGCCGAGGTTCATCAAGTAGTCATGAGGTTCACCATCTTTTTTTAATATAAGGTTCGGGGATCCTAAAAACCCCGCTCGCTTTCCAAAAAAAAAAACAACCCCGCCAGAGATACACCTCCATGTTGGGCGTTTTTATCCAACTTCTATGATTATGTCATCAGGCATTTTTGCTTTGAAATCCGCTCCTAGAGGAAGACATTTAGCTTGGTTTTTGTTGATCTTCTTGATCAGCTGATACTGATGCTTCTTTTCCAGTGCATTATCTACTCAAATGTATTTCAAAAGTATATTTCTTGTATGGTGAACAGTTTTTGTGAATATATGACATATCACATGGTTCATAACCATGGATAGTCTGAAACTTAAAAACTCTTCATAACTATGTGTTAAAAAGTGACAAAAGTCAGATTGTTTGTTGCAACAGTTTCCTTAACATGAATGTCTATGAACATTCAGTTATTCATGTTTTGATGTGCAATGAATGAAACCTTACATGCATGTCTAACATTCCTTTGAACATTCAGTTATTCATGTTTTGATGTGTGATGAATGAAACCTTTCCTCTTGCTTGTAATATGAACCAGGTATTCTCAAGGTATTTATTGCAGAAGCTATTTGGACCCAGTGTAGCTCAAGTCACAAGCAACCAAAGTGCTCTCTACGTTGATCTTCCATCTAATGTGGTATGTTTTTTCTCTCTCACTCACAAATACCCACAGAAACACAGATAAATGACATTGCAACTTAGAAGAAGCAAGCAAGTATCACAATCAAATGGGAAAAGATGGAAAAAAAGAAGAAAGAGAAGCATTAGTGCTTCTAAGGACCTCATCAATTGCTACTGTTAATCTAAGACAAATAATTGAGGAGATGCATATTTAACATTACACTAGTATGTGTTGTTAAAGCTCACTTCTTTCAAACAGTGAACTTGAACATTTTTCTTCTTATTCAGTTGGGCTCTTTCTTGATGGGTTGGTTTGGAGTTGTGTTCAAAGTAGACATATGTCATGTATCTGATCCTCTAGCCATTGGTCTGACTACTGGGTACTTAGGAAGTCTTACAACTTTTAGTGGTTGGAATCAGAAAATGCTTGAACTTAGTGCGGAGGGCCAATGGGTAGACGCTGCAGTTGGTATTTTCTTAGGTACAGTTACATTTGGTAATATGGTCATAATAGAAGTAGTTGGTATTCTTTTTTTTCCGATGAAAAAACACCTCACAATATGGAACTCATTTTTTACATCATAATTCTCCACAGGGATGATGATTGTGGTCGAATCCATCCAATTTGGAGTTGACTCAGCTAAAGGTTTCAGATGGGTTCTCAAGAAGCTTCAAGGAAGTTCAAAAGTTGATTCAAGAAACAACTATAGGATTGACAGCTTGAAAAAGCATTTGGCAGTTATGCTTGTGTTGCTGCTTATATTAACCTTATTATGGTGCGTTAGTGGGTTTTTACTTGGGAGACGGATAGACGGAGACAACATCAACACCCAATTATGGCTAGCTTGCATCGTTGGACCTGTAGGTGTGTGGGCTAGATGGCTATTGGCTAGGCTCAACGGACGGGGGTTAGGAAGTAGAGGTTTATTTAAGTGGATACCTTTTGGGACTCTAATTGCCAATGTTTCAGCTGCCTGTATGATGGCAGCTCTCTCGACAGTAAAGAAAGAGGTAAGGTCCAACCTTTTCATTTCTTTTGAATTCCGATCTATTTTCCTTGAAGTTGCCAATTTCAAAAAAAGAAGAAAAATAAGGTAAGAACTGCAACTTCTTGGGGGCTTGTGAAACTCAACTTTATGTTTCTGCATAAGCGCAATGGTAAACCCACTGACCTTGATGTTTCATCAGAAAAAAGCAATTGGAATGCATTAACGGTGAATACTTCAATGTCTTATATGGTTTGCTCTGTTTGGTGCAGGTGAACACCGAGAAGTGCAACATCATTGTCACTGGTATTCAATTCGGGTTCTTAGGATGTTTAAGTACTGTATCAACTTTCAGTGCGGAGTATCATGTTATGCGACAAAGCAAACATCCTTGGAGAGCATATGTATATGCCAATTTAACAATACTTCCATCTTTCATATTGGGCACATTATTATACTCCGTGCCGGTGTGGATAATGGGATTATAGAATATACCAATATAAATGAACTTGTAGTTCTGGGTGAAAGATCTTTGCATTGAAGTTCAAATATGCATCCATGAATGTCTCAACCATCGAATGATGCAAGGATAGCAATCTGACTTTCCTGCTTGTAGCTGACTCCGTTCAGGCTTACTGGAATTGATAATTGGTCTGACTAACATTTATCAAGGGAACGAACGAAGAAAGCTGCCACAAAAGTTTGCTCCTAAAGCTAATATATAATCACTGTGGTCAAATGGTTGTTAAACCTACAGTGCACATGGGAAGCCTCGTACCTCTGGATTTTCTCTGGTTACGGGATATGCGTATTTCTTTTAATTCCCCGAAGAACACTAATGTTTCTCTGAAAACAAGGAGTGCTGTTTGGTTTATAGCAGAGTCTGCCTACTTCCAAATTGCTCTGAGGTCACTGGGTCATTGGTGCCCCTGCTAGAATTTACCTGTGTGCTAATTACCTGCTTTGTTTTCCCGTGCTTTTTCATGAGCTATTGACAATGAATCAGAATGCCATATCACTATGCATGTTTGCTGGGTGTATTCTACTTACCCAAAAAAAAAAAAGAAAAAAAGAAAAAGAAGAAGAAGAAGATTTGCCCTCTTACTGGGTTATTTGGAGAGGACATCTGAAACTTTACTTCTGAGCTCTCGCTGTTATGTACGTCTATTCATTTTTGTAAATTTATGCTTGAACAATTACTTGTACTTCCTCTAGAAAAAATATTGTGTTCTCATATGTATCCTTATATTCACCACAGGCTTTATTTTTAGATGGAGTGCTTTCTATTTTACTTATTCTTGTGGATTCTTTTTTCTTCTATGGTGAGTTGGTGGCATGAGGCTGTTGTGTCTGATATTTCTCATAGTCACCATTTGTTTACAGGAAAGCAAGATGGAACCTCCACCATCACCACTTTCCTTGTTATAAGAAAACTGTCAACCCTGTGTTTTTCTCAGAATCTTCATTTCGTTTTCCACCCAAAGTTGATAAAGTTTAAAAGCAATGATTTACATGCCAAAAAAAACATATTTGACCTTTTACCAGGAGGCAGTATACCAAAATCAATACGAAGTTCATATTGGAGATGATCCTCATGTTACAAAGTTGGTTCCTCGCTGTGAATCCTCTGGGTGCGTAGAACCATAGTTCTGACAATCGAGTGGCAGTTCATAAGTTGGCTGATCTTATTCAGATTCCTACACAGAGCAACTTTTCTAGAGCACTTCAGCAAGGAATCAGCTTCTAAAAATGCTGGCAAACTTATAGTTAAGAAGCCATTTGATCTCATGAAAGGGAAGCCTCACACCTCTTTGGAAATTCACCACTTATTGGATATCAGTAGTTTTCATGGCACGCCTACACTATTTCTCTGAAGAATAAACCTCATGAACAAGGTGTGCGACTTTGAGTTTATAGCAGAGTCTGCCATCTGTCAAATTGCTCACGATCACTGCACTGTGGGTACTATAACATGTTTGGATTATCTATGTGCTAGTTACCTGGGGTTTGCCTCATGTTTTTTCATGATTTATTGACTGAGCGTGGATACTACATCCGCTCTGCTTCTTTGCTGGATGATTCTACTTAAAAATGAACAGTTGTCCTCTTTCTGAGTAATTTGGTGAGGAAATTTGAAACTTTACTTCTGAGTTCATATTTTGCTATTAAATGTCCCTTGATATTTTTGCAAACTCTTGTATGAACGATTAATTCTTGCAGGTCATGTCCAACTTCCTGGTGATGATAAAAAGAAGGAAACAATGAACTGCATTCCTTTTTTTTCGGGGCTAATGAAGATGCCTGACAGCAAAGTTTATCATCATCAAGTTCAATGGTATTAGAAGATTCCTTGTATCATCAAGGGTTTTTCTGTTTCTACCAGATGTGCAATTGGATTAGTATCACACTATTATGTATGCTTATGTTCACCAGGTATTAACTGCAGATGTAGTTGTTGGAACCCTTGCAAATTTTAGTTGTTTGGAATCAGAGCAATGAACAGGTAGCGTCACATTTTCATATCAAATAAGTCTCTTAATACAGTACTACTTTTTTTGTTTTTTTTACTGTTTGATTAGTCATTTAGATGGGTTGAGCAGTCAGGGATTAGTCATTTATGACCGGGCTAGAAACCAAAGATCGCAACCAATTGGGTATTTTATCTTGAGTTCTTCAATTCGTCCTTGACATTTGAAATATGTGGCTTGCCACATATCCAGTAGGGGTTAAACTGCTTGTAATCAAAATGGGTCTTCCCATTAATTGCGTAGAGAATCATTTGATCTGATTGGGATGTTTTTCGGTTTGGATGGTACTATTATAGTGTGGTCATAGATAGACTCACACCCAGTATAATACAAGTATTGCCCATTCCATTTGAGGTCCCCAGTTTCCTTGTCTTGCTCAATTCTGCTTTACTTGGCTTGGTGATGGTTTTTTGATAAGAACATGTTGTCCCTACCACCAATTGACATTTTCGTCTTATTTTTGATATGGGGAGATTTTGGCAGATTAGGTGTCCACTTGAATTGACGGATCGTTCAACTTGCACACCGTCCAACCCTAAGTTTGAGTTTGATTAAAGAGTACTGAACCCTTAAAGAAAGTGTGATCCGCGACTTAGACATTCATTTTAGTTTTAGAGGTTGTGCAGATCAATATTTTTCAACAGCTTCTCTACCTAAAATGTAAGAAATGCTCATAAAAATGAGGTACTTCAGAATTGCGTGTTAATCAGCCTTTTGTCTTTGAAAGTAAACATGACTAAGGTCCACAAAATGACTAGATATAGTAAAATGGGTTGAATATTGGATAAGACTTGAAAGTTTTTTTTAAAGTAAAAATAGAATGCAAATTTGGATTAAAAAAAAAAAACTGACCAAAATGGACAACATCTTATCCTTACTCCTTAGTTCTAGCTGAAAATTGAAAACACAAATAAAATCGAAGAAAACAATTGATAAAATTGGAAACATTTGATGGTTGAAGCAAATGGAGAACTCAAATTGTAAGCTTGGCCTATTTTGAACATTAGTTAGGCTTAAGCCGGTTTCTGCCGTATAGGCCCAAGGGTAATAATACTTGATTGGAATAGAGTGGCATCTATATGCAGGATCGATTTAGGTAGGATGAATGATCCAAAGTCCATTTAGATGCTCCAAATGAAACTGAAACTAGTTACTCTATATTAATCTCAACAAATAAAGGGAGTTGCTATGTATATCCGACTGTTTGGGTCGGTTGCACCAACTTTAGTTTATATATTTGACTTATAAAATTTACTTAGTGTACCCAATCACTATTTATTAACCCTAAACCAACAATACTTAATTACTAGGAGTAAAAGAAACAATTCCTAGTCTCTTTCCTATCTTCTACGTTCATCGGCTTGGTAGTTATTCTTTCGAGCAGCTATACAATAGATTCACAACTCCAATTATTGAAATAGAAAATATCACTGAAATAAAAAAAATTAGATATAGTTCTAACTTCCAAGAGCATTGCAATAGTTGTGAATAAAAAAATCTCCAAATCTAAGACATATTCAATGTACACGTATAACCCAATTTCAAATGTTATTGACTTTTTTTTTAGCTCAAATAAAATAAGACACCCAATAAAATCGTTTTCATAAAAAAGGTAAGTTGGTATTACGCATTTTAATTTGGTGCAACAAAGCGAAAAATATCAAAAAAAAAAAAATTGGTGTAACAAAGAATTGGTGCAACTGAGCTAAATAATTGGATACACGTAGCAACTCCCTAAATAAAATATGATCTAGTTTGAACTAATAAATAAGTTATGACATAGCACACATTATATTAAATTATCTAGTAAATCTTATGGATTGCGTTTAACGTGCATATTCAGTGCGTAGGTAGCTCTAAACAAATCGAGACAATGGAATTCATTAGAACCATGATAGGTTTACCAGTCCTAATCTAAACATTTTTAATCAAATTTTAAACACCGTCGATCAGATCGGATTATTGATATTAAAAAATGTACAGGTCGGACCGATCTATGGCTTATGTATGGGCACTTATAAAAAATGTTTAGTGTAGTCTATTTTGTTGTTTTCTTTGCGCTATCTCTCAATTCTCACTATAAATTTAAAATTCCTCTCCGGAGACAACTCCACCTCTCCCTCAACCATTTTTCTCCTTTCCTTTGATCTCTTTAGTCTTATCAATTTCTCTATCTATTTCATCCATATATCTCTCTCGATCAAATTTTCCTCCATTAAAACAACACCCTGCTGCATTTAAAAGCTTCTAAGAACCAACAATCATCTCAAACTACGGTGAGAACTTCAATCAATACAAACTTCTATCCCTTTTTCCTTTTTACATAACTTTTTTTTTTTTTTTTTTATAATTTTTTTTTGCAGAATTTAATCCTTTTTGATACTTGTTCAATAAGAAGTTATCATCAATGGGTTTTTAATATTTGTATTTTTCTGGTTTTGGTTTTTTTTCTACTTCTTTCAAAGGACTGATCTTCTTTTCTCCTTTCTTTCCTTCCAAAAAGTCTTGGAAGGTTGCAGCTTGACAACATATTAAACAGGGTCTTAGGTGTTGAATACTCATCTATATTTGTTTGTTTTTATTTTCTTGCCTCGTGAAGACTATATTGATTAGGAAAAAAAAATCCATAATGTAATTCGGGTGATTTCAGATAAACTGCTCGTTTCATGCAGATTCCACCTGTTTTTCTTTGATATTTCTGTGGTCTTTCTTTCCTGCAGATCATGACTTTGTTTTGACTATAAAACCAATATCATATCATATTATATCTTTAATTTTTCAGATTTTTCATTTAGTCTAGCATATAATGTAGACTCAGTCTTACTATTACTCCCACGAATTGGTTTCTAAATCTCATACCTTTTATCTATTGGGTGTATATAATGTGCAAACTTTTTTGTCATTTTTTCTTAACCAATTACGAATGAGAAAAGCAATATCTAAGAATGAAGTATTTTCATACCTCTACCTGAAATAAATAATAATGTTGTACGTATGTATGTGTTTGTTCCTCTACCTATGTCTAATCGGTATTTGTACTTGTATCCATAATTAGAAGTCATCGTCAACGGTTGGAATATGTGCATTATTTTTGGGGCTCTGAGCATGTTCCTAGAGTTGGCTTGATAGAAACTTCATTGATTAACTTGTGTTCCATGTGCTGTGGCTGTGGGAATTCGATTTGTCAATTTAGCTTCAGCCTTGAGATGAAAGCTATAAAAATGAGGTTGTTGAAGGTCAATTCTTGTCCAATGCTATTGCCAGTAAAAGGACATGGTCAGTGCTCACTAGTTTGCTCAAAGGTCAGGTTATGTTAAGTTTAACTAATCGGCAATTCTTCTTAATCAAACTGATTCCTTGAGCTTCATAATTCTGATCAACTTTGAGGTCCCTTTTCCACTTTTGACACAAATCTTCCTTTCTCGTTGATGGAGTTCTCTCATCTTATATCATGGGTTAACATTCTAGATCTATGTCTGGTGGATCTAATGAGAAAGAAAGTTTATCGGTGTGCTATGCACCTAGTCGACCAATTGGTGGAATATCTTAATTTGGCTTAGTTGGATTTAGGTTTGAAATGATTAATGGTAATGTGCTCCCTAGGCCGCCTTTATTTGAGCCGTTGATAAGTACTTGTAATGATAAAAATCCCAAGATATTGTTGTTTTTCACAGGAGTGATAGGAATATCTTGCCTTGACCACTTATGAGCGATTAGTGGTGCGCTTATTTACTCAATTTTAGTTTGAAAATATTGCATAGTCCACTCCCAAAAAAATCTTCCTACGCTTCAATCAGAGACACCCTAATTGCTATCCCATCAGCTTCTATATGTTATTGGTGATTGTTGTTTATATTAATCAAACTCTTACTTGATTGTTTTTTCGAAGAATATTGTTGTTAGAAACCATCTATTCCGACAGGGTCCATTAGGAGCCTATAAGGAGAGTCCATTGCTTATCCTGATTGATCAACTACTAGTCACTATCTTTTGTATCTCTGTGGGCTATACAAAAGGAAGCCTTTAGTGGGGTTGGTAGGGTGGGTAAGACATCCTTTTGTTTACCTAGCCTTGTCAATCTTGGTCCCTACAATACTAAATGTAAAGGAGTTATCCAGTGAGATGAGGGATGGGTCACTTAATATTCACATCCAATCTGCCTTGTTTTCCTTTTTCCTTTTCTTAGACAATTCGCATCTAGTTGTTAAATAAAAATTTCTTAGCAACAATAATGATTGTTTGCAGAAACTAAGGACTTGAGTCACTGCCATCTGGTGTTTTAATGTTTTCATGGTGTGTTTGTGTGATGAGATCATCCGACGCTAGAAACCTGGATCTGTGAACCAGTGCTCAACATCTATATAATGCTTTGTGTGTGCAAAACGCTTCACTCATATCTGTAACTCTCGCTTGGGCTTTATCTTAGATGCATATTTTTAAATGATCGCCTAGACCTCGGGACATCACTTGTAGATTCTGCAGCTAGGCGATATTTAAATTTACATATCCATCAAGAAATTATCTTTTCTGACATGTAAATTTAACTGATAACGCGATTGATTATCTATTTCTGTGTGATTGAGTGAAAGACGTCCAGTGGACTCTTTCTTATCTTATTTGTTGTTTTCTTTTTATGTTGATGCATACACTGTCTTTTCTTCCTTGTGGGATTTTCATTGAAGAGACTCGCATATCATACTTGTTTTTCACTTTGTTTGCTTTCCGAGTTCTCCTGTTAACTCAACTTTTAGTGGTTTTGGCTGATTGCAATAATGCACTAATTGCTTTTTTGGAGGCTTATCCAAATATCACTTCTTTCGTACTTGGACATTTTTTCTTTTTTCTTTTTAAGTAAATTTATACTATCATTGTAGCATAGAATCCAAGTATATTACACTCTTTTTCTTTCAATGCTTAGGGATGATTACAGTCTGGTATATAGAGGATCATATGAATCAATACCTTAGTATTTTATACATATACATATATGTATATTTATATTGGTTTATTATTACTATTATTAATTTTTTTTTTTAACAGAACCGGTTACACATCATACAGTGTCCCACAAACAGCATGGATTAAGAAGGGTACAATGCCTTCCCCACTTGCATTACTCAATCCTTATTAGTTGGATAAGATTACAGACTAATTTGGACAATCTCCCCCCAACATTCTTATCATGCATATTGTTTATACATACTCCTTATGATAGTATTGAACGAATGACGTCCCTTTAATATGATTATTCTTGAACAAGTTGAAATTTCTTAAAAACATGAATAGAAATTTCAACCATATGAGCTTGAATTAGCTAAATAACTGATATAAACATGAAACTTAATTATTATGTAATGTGTTGGTCTAATTTTACAAATTTATATGGTACTGGCACCATTTTTTTTTTTTAAGATCTGATCTTATTGATTGACCAATTCTTTTCTTTTCTAATTTGGCTCGTCCATAAGACACTCACATGATTTAAGTGAATTGGAGCCAAATCATCATACCAAACCAAACTACTGATGATGACCTTATTACTTGTTTGTATAGATAACAACAGTTCGTAGTTTAGATAAAACTAAAACCACAGTCCACAAACCAACTAAAATTGCCATTTATCATTCTTTATTGATACTTCGTACCTATGGAACCAATAGATTACTTGCACAACTGTTCTTAGTTTAAATTTTTCATCTTATCTCAACTTAACTTTTATTTTACGTCAAGGCGATAAAATATGATAAGATATTTATATTCTGTCATTTTCCAATATATTCCCACGTCAGTGCTTATCTTTGCTGGTAGATGCATTTGTTTTGATTCACCCAAGTGCCTTAACTTCTTACGTAGTCAAAGTTTTGTTTCATTACCTCTTATCTTGTTATATATCTCCTTTGTATGTCCAGAGTGCAAAAAACAACTCATTTGAAGGCACTGGGAAACAGTGCTCAGAAGAAAATGGAGATGGATCGCCCCCACACAGTTTGAACTCTATCTTGACTTCTGCAACTGCCCAGAAATCATGAACGATTGCTATGACTGCAACATTTGTCTGGACAATGCTCAGGATCCAGTAGTCACCATATGCGGGCACCTCTACTGCTGGCCTTGTATCTACAAATGGCTCAACTCTGAATGCAACTCAACTACCATCCCTGAAGACCAGAAACAACAATGTCCAGTTTGCAAATCCATAATCTCCAAAACCACACTAGTGCCTCTCTATGGTCGTGGCCAAACTGAACCCAAAGAAAAAAAATCTTTCATTCCAAGTAGACCTAAAGCTACTGGAGTCAAAGCTCTTATTACCACTTCAACTACATCTACATCAGCTCCATCACAACCATCTCGTAATTACCGCTATGATCAACCCCCACAACACTTGCAATTGCCTCAAAATCATCGCTATTATTATGATGGTTATGGCACTGGATTGCCCACAACACCAAGTGGGTTGCACCCTTTGGTTGGGATGCTCGGGGAGATGGTTTACTCGAGCGTATTTGGTAACACAGAAGCGAGTTATTATTGGTACCCGAATTCGTATCAGCACATAACAAGTAGTAGTCCCCGGATCAGAAGGCAGGAGATGCAGGCAGAGAAGTCTTTGAACAGAATTTCAATCTTTCTGTTTTGTTGCTTTGTTTTGTGCCTTCTCCTGTTCTGACTCTATGTGCATCATGTCTTGTGTATAAATCTGTGTAACGTTACGAAATAATGGAGAAATATAAAGTTCAATGAGATGGTTACTAAAACCGTTTTTGTATCTCAGTTGGTAATGCCTATAGGTATGTACACGAATACAGGACCAAGTTCTTGTGGTTGGTAAGTGCATGTCGAGATGTGTATTTTGGTTTTCTCACAGTGCACTCTTCAGCATCCAATCCATCCACAACGATGCTCTTCTCTTAATAAATTGCACGTCTTATTCAGTAAATGTCATTACAGCTAAGTCGTACCAAATGATGGAAAACAGAGCTTGCCCTTTCCATCAGAGAAAAAGCTTCTCCATGTCCCTACCTTCTCAAACTGTGTACATCATACCGAGGTTCACTTGGATTTTTTCTTTTTCTTTTGGTGGTTTTGTTGTTTGGTGCACACTCTTCATTTTAACTTCCCAACAACCATGTGAGATAATTCCATTTTCTACTGTAGATGGGATTTAATTGTATGCATGGTTACTACAAAGACGACTCCGAAACTGCATCAACAAGCAGTCCTCAATGTCCGTGCATTAGGTCTCCACTGCCTGATAATACATTTGATATTATTCAAGCTTCTGTAAAGTTTGATGTTCGACCACTTCGCCCATGTTGATCAGTAATCTCTGTTTGCTCACTCAGAAAGAGGTATGGATGCGCTAGTCAGTAGTATATTCACATTGATAGCCATAGATTTGAATGTCAGAGTAGAGTTTTTCTATAGAGATTGATTGTGAATGTCTGATTGCTATTCCAAGAAGGTAGTATATGTGCAAGATGAAAAATTCTAGAGAGCCAGGCTCCTAGCGCCAGGGGAGCTCTCTAGAACGTGATTATGAGAGAGAGTGATAAAAAAATAAAGAATAGATGGAGATGAAGAACAGAAGAAGAAGAAGAAGAAGAAGAAGAAGAAGAAAAAGAAAAAGAACAAATGAAAAAAAGTGCTAGAGAGCACGGCCTGGCACTCTTCTGGTGTCATGGGCATGCCTCTCTAGACCGACTCGTGCAAGATTAGTCACCCCAACTACTAAAATAAATAGGCTATATACTGAAGAAAACTTTGTGAAAGATTGTCAAGGATTTTAAAATCCAGGGGTATTCAATTAGTATTTGAAACAATCCATCTAAATTCAGGGGTATTCAATATGGATTTAAAATAATTGTTTTAAAATCCATCAAAATCAAGGCGGTATTCAATCCATGCTTTTCAAAAGTCCACCAAAATCAGGGGATTGAAAAAAAATAGTGGATTTTGATGAATTTGTTAAAGTCGTGAATTTTGAAGGATTTGTGAGTGGAAAGTATAAATAACAAAAGTCATTTCAAATCCAACATTCCCCCTCATATTTCAATTGATTTGTATTCACTCCCTCTCTATCTCCTTCATCTCTCTTCTTCTATGGTTTTTGTTATTTATGACGCAGATCAACAAACTTCCCTATCTTAATCTCAATTGAACCCATCATCCGATTTTTACTAATCTACCCCTCCTACCAAACTTAATGTTTAGTGCCAATAGCTTTATATTGACTGCAAACAAAAGGTTCACAAGCAAGGAAGAAGACTAGGAAGGGAAGAAGTAAAAATTTCTTTTTGCATACATGTACTCTTTCGATTAAACGCGAAAAAATGAAGAAATACTACAGTTGAATATCTAAACAGCTAGTGCACCCACTATTTGCACCATGCATCTCTGTCACAGTCATACATTAACATCCATACAAGCATACAACTACTACTGCAGAACACATAACATTTAACATTTCAATAAGGCTTTCAGATTTTTGATTTTTGATGCCTTTTTCATCTTTTGCTATGGTGTAGTTAAAGCAATCTATTTGTTTGATGAAATTTCTCACAAAAATATTGTTTCTATCAATACATTGATTTCTGGTTATGATGTAAATACTACAATGAAGAATATTGTCATTCAAATTTATGCTCATATTGTTCAATTGGGTGATGGATCAACACTTTCCATTTACAATACTTTGGTTGATTCTTACTGTAAATATCACTGTCTTCACTTAGCTTCTCAAGTTTTTGGTTTCAATAATAAGGAATTCTCATACTCTAGCATCGTAAGCATTACTGAAATAATGAAGTATGAGAAAAATACTAAAGCTTTTCGAGAAAATTCCGTATCATTTTCTGATCCAAATCCATCAAATTGCTAAAATTCCTATTAGAAAGAAAAAAGATTACAAAGAGAATCTTTATCTTGTAATAAAAAATGGGACAGAGTTGGATAACTTGCAAGCATGGAAATGTGGAAATGAGAGGGCTGCAAGGGAACTCTTCGAGCTTGAACCCCAAATGGAATTGACTTATATATTACTATCCAATGTTTATGCTGCCAAAGGGATATGCAAAAATGTTGCCAAGGTCAAGGCAATAATGTCTAGTAAAAGTATAAAAAAGAGCTTGGGTGTAGTTGGGTAGATGATGATGTAAAAGTCCATATTTTTCTCTTTAGAAATGGATCTCATCCGAAGGTCGTAGCGATCTATTAAAAATTGGATGAATTGGGTGGGGAACTTATTTCTGTAGGGCATGTCCTAAACAATGATTTTAGTAGGCGGTGTTATTTCATGGCTTCTTATGACTAATAACAAATTCATAATAATCCATAAGAATCCTTTAAAATTATTCAAAATCTAATCCTTTAAAATCCATCAAATTCCATGTAGATTTCGTAAAATCCATTAAAATCATTTGAAATCCTTTAAAATCCATGAGTTTTAAAATCTTTCACAGTCCATTAAAATTTTTAATTAAATACACCCCCTTAATAAATAAGTGTAACGCAGGTGTACGCGGGTTTTATTAATGCACCACCAACTTCGTAAAAGTAACAAAAATCTTTTACAAAAACCATCTCCAACAACTACAAAGGGTTCCAACGATCTTTACGATTGTAACATTTGCTTAGACGATTCTAAGGATCCAGTAGTCACCCTGTGTGGTCACTGTTACGTGCGGAAGTGTTACAAATGCCAAAATGCAAAGTTACAAAGCAAATACTAACAAATACTAGAGACAAACAAATTATGTGGTTCGACAAACTCGCCTATATCCACCACAAATAACAACTTTACTAGTGAGATCAAAAAATTACAAATGGAGATAGCTACACAATGTCAATGATGTTACAACTACACGTATCTAAATGACAACACACAAATACGCTGTGCGTATGACACAAACCAAAACAAAACAAATATCTTTCTCTCGTCTCACCTCCCTTTCTTCATTCTCTCACATACACACAATAGGGATAAACCCTAACAAACAAACAACTCACACAAATCTATCGATGGAGGATTGATTACAAATTGGGAAATCCACATCGTTTTATAGGCTTCACATGCGATGGAAACTCTTCCACCACCTTCTTCTCCCCTCCTTTATCTTTTCTTCAATGTTCTTCAACAATATCTGCTGCCAACAAATTCCAGTCGCAATCCAGCGAGTTCCAGCTGCCACAATCATCAATTTGGGGTGTTGCTGACGTCTTCGCCGCATCATGTTGCTGACAAGCTTGAAGCTTCCATCACATGTATTCCTCTGTTTCTTTACTTTTACACTATGTTTTCAACAATTCTCCACATCGGTGAAGATTTCACAAATCTGAGCCGACTACAACAAACACGAACAAAAACAAGCAACTGATTTCCAACGAACATAATCAACCCAATATTGATTGAGGGTCTGACCCCTCCAAACGCGTTCATAGGCGCCATACACCCGAAGGTGCCATCTATCAAAACATCCTCAAGTTAACAATCCAACTCCACATTGACTAGGATGGAGTCTCAAACTAGACTTTTCAGAAACACAATGTGCAATAACTTCCATACTGCACATCTTTATATTTTCAACCAATCGTTTCTTCAACAACTCGTGTAAAACTTTTTCACCTTTACTACCTATAAGCAAATGCCAAACCTCGAGGTATTCATACAAACATCCTTGGAGCTATTAATAACTCTTCCAGAAGCAACATCCATAGGGCCTTCAACAACACAAATTGCACTACCAAATACAACTTTTCGATTACCTGTAACTGTACTCCCCTGTAAGAAGTACAAGTTACCCTTCCGAACAGCTTTCAGAACTACTAGTGCACTAGAAACAACCTTTAGAGCTCCACCATTTAACAAAACCTTGTAACCTTTGAATTCTAAAGCACTAACGAATAAGAGATTCTTTTTCAAATCGGACACATACCAAACATCATCAAGACCCGAACAAGTCCATTATGCAACTTCTACTTGATTTTACCTATCCCAGCAATTTTGCATTCATCATTGTTGCCCATATAGACAACACCATCATCCATCTCTCTAAAATTAAATAACCAATCCCTACGGGTAAACATGTGATAGGTAGAACCCGTATCAAGTAGCCACTCATCAAAATAACTCACCAATGTTGAAGTTGTAGACAACGAATACGCATCATCCTCATCCTCATTTTCATCTAAATTGTGCACCACATTCGCATCTGACTTTTTCTTTTCTTTTTCTATTGCAGCTTTCAATTTCTCACCGTCAATCTTCCAGTGGCCATTCTCATGACAGTAGGAGCATTCATCTGACAAAAACCTTCTATCTATAGATTTTCCTCTTGACTGTGATCTTCTTCTATCACCATCATTTCTCTTTTCAAATCTTCCCCGCTCTACCAAGACTTCTGACGTTGCATCCCCATGGACATTGAGATATTTCCTTCTGAATTCATAATTTAGCAACACCATAACCACTTCAACATAATTCATTTCTTCTTTTCCCGTTAACAAAGTCGTAACGAGATGTTCATACTCTTCGGGAAGGGAATTCTAAAGGATCAAAGCCTTGTAATTTTCAAGAATATCTTCTTCCAAATTCACACTACACCAAAAATACCCATTAGCAACGGTTTTAAACCGTGGGGGTAACCCATTGTCACGGCTTAGAGCCGTGGGCTGTAGAGGCGTCGCTAAATCCCCAGTAATGGCTAAAAACCGTGGCAAAAATGTTAGCAACGGTTTTATCTCGAGGACGGTTGATGATTTAGCCACGGTTATAAACCGTTGCAACAATCTTAGCCACGGTTCTAAGCCGTGGCCAGGAGTAGCAACGGCAACCGTTGCAAGTTATGGCCACGGTTCTAAACCGTTGCAATAGCTTTAGCAACGGTTTTAAGCCGTGGCCAGTACTAGCCACGGTTTTTAGCCGTTGCAATAATTAGCCAAGGTTTTAAGCCGTGGCAAATTTTTTTTTTTTTTTTTTTTTTGGTCACGGTGTTAAGCCAATGCAGTTCTACTGACAATGATGCAATACAGGCAATGAAGAGAAATTAGAGACTGAAGAACTTGTAATTGTAATTCTGAATTGATGACAGTAAATGGAATGGATTGTATTCAATAAAAAAGCTAATTCGAGATAGCTAATCTCCTATAGAGCAAATGCTCAAGTGTACAATTTTCTTACAAATCAAATGAATCCCTTTTTCTCTCTTATTTATAGTACTACATTTATTGACAACTAATCTAACAAAAATCCTTCCTAAACAACATTACATTTAACAACATAGCACTCTGCAACATATAGCAACCTGCTCCCTTTAGTAACAACACTTGTGTTAGCAGCCTGCATTCCATTCATGCACAAAAGAGATGAGGGTGATAATATGAGAGGACAATATTTCCATGTTTGATATCTCACACCAGTAATAAGAATTGTTTTCGTACAAGATGCTTAATTACTCTAAGTATAGGAAGTATTCAGGATACGATCACATAGAAGATAGTTGATATGCAATTTTATGCAATTTAAAATGTTTCTCAACAGAATTTCAATTAACTGAACTCAATTTCAGTGTTCACTCAAAGCACTAGAACATAGCAATAAAATTTCAAATTGGGGTGCTCCTAATGTACGTTAGGCGGGCACAAATAGGGTATCACTCCCTCACTGCACCTTTGCACCTTAACCACACTAATACAAGATACAATGAATAATCCAATGATCCAATAAAAAGAGTTCATGATTGTTTTCCAACTGAATCAGCCACTATCCTAACAGAATAATGTCATAGTTTAATACAAGTCTACAAGAAAAATTGATCTTTTTTGCTACATTTGGCATAATCCAACCAACCATTGTATCAATAAGAAGTCATTCCAAACATGTAGGCGAAAAAGGCTGCATTGCAGGGAGGGCAAGCATATACAATGACATGTTATATTATTTATAGATGCATATAATGGGTATTATACTGAGTCAACATGGAAATTATACTGGAAATTAAAAATGGGAATCCAAGAATTAATCATTCATTCTATACTGAGTCAACATGAATAAGGCGAGTCTTCATATTTATTGGCAAAGATAGCAAATGAATGTGCTGATTTCTCTCTTACGAGACTGAAATCAGAATATTAATACCCAATTGGCCGGTTAAGACATTATCTGATCAAATCATAAAAATTAACCCATTAACAATATTAATTCTTTATTTTTGTGCAAACAAATGAAATGTTTGTCAGTGTAATTAGGGCGTACCTTGATGATTTCAGAGGGCTTGAACCCACCCATCCACAAAAAGCAGCGCTCCGCCGGAGTCTTCCACATGCCTGAAACGAGATGAAAGAGATCGGCTTTCATGTGCATTGCCTTCAAGCCCATCATCTCATCCAAGTGTGCAAGGCAGTTGTCCACGTAAAGTTGCACAAATTAAACATTATGAAATTCAAATATATATTAAATTAGAAATGAATTCTAGCTAGCTAGAATGAGTTTGGATTATAGAGAGGAGAGAGATATATATACATTGGCTTTGATTGCTCATCCCCACTTGAAGACCTTGATCAGCCATAAGAGCTCCTCCACTAAAGAAAACACCCTGAATTGAAGAGCAAAAAACCAAACATTGTGTTAAGGCTTTTATTTTTTTTTCAAAAAACTAAAACTTTTAAAAAGAAGCTAGGTTTTGTGACTCACTTGAGCCCTAGCTCTTTGAAGCTCTTGTTCAAGCTGAGTGAGCTTGATCCGACTTGACTCAAGCTACTGCACATATGCCTATGACAAAGACAAGAAAAGCAACAAAGACTTGATAAATAAATGTTGATCAGAGAGAGAACTAGAGAGTTGTACAACATCAAACAATTAATGGTTCATCACTGGCTACTGATCATCTATCTACATGCACTACAAATAAACCTTCTTTCTGAGTCTGCTTTTCCTTGCTGCCTCTCTATTCTGAGCAAGCCTTCTCAATGTCTGCCCAAAACATAAATGCAACCAACATCAACTACAAAAGTTCCAACACTAACAGTCTCATAAATGAGTGAGTGATCACGATGGAGAGAATCAAACCTTGGGGTATGGTGTCTTGGGTCCTTCATGTTCAGAGCTTGAAGTTGGCCCCTTTATGTTTCCTTCTCTCTGCTCCCCCAACAACCCCATCAAATTTAAATATATTAGAAAGTGATAACATGAAAATGCAATTTTGTTGTAGAAAAAAAGGTGTGTGTAGTTAGTGTATATACGGACAAGAGAGTAAAACAATTTCTCTTCTGAGACATCTGTGCTGGTCGTGGTAAAGGACCTCAACACTTCTACGGACAAGCTATCTAGAATTAGTGCAACCTTGCAGGGTATCTGTTTGGCGTAAAACTTCAGATCTTTTCTTAGCTGCCTGTAAATATATGCTAGTTAATAATCAATCAATGATGAATAAATTTATAAAAGAAGCCAATTGGCAGATAAAGGTGGTGGCACTAGTATCTACATATATCTAAGAAAAACATGAAGTTGATATTCTTGAAAGGAGTTTAATGCTGATAAATTCACTGCTTAACTTGCATTCACCATAATAATACAATTGGAAATTTATTTAAATACAAGTGAAAGAAAGAGATTTTAGTAGATGAAACCGTATAATGTGCATATAGCTACAACAGTGAGATGATAAAAACTGTGTGCTGATAATAGATTGTTATTGAAGAGCATATCTTTAAATTCTTTTTCCTTTAGTTATCTTCTTATATGTTTTCCAAACAATTTAGTTATTTAATTTATCTTGCAATTTGCAGGTTATTGAGAGGCTGTTGTAACATTCAACCCTGTTGGTTTTATAGAGTTTCTTCTTGACTCGCTTTTGAATTTTTTGAGTGGTGCCAGATTCCTTTATTGACATTTGCTCCTCATGGAGGAAGAGTTCCACTCTTAACATTGCCTGGCGGCTAGCTTAGAATCTTGTTCTGCCTAGAAAACTTTGGGGAAATGTCTCTCACCTGAGTACATAATGTACTTTTCTTTTCATGAGTATTTAGAAGAAGAAGAAGTGTGCTCTTAGACTTGATTAAGGTTTACACCTTGAAAAACTAAAATATCTTAGACAAAGGGACTCATGCTCCATGGGATTAGCTAGGAAGTCAATTGGCACCCAGCTATAAAAGTGTCGCTGGACATGGAGTGTACGAGTACACCTCTCTTTGTAGATGTTTTAAGTGGTATGAGGATCATGAGATATCCTTGAACATGACAAACAATTTTTTTACCAAACCAAATAATTGAAAAGTGCAATGGATATGCAACACTAGTACAAAGACTGAGAAGGCATGTTAAATAGTCGTAACTTGAAGAGAAAAATTGTGTGATGTGCATGCCTTTGGTAAGTAGAAATGTAAGCAGGAAATGATATGCAAAGTGCCAGCAGGAAATGATATGCAAAATGCCTTGGGATGGTGATTTATTTTGGTAGTATGGTCAATGAATCCGATGCTTGGAATTTTGATACTTTCTAATCACTTATCTAGTGTTAATAAAACTGCTAAATAATCATCTAATCCAAGTGAAATTATCAGGATTTGATATAACTTAATCATGTCAAGCAATCTCAGAGAAAATATATTTCAAGCTATTATTGCTGAATCAATTTCCTAAGGCTCCTTTGATTAAATATAACATCAGAAACAAATAAATAGATAAAAGTCACAGGAGCTCACATGCAATATCCTTGAGAACGAGACCAACCACTAAGAAGCTCTGTGAATTGTGACACTCCTCCATAGCAATGGTCTCCAATGCCTGTCACAGTATAGCTTAAAATACGACTCGAGAAGGTCCATGATGCAACTTTAAATTATTCTGAAAGTGTAACATAAATATAGAAAGACAACAATAACCATATACAATACCATATTAACTCCAAATGAAAATTAAAAATGAGATTAAACCCTAATTAAAAATTGGGACCAAATCAGTTTCACCTAAACATCAACCACAATGATCCCATGTTTGTCTCCCTCCCATTCCTTATATTAAGGGTAAAATGGTATCTTCACCCTGCGGACTTCAACATCAAAACCATTTATTGCTACCACACATAACAGTTGTTTACCATTAATAAAATTCTTCTTCTTCTTCACTGTTTCTTTCAATATATCAACCTTCAATATAGTATCAGACACATACAATCTATAATCAATCCAGAACATCTTTTGTAAATGTTAAATTCAATCAATATAAAAGAGAAATTAAAGAGAAGCTCACCATGCAAAACGATGAAGGGCGGAGCAGCAGAGAAGGGTATGAATACCAAGATGAAAATGAAGGCTGAGATGGTCTGTGGAGCCATGAATGTTGCAAAGTGAGTTTACAACCACTGTGTTTCTTCTTCACCTTGCAGCAATTTAATGTATATAGTTTTTGAATTCTCTAAGAGAACAAAACTGATTTTATGCCAATAAGGAAAGTGTGATGACAAATGAGATGAAAAGTTGGGACTTTGAACAATTGGGTGGACACTTTGTAGAAGTCAAAAAAGTTGTATAATCTAATTTATGGTGGGAAAGGAAATTGAAAACAAGAGTTAACTCTATGTTTAATGAAAATTCTCTTCAAGAGTTGATATTAAATTTTTAAATGAGGAAAACTTTTCAATATAGAGTTATGTTGGATATATGCTAGGATACCCCAATTTTTTTCTAAAATTTGTAGAATTTATCTTATAATCATGATATCCCAACAATAAACATTTCAATATTGTTTGTTTAAAATCCCTTAAACAAATATAAGTGCATAACATCTAAAAGTTATGCAATGGAATAGTGAATATACATACAGGCACGTATGCAAATGAGTTACAAAAAACAAAGGAAAATAGATTTGAGCATGTGAAGTCATGAAATTTGATTGAATGGAATGAGTTGAGTGAATTGTAATTTGAAGTATAGATTAGTTACCTATTAGTCATGTACAGGCACGTATGCCTACAATCAAAGCAAAAACAAAACAATATCATTGAACCCAAATAAAAACAAACACTAAAAAACCAACAAAACAACAATGGTAATCATTAATTCACACCTCAAGCTTCTCAACAAGTTCTTTTGCATTTGGTGCAGAGGCAATTATTTGGCGCTGTGAAGGCTTGATAAACCCATCATCCACTGCTTTGTCTATGAAGGTCAGTAGATAGTTGTAATATCCATCCACATTCAACAAACCCACCTGCACAGATTTCCTCACTTTGTCAAGCAAATGAAGGTAACAAAAACCAAGACTCCATGGTTGGTTTTTTGATTTGGTTTTGGTTGCTTACAGGTTTGTCATGGATGCCAAGTTGATCCCAAGTGATGACCTCCAAGAGCTCCTCCAATGTGCCATACCCACCTGCAGCAGGAAAATGAAAAATCTCATAATCTCTAGCAAACAATAATAATGTCACTGAAAAACAGCTGGACAGATAAAAAAAATCCATTCTTGCTGCAGTGGATTGAAAATCAATTCAACCAATCAATCTTCTCTCCACAGAATATAATCTAATTTACACAGCACCACCATCACATCCTATACCCAATCTCCCAAACTACTAAAACACAAAACCCAAGCAACCAAAAAAAAAATAGAAAAGATGACCAAAACAGAACAGACTGAAGTGTTGGAGTTTAATTTGTTTATTGGGAGAAGGAGGAGGAACAGACTGAAGTGTTTTGGGAGGAGAAAGTTTACAAAAATAGAAACAGAACAGAGCTTATAGAACTTACAGCACAGAAACAGAACAGAGCTTGGAGTTGGATCTTCGATGGTCATCTTCTCCTCTCAAACAAATTTAGCCGTCATCTTCTTCGATGGGTCGATTACCTTCTTCAGTTCGAGCTTCTCTTCTTCTCTTCTTCTTCAGTTCATCCTCTTCTCTGTCTGTAAATGAAATATGTGAAAATTCAGAAATATGTGAAAATTACAGGTTGTCATGAAAACACAGTGAAAAAATGTGAATTAGTGCACATAAATATATCTGCTACAACCTAAGAGCGAAAATTCATCTGCCGAATGCTTGGTAGCTTCAAAGGAAATAACAAATAACTGCTTTATTATTCACATTAATGCGAAAAACCATACTGAAATTTAATAGTGAGTTAGGATGGAAAAGATACAATGAGGTCCAATTCTCAGTCCAAATTGCAGGCTTGTTAGGTGAGTTGGGGCCTATAAATGTTGATCCACATTTCATCCCATTGCATGCATTGATCTGTAAATTGTGAACAATACCTAATTTAAAATCAAAGAAAACTTGGATTTCGGAAAAACAATGAAGCAACAGTACATCGAAAAGTTAATCAACATTACTAGTTATTTTATGTTGAATTCTGACCATATGAAAACTAACCGCAACCATTTCTATAATGCTCATTATAGACCTATAAGAGAACCCCAGTTTAGAGAATTTTAGAAGAAGAAGAACTGAATTATCAACACAAGCCATTTCAAATAAAGTATTTCAAAAAAATACCACCCAAGCGTTGTTTGAACTCACAGCCAAGTCAGTAATGTCACCCTTTGCAAGCAAAAGTAGAAAGCTAGTAAAAATATTGAAAAATTAAAAAAAGGAGAACTTTGAAATCCACAAAAAAAAAAGTAAGCTCTATTAACTCACTTCATCCCCACGGAACAGGTATGCCTTGTCAACAAGAGAATAGAAGAGAAAATGTGAAATGCTTGATCGGATGGCTTTAGGGAGGGAGTCAAGCGTCTCTTGCTGTTGCAGCCCTTCTGAATCTGTTATGCATTTCAAACACAAGTGTGCAAGCATCTGATCTTGCAAATGGACCGGGAGTTGGTTCCTATGAGCAAATTTTGAGGCTGCTTGAATTGTATCTCTCTGTAATTCCATCCCAGGCACAGGACATAAATGAATAATACCATCATGGTATGAAAAAATAATTTTATAGCACAGAAAAAAAACATAGTCAAGAATTACGAGATAAGTACTCACAAATTTCCTAGTTCGACTGGTTCCATGGACGATCAAATTGGTCATGTTCCCAATAAGATATGCATTCAATCCAAGGTTCAAGAGCATAAAGAAGATGTCAAAAACCATCTCCCACGAATTGACAGGGTACAAATCACCATAGCCCGTAGTTGTAACCGTAGTAATAGCAAAGTAAAAGGTTGTTATGTATACGGACCAAACGTCTGCAGTAATGTAGTCTTGCATGTATGTAGCAATCCATGTCTTTGAATGGTCGGGGTAATGATCCGTAAGAAAATTGTAGAAACAACTAGCACAGTGAACATAAAATAGAACAACCTACAAGATCAATTCAATAGAGTCAGAGACCTATTGCTAATAAAACCCTACCTATTGTGAAAACAATGGAATTCTTCACATAGAAACTTACAACAATGAGCTTCACAACTCGAACCCAAAAATAGTTGAAGTTCCTATCTTTCTCTAATCTACCAAATGAGAAGTGAAATAGGTAAGTATAATATTTCATATAGACCAATTGGAAAGTGGAAATAAAATGCTCAAGTCTTACCTAGCAAACAAAGCACTAATTCTTCGGACTCGCCATAAACTAAGCATGTTAAACAGGCCATACGTCTGGAGACTCCTGGGTAATATCTTCATAGCCAGTTCTGTGGGGATTGTGGATATGACATCAAAAACCAACCATGTACTTCTTAGCAATATCTTTATGATCATCGACAAGTAGGTAAGTATTCTTGTCAAGGAAAGCTACAAAGAATGTGAGGACGATGTCTATGAAAAAGAAAGCATTAACAACGTTATCGGTAATCGCTAGAGCTCTATCCGGTTTGTCAAGGAATCCGAATTCAAAGGGCGAAACCCACGCTGTATATAGGACTAGAAGAACCAGAAATGTCTCCCAGGTTCTGCATCAACACAAACAAACAGTTAATCCACATTAAAATTAAGCCATAAAACATCTTCAAATCCTTATTAATCAATACTTAACATGAAATAAAATAAGTAAAAAGTTCTTATTGCGTGGCGGCGAAGATAAGGGAAGCTCCTCCTCGTCTTCCCCTTTGCCTTCAGACCAACCACCACCCATTTGGCTGCTCAAATTCACTCTAGAACCTCTATCTTTATCTTTCTTCGATCTCTCCAAAACACCCACATCACCATTCAAAGCTTCTAATACAACCAAAAAAATAAATAAGAGAATATAACAATAAAAACACCTACACAACCCAAGATAAAAGATAGAATTACTTAGAAGAAGACAAATAATAATAAATAATGCTGAGTTGGTTTGGGTTGGGTTGGGTTTCTCTCTGAGAATTTTAGAATCAAAACCTGATTGCTTCATATGTTTCTTTGTGGGGAAGATGACCCGACCCGAACTTGAACCTCGTTTCATCACTTCTTGAGCTTTTTCCATTACAAGGGCTCACAAATGATCAAACAAAACCTTCTGAAAAATGACCTTTTGGTGAAGTTCTCTTCACCACCTTCAACAAGAGAAAAGAAAACAAACCATTTGAGCAAAAATCATTACTGTGGGCTCAGAAAACAGAGGAAAATGAAACTGAAAAAGGTAAATTGGCTTTTTATAAAGAAAGATGGATAGAGAAAATAAAAAATTGAGTTGTCTTGGCAGATCTCTCTCTCTCTTTCTCCCCACTCGCTTACACTGTCTGTCTCTCCTCCTTGTGGAGTTTCAAAGGAATGTTTTGGGAGACAAACGAGAGATACCTAGAGAGTGAAAACAACTGAAAAAGCAATCAAAGTGAGTAAAAGAGGATAAAAGAAGAAAGCAAAAGGTGAATTGGGTACAGAGGAATCTGGTTCTTCCTATCTTCATTTCATGAACTAAAAAAAGCAAAGCACATAGAAGGACAAAAGTAGAAGAAAAGCTCAAATAAACACAAAAAAATCCCTTAGATATCGATCGGATCTCATGGAATTTAAAAAAAAAAACCATTAGTGGTCGAATCTCCTACAACTCCTAACAAAACAATCTCACTCTGGATTTCCATTTATTTCTCACAAATTTTTTTTTTCCTTTTGGGGGTTCGTTCTCTCTCTCACTTGGATCTTCATGAATCTTTGCAAAAATCCTTCAAAACACAAAACCCATATCGATTTCACCAAAATAGACAACCCCAAAGCAACAAAAAACAGAATCAAAATCAAAATCAAAATCAAAACCCGTATCGATTTTAAAATACCAATTTTATCTCAAGAAACCCAAATTGAACCAAAATGCATGAAACCCTAAAGAAGCAAGAACTTAGAAAACTCAAACTTGAAACCCAGAAAGCAACTTACTTTGAAACCACGTTGAGGAAAGCGAATGCGGAAGCAGTAAAGACGGAACGCAAAGCGGGAACGCAAATTTTTTTCGCAACCGCAAAATTTTAGGGTTTCGAGAAATCAGTGTGTGCTTTCGGGAAATCTGTGGGGAGATGGAACAAATTTTAGGGTTTGAAGCAAAGGGTTGAAAAGTGCAGAGTTGGGGGGAGATGGAGCGGGAACGCAAAGCGGGAAGCAATTTTTTTTCGCAAAATTTCGCCCGCGAGAAATCGACTTACTTCTCCACACATCCACGTGCAACACACGTGCAATTTAGCAACGGTTTTAAGCCGTTGGGCACCATAGCCATGATTTTTAGCCGTGGCAAACACACCAACGATTTATAACCGTGGCCAAGCCTTTTTTTAGCCACGATTTTAGGTCGTTGGCCATTATAGCCACGGTTTTTAGCCGTGGCAAATAAACCAACGGTTTAGAGCCGTGGCCACCTCCGTGTAGCTAAACAGGCCTTTTGGTGTAGTGTCAATAGGCCGACAATAAGCCTATTGAACTCATCCAAGTGCTCAGACAACATAATCTCGGGTCTCATGTTCATCCAAAAAAGTTGAGGAAGAGCTTATTCTGGATACTCTTCGTCATGTACTTATCTTCCAACTTTTTCCATAACACCTTAGAGGAGGTCTCCTTCATAACTAAGTAGTTTTGCTCATTCGCTAAACAATATTTGATTGACTCGCATGCTTGCCGATTCAACTTGTTCCATTCTTTTTCTTTCATATTCTCCGGCTTATCTCTTAGAACATCCTCCAAATTCTTCTTTGCAAACACATCAAAAACTTCGCATTGCCACATCCCGAAGTTATTCTTTCTATTGAATTTCTCGACGTCAAATTTACCGACTGTAGCGGTAACCATATTTGATCTAGAGGTTGATGGATCTGACATACTTTTCACCAACCCTCAATTCATGCAGCGTCAAACAAACCCAAAGATTTAACCTAACTCTGATACCAATTTGTTACGCGCGGAAGCATTACAAATGCTGAAATACGAAGTTACAGAGCAAATACTAACAAATACTAGAGACAAACAAATTACGTGGTTCAGCAAACTCGTCTACTTCCACGTCAAATAACAACTTTACTAGTGAAATCGAAAAATTAAAAATGGAGAAAGCTACACAACGTTAATGACGTTACAAATACACGTGTCCAAATGACACCACACAAATACGCTGATTACGTATAACACAAACCAAAACAAAACAAATATATTTATCTCCTCTCACTTCCCTTTCTTCCTTTTCTCACATACATACAATATGGATAAACCCTAACAAACAAATTGTTGGAAAGAATCAATCACAATCTCGTCTAAATAGGAAAGGATATTTCTGTTATAGTAACCTCTTCATATAAAATCCTCCTCTAATATTGGATCTCATGAAATCAAGGAGAATACTCTTGTAATTGTGGGGAATACTCTTGTATAAATATACCTCTTTGTAATCTTAATAAGACACAGAAAAATATTTCTTCAAGAGTTTGTACATGGTATCAGAGCCATCTTCGATTTCCTTTCTACTTCCATAGGAATCAAAGCCTTTTTTTTTCTGTGCTTTCTTTGATCCTATTGGTACCATTTGGTGAAACAATTTCTTCATCAAACCGTGGGTTCTTTGAATTGTTAATCTATTTATGTTCTGTTACAGATCATATTGTTTAATCTACTTGATTGCTCTTTTTTTTGGGCTGATCTTGTTCTCTGTTTGCTTTCTATATCATGGCTAATTCATCTTCTAGTAATCTAGAAACTCAGACAGGGAAAGAGAAGGCTGATCCTTCTTTCTTGCCGCCATTCCATCTACAAGATATGTCCTCATTGATTACTCCAGAACGACTTGATGGTACTAACTACATCGAGTGGTCTTTGAATGCCCAGAATAAGATCCGGGGCAGGAAACGTTGGGGCTTTATTTCTGGTAGTAAGATGGCACCAAAATACAACACTTCTGAGGAATATGAAACATGGGAGGACGAGAACTGTATGGTCAAATTGTGGCTCCTAGATGTCATGACTAAGGACATCAGGTCACTTTTCCTCCGCTTATCTACTGCCAAGGAGATTTGGGAGGCTGCAAAACAAACTTACTGTATCAGCCAAGATGCTTCAAAAGCATATCAGTTATATTTTGAGGTAATTTATGTCTGTCAAAATGGAGGTTCTGTCATTTCTTACTTTGGAAAACTACAATAATTATGGCAGGAGTTTAATGCTATTGAGTCTTGCACTATG